>JBBCBC010000019.1:16942219-17542219 GCA_037126765.1 Stenogyne calaminthoides
TCCTATCAAAACCGGTTCAGAGGAGAAACTCTTTCTATACCTCGCAACTCGTAAATCGCTTTGAGCGATGCTAATTCAGGCTTATTTCGTACCATTATTCTTTTAACTTTTAACACCATATATTAAGTCCGTACCACAATTCTTTTAACCCGTACAACTACTAATTAAGCACATACCAACATTTAATATAGTCATGTTAAACCAATAATTTAAACACTAAAAGATACAAGACATTATATAAATAAAATCATCATATACCATTTTCAAAAGATCATCATATATAAGATAAACAAGCCTTGAAGTTTACTTGTCTATGTCAAATGCATTCTTATCCTCACTATGTACAAAAAATTGAAATGCTAAATTCTTCCTCAATGCAGCAGCAATGCTTCGATCCTTCGCCTTAGGTTTTGTAATTTTACTCCCTGATATCAAAGCCTCTATGTACATCAAAGCAAAAAATCCACAACTATGGATATCATTCTGATCAAATTGAGATGGAGGCACATTCACATGTAACATTTTGCCTCGATCTTTTGTATACTTACTCAAGACCCAAAACCCATCCTTCTCAAGCAATGGTGGCAATAAACGCCGAAGGGGAATCAGTTGTTGCTTTCGATTCAAGATCAGAGCAGGATCCTTGTTGTACAAGAGTGAATCATATATATCGACGAGCCATTCAATCAACCGTATCTTGCATGTAATCCAATGGCCCGCATCGCCATCACCGACATGTCAAACAAGTATAACCTACAAAATTTTCACATGACGATGAAAAAATAATAGATAACACAAATCAAAATTACAACAAAATGAACATTAAGAATTACGTACATTTTGAACATCTAGCCAATGTTTGGATGACCACATAATTTTTCTCCCACTCAAAAAATCTATCAATCCCGGTGGAAATTGTAAATCTTTATATTCTTCCTTTATCAATTCACCATAGTCATGACTACATTCCAAATCTTTTGGATGCCTTCTGCGCCATAATTGCTTCAATAATGTCTGCATGCACAAATATCACAATGGACACTAATAAAATTTATGATTATAATAGGCATTATTATAAATTAAGAATTGGTACTTACGAAGAATGATGCGTAAATAATTGTGGTATCAGAACTATTGATGGAAATATCACAATGACTATCCGACCTTTTAACTAAAATCTCCATGTATGGCTCGATATGCTATGTAAAATGATACAATCAACTTTTGCCAACACAACACTAAATGAAAATTTTTAAATATGTAAATTACCCAAAACCTGGGTGCATAAGTTCTTTATTGGATTTTCTATCAACTTGAAGTAATCGTGACCCACCATATATCTCAACCCGACATGAACTCTAAAAAAATTAAATTGAGAAATTATAACAAACATATTTGTGCTTTATAGTAATGGAGAAAGAAAAAAAAACACTTACTCAGATTTTTTCTCAGCTAAGAACCTATCATACTTCTCCTTTAATGTCATTTTCATTTCATGCTCCTTCCGTAAATCAACATATGGAGATCGAAGAAATCAAGATTTTTTTCTATCTCGACAAATATCAATTTCTACTGAACCACAAGAACCTTCGACAGGAACGTCCTTTGAAACATTGGCAGGAGTACTCATATGTGGATAATCATTGTCAATGTCACCGCTCACTGTAGCACCTAATGTAGAGTCCTTATCCACTAACTTCTCAATATCATGGTCATCTAGAGATTGGTGTGAAGGATTAGATGTCTCAACTCTCTGGTGATTACATAACATTTCATTAACAGCCTTTTTGAAAAGCTCTGGTATTTTTTTTCTAGTGCTGTCTCAACGGCTTTATTGATTGATCTCTCTATTACTTTTTCCAATATGGAGGGCAACTCTTCTCTTACTATTGCTCGTATACCGACCCACGACTTTAGCTCTGGTCTACGTTTTTAAGTTTTGTGATGAACTCTATTGAAACAAGTTTTATCGTATTATGATGTTATTATATATTCACTTATAAATGCTAATTTTAAGGTGTTACAAAGAATACATGTGCATTGACTTCTGGTGCAACTTTTCCCAATATGGAGGGCAACTCTTCTCTTACTAATGCTCGTACACAGCCCACGGCTCTAAATCTGGTCTCCGATTTTATGCTTCGTGATGAACTCTATTGAAACAAGTTTCATCGTATTTTGATTTTATTATATATTTACTTATAAATGTTAATATTAAGGTGTTACAAAGAATACATGTGCATGGATTTCTGTTGCAACTTGAGAGGGAATATTATTTGTCTTGTGCCTTTTCGAACTGCGTATAGGAACATTTGACTGATCATTTCTAAGCGCAGTATCATCTGATGGAATATTCACATATCGGGTGGATGTCATTAGAAATTCAGGTGGCACCTTTGGGGGAATGTAACATATACCATTGTTAATGTCATCATCAATTCCCACCCAATATTTTTGAACCTTCTCCAATTTTGAAGCATCAAACATGCTTAAACAATTATGCTGAGTAAAGCAATGTAACGAGTTACTTAAAGCATGTAAAAGCCTCTTACTCAATAATAAAGTTAATTAAAGCATAAAATTTCACTCACGGGTTGTGCAAAAAAATTGTCAATCTTCTTATTTGTTTACGACATACTCCACTTTTTAAATCTTGTCACTGCATCCACATCAGAAACTGATTTATGATCTGCAAATGTATTGCCTAAATCGGGAATAGCCTCAATCGCCCATATCTGAAATAAAATCACAAATCAATTAAGACTAATAATTATTGAGACAAAATTGCAAAATAAATAGATAAATAAATAGACAGAGTATAGTATATACCTGTAATGCCATTGAAAACTCATAGAAATGATAAGTGAGTTTTCATCTTTTATTTTAGGAGGGCCGGAAGGTGGCGTGATTTTATCTAAATAGTGTAAAGTATTTAGGAATGTGAACTTCCCCCATGGAAATTCATCCCACATTTTTCTATCCTCCACAGTGCCCAAATCCAAGGCCTAACACAACGTCTCTCGTCATGACCAAATAACACTAGCTCTGCCACAATGACTAGGGCGACTTTGATTGCGACCTCTGGTTGGTGGTTAAATATGTTAGTCTTGAAATCATTCCACAATCTTTCTACAAAAATAGGACAACAATTATAAAACTTGCTCCAAACCCCATCTTCAATGGCATTGTGGACACCATTTGGGTCAAATTTTGAAGTTCCAAATTTTAGACCGGTTGTCAAACAAAACTCCACTTTCGACTACCGAATAAACCTCTCCCCGATGTGAAACCAAGCCTCTTTTTTACCTATGCCCTCGAATATAACTTGTCTTGCTATAATCTGATGTAGGGAAATTCCATTTAGTTGGTTATTTGAATCGATATCCAACAAATGAAAGAAACATGGTCGTCAGAAATCAGCCAATATGCCTTCACCAATAGATTCTAACACCTTCTTAATATCGCCTAAAGCCTTTATTTTTGAGTGACTTAGAATTTTTCCTTTGTAAAACTGAGCATCTTTAGGTTTCCAAGTAAATTCACCCTAAACAAAATAATCATGTAATTTAAAAATAAAATTATATTGAATACTATTATAGAAGGTGATACAACACTTACGATATTAACAACTGATGGGGAGGAAGAGTTGTCGAGGACAGTGTTGGTCATTCTAGTCATGAAGCAATTAAATATCCTTGGCATATATGTAGTAAATTTGAGGACCTTAAATAATATAAGACTTCAACAAGCAATTTTTAAAACCTAGAGCTCTTTCACCACCATAATCGATCATACAAATCAATGCAAGTCTACTGGTATTAAAACCTCGAGCTCTTGCACCAACAAAACACTTACCCCACATCAAATTAGCAACACCAAGAACAAGTTATCTACTGGTATTAAAACCTCGAGCTCTTGCACCAACATATTCGATAAAACAAAATAAATCAATGCAAGTCTATTTCCTTTGCATAACTTGGCAAACTATCAAGAATTAAGGAGAACATAAGCTAGATGAAAAGGTCCATTAACTACTCAAATACTACCTTGCATATAAAAAAGACGGCATGATCAGTTGAAATTATTGTCTTCTTCAAACTAGCAATAAAATTCCTAAATACCAATAGTACAATGCATGTGTATGATGAATTCATCACCATTCAATTTCAACATATAATAATTCCAAGATATTAATCAATTCAAAGCGTCAAAAACATTTCAAGATGAACCATTTTCTTTTCAGGTACACGTCTATTTCCAGTTTAAAAAAAACCCTTATTCACTCTCGGGCATTTTTTCAAACACCTTGCAAGCAATTGTTTCACAATCTAAAAAAAATAAAAAATAATAAGCACATTTCACAATTACATAAACATAATGAAAGAGAGAATGCATATGGAAAAATATGACCACAATATTCGATTTGGGGACTTGAAATTCTCCTTATAAATTGAACTTACCTCGAGAGTGGAGATGTTATCTTGAACAGTGTGCATGGTAAGTGATAGAGTCGGAGGACCGACCGGAGTGGAAGGCCGGAGGTGAGCTCGTGGTGGGGGATAGAGGCGAGAAACCGAAACAAGGCCGGCGACGGGATTGGGAAATTTCTCTGCGTTGAAGATACTGTGTTTCTAAAAGAATTTCTGATTCTGCAGTTTTATTTAATTTAATTAATTTTATTTTTTAAAATTATTTCATTAAGGGTATAATGGGCAAAACATGTATTTTTTTGGCAAGAAAATAACAATTTATAATTTGATGATAAAAAAGAATGTTTCTTTTTTTATTAGGCCATTTATAACTCTATCCTAATTTTCTTGGCTAAAAAAGAACACATTGAAATTTAACGACATAAAAGAATATTTACTTATGCTAGACTATTTATCATCATCTTCTCCTTGGCACCAATTGAAGCCTCTCTTCTAAATAATAATTCTCTTTGTGATGATGATGATACTACAAATTCGCAACTCTCACTTACATTTTGCGAAGATGAAATTAATGAAGTGAAATCGGTAGCTGCTTTGAGTGCCGCCTTTCGTATGTCCACGTGGGAGGACGAAGCAGGCCGGGGGAGCCGGTGGGCGGAGCCGGGGAAGATCTGCGCCGCCGCTTTGCCATCCAGCGCCATGGCGGCAACGTCGTGTCGGATTTTCTTACAGGTGGAGGTTTTTTACTCTGTTGGTGATGCGACACTTTTGGAAGATGGAGAACCAAAATCCATGAATGTTATATAATTAGGTATAATAATATATATAGAATATTGGATACATCACTTATATAATGTATCGATGAAAGATTAGGAGCGGAAAATGTCAAAGTTGGAAAATATGTATTATTTTGTACAGTAGCACCTGCGTTGACCTTATAAGTCACATTCCCTTCCTTTTAAAGCATGTAGTACGTGTATATTTGCACGAGGATTGAAATTGCATGTAAAGAAAAGGGACGTGTGGAGAAATGTGGGGACCTATAAAGGACGGTAATGTTTTAATCGGTTCGATATTTGATCCAACGCCGAAATTTTACCAGTTTTTTTCTTTTTTGAAAAAAATGGTAGGATTCATAAAACAAATTAGTGCTAGAACCGCGTATTACATTAACTGAATTTTTTTTTAAGTATAATTGAAATAATTTATCTTTTATATATTAAGTTATTTATATACTTCTTCCGTTCCATAACACACTGCATATTTTTCTTATTAATTGGGATAGACTACAACACTTTGAATACTTAAATAATAAAACTCCTCATTAAACTTCACCCTCACAATATTCACACAAAATGTCATTACTTTTGGGATCTACACATACACTTTATCAAACTACTTTATTATACATATATAAAAGTTTACAAAATTACTCACCAAGATTCTTCTCATTATATATTTTTCTTAAAGTACGTGCCCAAAAGTTCCTGCAATATTTTGCGGAACTAGGAAAATATTTTTCATTGTAAAAAATGATAATTTAATCTAAATATGCAAAATGAGATTTTATACATCATTATACTTTATTTTTCTATTAATAAACATAATAGTTCACAATTTTATATTTCAAAATCAAATACATCACACACAATTATAAATTTCGAAAAACTTCTTTGTAAGTATAACATTTGTTATATACTTGTAGGGTCTCACACCAGAACTAAGAAATATGATTTTCCATACACTTTTACTTTTGACTTTAAAGACTGCAATATATAGTTGTCTGTGTGTGAAAACCGGCTTTGGAATATACAAACACACAGTAGACAACGATTGACCGACTTTTATTTATCGACACCACAACAAATAACAGAATTGAAAATTATCTCCTCTTTAACGTTAAAGACATTATTTGGTCTGAATTTTTATATTAATATGTAATATAAAAAAAATACTTAAATTTAAAAATTTAATTGCATCTATTTTGTCAAATAATTGATCTTCCTTAAAATCCTTTATGATTCGATCTAGATTCATCTTAAATACTCGACAAAGAATGTCAGACCTGCCTATATAATTTAGTTCTTTCACATTCAATTCAATAATCTAGTAGTTTTTGGCTATTTGAGGTTGCATGTAATCATGATTAATAAATTCGGGTATGAATAATGCTGGTATATTGTCATATTCATTTACAAAAACTAGTTACTCCACAGAGTAAAATCAATTTCTTCATCATCTTCTCCTTGACACCAATTGAAGCCTCTCTTCATAGCTGGTGGAGTTAGAAGCATTCCCTCCGCCATACTATCCACCAGTAACGGCACGTTAAAAATCGCCTCTTCGTCTACGAAAGTGCTACAATCCTCTACATTAACAATATTCAAAAAAGTCGATGATGAAGATGCTACTAATTCGCAACTCTCACTAACATTTTGCGAAGATGAAATTAATGAAGTGAGATCCGTAGCTGCTTTGAGTGCCGCACTTCGTATATCTACGTGGGAGGACGAAGCAGGCGGGGGGAGGCGGTGGGCGGAGGCGGGGAAGTTGAGCGCCGCCGCTTCGCCATGCAGCGCCAGGGCGCCGACTTCGTGAGCCATGGCGGCCATTTCCGGGGTCCGGAAACCTCCGAGCCATATTCGGGATGGCTTGGTGGGGTCCCGCATCTCGCTCACCCATTTCCCGCTCTTCCTTTCTCGTACGCCTTTGTACAACGGGTGTCGCATTTTCTTACGGGAGGAGGTTTTTTTCTCTGTTGGTGATGCAACAATTTTGGAAGTTGGAGAGCCAAAACCCATGAATATTATATGAATGTATTATTGGGTATAAAGATATATTTCGTACAGTGGATATGTCATTTATATATAATATATGGGTGTCTTGATGATCGATGAGAGATTAAGATTGGAAAATGTCAACGTTGAAAATATATATTGTTGTATAGTGCGTTGACCACCTATTTCCATTCTCTTTTCCTGTATATGTATACGCACGAGGATTGAAATTGCATGGAAACAAAACGCACGTGTAGAGAATTACGTGGGGACCTCAAAGGACGGTTATAATGTTTCAATAGAAATATAGAATGAGTCTTTAAAAAAAACGTTAATTACAAATTGCAAAATTAAAATTTGTATATATTATTTCTTTTAACAAAATTGAACCTGCATTAATAAAATATGATTGCTTCTAACCTCATACTCGCTTTTTCTGGAACTTTACGGCAAAATATCATTTACAAATGATATGTTGTATATACCATAATATAAAAAATATTTTTTGCAAATATCAAATTGAAGAAATTCGATAGAAAGATTTAAAAAACAATGAGTCGAGATTAGAATCTTACAATTTTAATTTTTACTAATACAAATAGTATTTTATTAAAAAAATAATACGTATTGCAATTTGTAAATGGACAATAGTACAAGTTGCAATTTGTTATTAACTTTTAAGAAACGTTAAAACGGTAGGATTCATACTCTTATTACATAAACAAAAGTTTCACATTATGTAACATGAATGGTAGATTAATTATGACAGATTTGGGTAGGATGGAGTGTGATTGGACTAAATTATTTGAATCACGGATTGTTTGAATCAATATATATGTTAATTTGGATTATAAGATATTGCATTTTTTATTTTGTATTGAAAAATTAATATTTTGATTGAGGGTTTAAATGAAAAATTTATTGAAATGTCATAGATATCTTCCAAATTAACGAAATAAATTTTGTTAATTTTAATTACAATTACAAAAAAATCATATATTATTAAAATAAAATTGTATGATATCATCTCATAAAGTGTGTTAAGAGATTGTGAAAAAAATAGTACATTTAAATTAAAAAATAATACTTTGGAGGTAAAAAATGATAGTAATTAAGTTTTTCTCATAATTCTTTGTCCCAAAAGAGTATACCTTTTTTCTTTGTCCCATTAACTCATTATATATGCAAAACCATCTTATACTTTTTTTCTTGAGTGGTCTCATGTACATCCGGGTGCACCGTGCATTCATAGTGTATTTTAGAAGCGTGCAACTATTCCAATCAGAAACATGCAATTATGTTCTTATATTAACAATTGCACTTTTTTGTTTAAATAAATTGCACTTTTCAACATAATAAATTACAAGCTTCTAAAATACACTATGAGTGCACAGTACACCCGGGTGTATACAAGACCTAGCCCATTTTCTTTGTCCCATTAACTCATTCTGCTAGACTTATTTTGGAAAAAATAGAAGAAGAATTACTGATGTAATATTGCACGTGGTTTTTATGTTTTAAAAGCCTCATCTTATTCTTAATGGACCAAAGGATGTGGGCCGAATTGATTTAAAAATATAAAGTAGAATTGGTCAACACGCAGCTAACGTGGCGTCCTATGGGTGATTGATAATAGTATACTACTAATATTTACGAGAGTAAAAAAAAATATTAAATTTATATCAAGTACTTTAAATATTTAATTTAATTAAATTTATTTAATTTAGTTATTATAAAAGTAATATTAAAATTATGGCAAATACTTGTGTGCACAAATGACACGGATTTAGGATCCGTGCAATTGGATTCTCCCCGACCCGCCCATCAATTCAGATCCATATACTAAAAAAACAATTTTTTTTCTTTCACTTTTTCGAGCTGCGTACATGTTTCTCGTTTCTTGTTTCCAAATCTGTTTATTCGTCTCTCTTCTCCATAACACAATCCTCTAGGTGATCGTTTAATGTATATTTCTAGACACAAACCAATCTTTAAATCTCCGACCAGTTGCATAATGGAGTATTATACTACAACTAGGTGATCGTTTAATGTATTTTCTTGACACAAACCAATCTCTCTTCTCCGGTGAATTATTTGAAATTGCTAGTATATGATGTATTTTTGGAGCAAAAATAGTGAAGATTGGACTTTTGGTCTTATAGTAGACGGTAACTCACGATTTTGATCCCAACACTTACCACTTTAGTTTAAATTATTTTTTCATGTAATTTTGGTCTCACCGTTACGTTTTCCATTCAAATCAATTTTGGTCTTGTAATGATCAAATGTATATAACATAAAGATGTTTCAAACTTCAGCGCCCAGCACAAATATTTGCTTGACTTGCACGACGATTTTGAGATTCGGTTCATTCAATTGAGTTGGGTGTTTGTTTAAATAGCATTCTTACTTCATATCTTGTGAGTTACTTTTGTTGATTGTTACGATTTTTATCATCAAAGCTAGAAATTAGGGTTCTTGAGAGCGAGTGAGAATCTGGTTCGGTTTTGGGAAAGTGGTGAGTGAAACTTGTAATTGTTTGTGTGTTTGATAGTGGAGAAGTGTCGTGATCCCGTGCATGTAGGCAATTATGCGGAACCATGTAAACCTTGTGTTTGCCCAATTTCGATTTCGTTTTGTTATCTTATTGCATAGCTTCTGGTTTCGATTTGTTGTTTATCTGATCTTGTGAATTGATCTATTGGATTAACAAGTGGCGTCGTTTGTGGGAAGCAGATAGAGGGTAAATGACATCGATGGGTTAGATGTTGAGAAGTTTACGGGTAAGAATGATTTTGGGCTTTGGAAAGTCAAGATGAAGGCACTCTTGACTCAGCACGGTTTGACAAATGCGCTGAAGCCTGCAGATGAATGGCCCACATCATCTTCAACCAATGCTGCAGAAAATCAGATTAAGAAGAATGAAATCCTAGAGAAGGCTCATAGTGTCATCATCTTATGCCTTGGAGATAAACCTCTGAGAGAGGTTGCGAAGGAGAAAACCGTTATAGATTTGTGGAAGAAACTGGAGGAGTTGTATCAAGCAAAATCAGTTTCTAACAAATTGTATATGAATCAGAAACTTCTTGCATTCAAGATGCTTGAAGAGAAGAATCTCAGTGAACAACTTGATGAGTTTAACAGGGCCGTAATGTTAGTGTTAGTGTCCTAGAGACAATCTATTGTAAGGACATAATAATCGATGATATTCAGTTTGATTTAATATTGTAGTTCACTTAATATTAATGTATGAAAATACACTTGTTTGAGTATTATGTTTGATTGTTTGCATTTATTCATACAAGTGTTTCTAGGCAGTGATTGTTTCTAGGCAGACCGGGTTCCTCGAAGAAGATTATGTCTTTAAGGAACAAGGTCGTAAGCTGATAGAACTTGAAGAAATTCAAGAACCACAAATTAACAAAGAGACTGATATCTTGTCAAAACAACATGACAAGGAATCAGTGGGAGCATTCAGCAACTTTCACGGTGAGAGTCTTTCACTAGGTGATCGTCTTTTCGGCCCGGTGGGGCGTAATTGGAGTATGCTTGCGGTCTGCAAGAACCTCCAAGTGAAATTTGAATGAGAACAACATAGTTCAAACTACCGCCCAAGTGGCATCTGAAAGTGTAGCTCTTGAGGACTCTCCGGACATTGATGAAATCGATGCACCACAAAATTTTCCTGATCAGAATGTACAACCTACACAACCACAACTCTGTAAGCCAATTAGGAATCATAATCTGCCCATTACATACGGTTACCTCTTGGAGGAACTCTATAATATGGACTTACCGGATAAGGACGATCCTAATACTTATTCTAAAGCAATATCATATATTGATTAGGGAAAGTGGCATGAAGCCATGAAATCAGAGATGGACTTGATGTACACCAATCAAGTCTGGGACTTGGTTGAGTTGCCTAAAGGGGTTAAACCTATATGTTGTGATTGGGTCTTCAAGTGTAAGACTGATGCAAATGTTAGTGTTAGTGTCCTAGAGACAATCTATTGTAAGGACATAATGCTCAGATAATATTCAATATTGATTTAATATTATTGTATTTATATTAAATATATGGCGTTGCATTTATTAGAATATTATGTTTGATTGTTTGTATTTGTTCTTATATGTGTTCCCTTGAGTCATCAAGAATGGGATATTGATAATGCAATGGAGATTGGTGTGCGATCTGCATCATACTCTTAGAGAGTGTAGTGAGATCTCACTTACTACGAGATACTAGGTATCTCATGATGGATGCACAAATGCTTTAGAGGGTATTGGTATACCCATCCGAGAAACCGTTTGATGTAGTTCCACTATATGTGTCTACAGGTGTCTCGGTTAGTGGGAGCGATGCAATACTCCTTTCACTTGAGGTCAATACGCATGACATGTGTGGAGTGATGAACTTTGACCATGACCGACGCTTGCACCCTTCCATGGGTAGATACGGTTTGGATTGGGTTCATCACGAAGTGCTATCAGAGAAGGATTGTCCTTCTGTTGAAGTTGATATCAAACACATGAAAGATGTCCCATATGCATATGCAATTGGGTCAATCATGTACGCCATGACTTGCACTAGGCCAAACATGGCCTACGCTATCAACATCACTGGTAGATACCAACAGAATCTAGGTGAGTCTCCTTTGGATTCTTTGTCAAGACCATTCGAAGTATCTCGCATTTAACTAAAGAATATTTTCTTGTCTATGGTTTACAGCCAGAACTAGTATTGACTAGTTAAGTTGACACAAGTTTCCAATCCGACTGTGATGATTAGAAATCACAGTCAGGTTACGTTTCACTCTCAATAATGAGGCGGTCAGTTGGAATAGTTCCAAGCAAAACGATCAAAGATTCAACAACCGAAGTTGAGTACATTGTTGTATCAGAAGCCTCAAGGAGGCTATCTAGATTTTATAGTTCTTAAGAGAACTAAGGTAGTTCCAAGTGCCAGTTGTCTAATAAAGTTGTATTAGACAATGTTGGTGCGAATGCGCAAGCAAAGGAACTGAGATCAGTAAACACAAAAAGCATGTACCTAGACTTATCATTTGATCCAAGAGATCATAAGGATAGGAGAAATGGAATTAAAATGTATTCCCACATATTTAATTTGGAAGATCATTTCACCAAAACACTGAGTGTTATGTACACACTAGACATTTGATGGTCTAGGGGTTAGACATGTAGGTTGTTGGGAGATGAATTTAATAAAGAAGTTTTGATTAGATCCTAAAAACCCCTAAGTATGACATGTTCAGGATAATCTTGATAGTCTGAGTCAGGTTTCAGCAAGATTGTTCAGGAAGATATCTGCACAATGTATAGTTAGCAGATATAGATCAGGTTAGATCTTGAAGTTACTGAAGAACTCGGAAAGGTCTTGAGTAACTAAAGAATCGAGAGAATCGAAGAATCGATGAGAAGAATGAATGTTCAAAAAGTCTTGAAATCTTTGAAGAAATGAAGACTCGGATATTCTATCAAGACTCGGAAGAAATCGAAGACATCAAGACCGAGTAAGTTGTCAAGACATCGAAGACTCGATGAAGTTCTTTGAAGACATCAAGACTCGATGAAGTTCTGTCAAGACATCAAGACTCGATGAAGTTCTTTCAAGACAATGAAGACTCGAAGAAGTTGTTGAAGATCATCAAGACTCATGAATTCTTTGAAGACACAGAGACTCGATGAGTTATGAAGACTTCGATAAGAAGATATGAATACTCGATTATAACACAATGTTCAGAGGCATTTGAATAATATCTATCGAAGACTACAAAACCGAGAAAACGCACATGTTCAGAAAAGTAGATATTGCCCAAAACATTCTAGTGCAGACAAAAGGAACTAAGTCTAAGTGTTGTTTAAGGTTGTCTCATTCAGAGAGATTGACCAAAAAGAGCCGTTTTGTTTGTCTACATTCACTGAAGACAAGAACCAATCAGAGGAAGACAACACTGTACTTCACTGACACTGAAAGCGACAGGACCCTGAATTATGTCAGTAGTACTAAGTTCCAGACTGTAAAAATTGGTGATTGGCTACATGACTGCATAATTCCTAAAACATGCAAGGGAGTGTTCAAACCCTAAAAATAGTGGTTCATCAAACACCAGAAGAGGAAACTCATAAAGCTATCTCTTCCAACGGATAGTTTTTTCAAAGAGTGACCTTGGTGAAGTTGCCTATAAATACCAGTGACCCTTTACATTGAGAGGTCACGGGAAATTTCAAAGCAACTCAAGAGCTCATTCATATTATTGCAAATTGAAGCACTCGAAAACCCTAGAATTTCCCAAGTGTTTCACATTGGAGAGAGCTCACTATTCTAAGCCTAGATTGATAGATATATCCAAAGCTTATAAGAGATATCCTAGCCTTTGCATTAGTTCTTATTGTAAAGGATATCTCACCTAGTTGGAAACCAACCCAAAACCCAAACCCTTTGTTAAGGTAGTTTGTGTGTGTTTTGTTGGTGAGTTAGAGTTGTAAAAAAAGTGAGTAAGCTAAGTGAGTTAGCGAAAAAACTCTAGAGAAGAAGTTAATAAGCTACTTGTGGTAGTCGAACACTTGTGTGTGTTTGAGTTAGTAAAGGCAAAGTGAGTCACTAGAAAACTTAAGGTAGAAAAAGTGAGTAAGCTACAGTGAGTTAGCCTGAAAGCTTTAGGAAGTGGTTAAGGAATTTCTTTGAAGATCAGAGAGAGTGGACGTAGGAGCTTGAGTCTCTGAACCACTATAATTCTTTGTGTTGTTTGCTTTCATCTTTGCATTTTATCATTACATGTTTTTCCTTTGAAAGCATATTTCATCGATATTGGTTGGAACCAATTCATTCGAAGCGCATAAAATTGGTCCTGACCTTAATCTTTGTTTTATTAAAGGAAGAAGATATTTAAAAAAGCTAAAATGAGTATAAACTTAGGGCCAACCATTCAAGACACTTGAGTAGCTAGAGAACAGATAGTTACCAAAAACTAACTAACTCTACTGAGTGTTCAGTAAGATAATTATCTGATCCAAGCTCCTCAGGATCTCTGATAAATTCAGGATCAGTTGGGTTAATCTGAAGCTTCTGAAAGCAGCTCAGGATCATTGTCTCAGTAGACTTTGACTCAGGACAATCCGTGCTTCTCAGGACAAAAATATCAGGATAACCTGACCCATCTGACCTCAGTGAAGAAAAAGTTTGAAACATCACTGAACACATGTATTCCCCCCCATACACGTGTGACACTCGTTAGCACCGGGACCAACATAGGTGATTGACTCTAGTCCAAGTGGGAGATTGTTAGTGTTAGTGTCCTAGAGACAATTTATTGTAAGGACATAATACTCGATAAAATTCAGTTTGATTTAATATTATAGTTCACTTAATATTAATGTATGGCAATACACTTGTTTGAGTATTATGTTTGATTGTTTGCATTTAATCATACAAGTGTTCCCATGAGTCATTCCTGTCATTGAGGTTGTGAGAACTCATATGACTTAAGCATGATTCTAAAATAACCCCGATCAAGTATCATAAAGAATGGGATATTGTTGTTGCAATGGAGATTGGTGTGCGATCTGATCATACTCTTAGAGACTGTAGTAAGATCTGGCTTACTACGAGATACTAAGTATCTCATGATGGGTGCACAAATACCTTAGAGGGTATTGGTATACCCATCCGAGAAACCGTTTGATGTAGTTCCACTATATGTGTCTACGGGTGTCTCGGTTAGTGGTTGCGATGCGATACTCCTTTGACTTGAGGTCAATACGCACGACATGTGTGGGATAATGAACTTTGACCATGACCGACGCTTGCACCCTTCCATGGGTAGATATGGCTTGGATTGGGTTCATCACGAAGTGCATGTGTGTGGTAATTGAGCCAAGAATAGGATTCATTCCTCAAAGTGGATTTAGAGAGAATACTCATCTTCTTATCATAATTGGATCTAAGTCATCGGCCGATGCACGCTAACTTAGACTTTGTTGCTAAGTGTGACATACATGATCAATTATTGATTAGAGATAATATGATTAAGTTATTTGAATAGACACTTCATCATGAGATTTGATATACATGAAAAGCAAATCCGTAGAGATTTATGTATATGGGAATTAAATCAATGGGATTTAATTTACAAGATTATGGATTTTATTTCCTAATCAGGTTAGCTTAAGATTTAAGTTGGGCTCCCCTATACATATGAGCTCTTGGGAATTCATAATACGTGAGTTCATATTTTCTCCATAAAAATCTCTAAGTTAGAATTTTTCTAGCAAATTCATCTCGGGGATTCAGTGCTGGCAGATCTGTGTAAATTAGTGAACGACTGTTACGTGGATACCATAGTTGAGGAATCCTTGTACGAATTGCTGTAAGAATTCTGTTTACGTTTACTCGTATTTAATTATGTAATTAATTGTTCGTTGTTGATGAACTATTTATTTCCACTGCGCATGTATTACGTGTTTACGTGCATCTAAATTCCAACACGTAGATGATCTTGAAAGTTTGGAAGTCAAACTGGAAGATGATGATAATTAAGGCACTGATGTTGTTAAATTCTCTGCCAAAGTCCTTTGATAGTTTCAAGGATACTCTGTTGTTTGGGAAACAGGACCAGTTGAGTTTTGATGCAGTTCAAACTGCTATCAAAAAAATAAATTTCTCCAGTTGAAAGATATCAAGAAATCTTCAAAGGACGGAGAAGGTTTGAATTTGAAATTCAAAAGTGGGAAGAAGTTGAATCAGAAGAAAAAAGGATGCAAAAGGTGCCTATTCTGATCAGAAGAGTGACTTTGTTGAAAAGAGAAAGTGTTTCTCTTGTCACAAACCTGGGCATTTGAAGAAGAATTGCCCAGATAAGAAGGAGAAGAAGGCTCCAGAAACTCCAAAAGATGTTGAAGTTGTTGTAGCTGAAGAGGGTTATGAAAGTGCTGAAGCCATGACTATAAGTGACAATAAGATGCATGAAGAGTGGGTTTCTTGACTCTGGCTGTTCATTCCCCATGTGTCCTATGGAATAGTGGTTTGAAGATCTGAAGTTACAAGATGGAGGATTGGTACTTCTTGGAAATGATGAAGGTTGTAGGGTGAACGGGATAAGATCTATGAAAATCAAGATGCATGATGAAAAGAAAAGGATTCTTTCTGATGTTAGATATGTACCTGCGCTGAAGAGGAATCTAATTTCTCTAGGTTCTCTATGAGTTCAACACAGAAAATGGTTCAATTCACATCACTAAAGGCAGCAGAATTGTCATGAAGGGAGAGAAATCTAATAGCTTGTATGTCTGGTTGGAGAAATTGTTACTGGTATAGCTGATGCCACTATTAAGTCAACTGATACAACTTTATTGCATAAGAGGCTTGCTCACATTGGTGAAAAGGGGTTACAAGTTCTGTCAAAGAAAGGGGTGTTCTCAAGGAATAGTATATCAAAGTTGCATGTTGGGAGATGAATTTAATAAAGATTTTGATTAGATCTCAAAACCCCTGAGTATGACATGTTTCAGGACAGTCTTGATTGTATAGGATCTAATTTCAAATTATTGTTATGTTTCAGGATTATTTGCTCCATGTATAGTCAGCAGATATAGATCAGGTTAGGATAGGTTTTACAAGTTTGTCTAAAGATCTCAGAAGATCCCTACTGAAGACCTAAAATATACTTAAAGATCAGTAGAGCCTGAAGAATAAAAATCCTGAAGACTAGAAGATCATGAAGATCAGAAGATCCTGAAGACTCTTTTTGTACTGAACCAAAAGACCCTGAACAAGTCACTTCCAGTTTAATAGTGTTTGTTCATTCTTAGTACATACAAAGAGAATGTTATAAGTTCATGGACACTAAGGAAAATATCAGTTCAGTGGGGTTGACTAAAAGAGCCATTTTTGTTATCTTTGTTCAAAGGAAGATTTCGACCAATAAGGAGGTGACAACAGCGTACTTTACTGACACTGAAAGCGACATTTCCCTGAAGAATGTTAGCATTAATATTTGTCTTGTTCACGGAAATTGATGATTGGCTGCTTGCCTGGATATTTCCTAAAACATGCAAGGATGCGTTCAAACCCTAATATAGTTGTTCATCAATTACTTAAAGAAGAAACCTTAGATACTATCTCTCCAATGGATAGTTTTCAAAGGTAGACTTCTGGAGAGTTGCCTATAAATACCAGAGGCCTTGGACATATCAAGGTTACGGGAAATCAAAGCAACTCCAGAGCTCATTTGTATTCAAGCAATCTTGTGAAGCACTCGAAACCCTAAGAATTTCTCAAGTGTTTCATCTTTGGAGAGATCTCAATTACTAAGCCTAGATCATAGATATATCCAAAGCTTAGTTAGAGATATCCTAGCTTTTTTTTTACTTGTGTTTTATTGTAAAATGGATATCTCACCCTAGTTGGAAACCAACCAAAACCCAAACCCTTTGATTAGGTAGTTTGTGTGTGTAGTTGTTGGAAGTGAGAGTTGTAAAGAGTAAGTAAGTTGTCGTGTTCAGTCTGAAAACTCTAGAGCAGGAGTTAGTAAGCTGATTGTTAAGTCTGAAAGCTTGTGTGTGTGTTGAGTTAGTAAGCTACAGTAGTTCAGCCTGAAAACTCGTGGTAGAAAAGTTAGTAAGCTGTTGAGTCAGTCTGAAAGCTTGAGGTAGTCTAAGTAGTGTGTTAAGGAATTTCTCTGAGGATCGGAGAGAGTGGACGTAGGAGCTTGAGCCTCTGAACCACTATAACTTGTTGTGTTGTTTGCTTTCTGTTCTGCATTATTACCTGTTGCATATTTTCAATGAAAGCATTCTGGAAGTTTTCTGATATTCAGTTGGAAACAATCCACTGAAGTTGCATTAACTTGATCACAGCCTTAACCACTGTTTTATTAAGGAAAGATTTTCAGCAAAGTAAAACGAGTATAAACTTAGGGCCTACACATTCAGCACTCTAGATAAGCTAGTATAGATAATTGTCAAACTGATAAACTCTCCTGAGTAGTCAGTAAGATTGTTATCTACTCCAAGCTTATTTGGACTCTGTTGTAGAAACTCAAAATCAGTGAGCTAATTCGAAGTCTCTGAAAGCCGTTCAGTGTTATTGTCTCACTAGACTTTGACTCAGGGCATTTTGTGCTTCTCAAGACTGAAAACTCAGGACAACCTGACTCTCTGATTATAGTTTGTTTAAAAGTTAAAAAATCACTATACACGTGTATTCCTCCCCCATACACGTGTGGAACTCGTTTACCCCGGGACCAACAAGTGGTATCAGAGCAGTGGTTCTAACTGACCACTTGATTTGGTAGCCATAGTCTTGTTTACTGAGAGACTTTGGTGGTCTACTGAATTTATCTTACTACTGATATCTTACAAGGCTATTTCATCATGCCTTCTAAGAAACTACCTATGTTCTCAGTTGAGAACTATGATCTATGGAGATTGAGAATGCAGGCACACTTGTACTCTAAACATGAGAGAATATGGAGAGTTGTGTCTCAAGGACCTTTTGAGTATAAGGTTGTTAATCCTAGATCTACTGATGCTGAAAAACATGATCCAAGGGATGAATTTCCAAAACTGATGATCAGCTTACTCTTGAAGAAAGGAAGTTGGTTAACTTGGATTATATTCCTAAAGATACTCTGTATAGCACTATTGATGATGGTGTTATGGGAATGATTTCTCACTGTGAAACTGCCAAAGACATTTGGGACACACTTGCTATAATGTGTCAAGGTACTGATCATATCAAAGAAAACAAACTATCTGTGGCTATTGCAAAATTTGATGGTTTTGAAATGGAAGAAGGTGAATCTATTGAAAGACTTGAGGTCAGATTCACTAGCATTATGAATGATCTGAGTGCTCTTGGGAAACGATATCCCAAAAGAGAAATAGCTATGAAAATTCTTAGAGGACTATCTAAGAAATGGGATATTCATGTTGTAATGATTGAGAACACCAAAGATATTGCTTCCATGTCATATCAACAGGTTTTCTCTGAGTTGAAAGCATATGAATTTGTGATTGATAAGAAAACTAAGAAATCTGATAGCAAGATGATACTTAATATAACAAAAATGTGGCTTTCAAAGCACAAGGAAAAATCTGTAACTCTAAAGAACCTGAAACCTCATCTAACAAAATTCAGGATGAAAAAGATGAGACAATTGCCCTGATGGCAAGAAGGTTTGAGAAAATGAACCACATATTTGGTAAGTATAAAAGGTATTATAAAGATACCAGGTACAGGAACAGGAACAACTCAGAAGCTGAAGAGAAGTCTACAGAGAAGAAAAGAGATTACAAAGCTGAAGGATCTTCATCCAAAAAGAAGGACTACAAATCCAAAGAGGACATTGATCAGGATGATGATACCAACAGATGCTACAACTGCAAGACAAAAGGACATTTCTAGTATGACTGCCCTGAGTTGAGTTCCAAGGAAAGAAAGGATCGGCAAGCCAAGAGAGGCAAGAAGTATGCCAGGAAAAAGGCAATGGTTGCTGAAGAAGAACACTCTGAGGAAGGATCTAGCTCTTCAGAAGAGATGTTCTCAGATAGTGATAGTGATGATGTATGTCTTGTTGCTATAGAGGAGGTAAATTCTTCTATCTCTGTTGCTGCTCCTACACAAGCACCTGAGTTATCAAGTTCCTCTGTAACCAGTAATTTTGACCTGATGGGTTCTTTTGAGAATCTGATGAAGGACTATTCTGTGTTACAAGAATTGTTCATAGAAACTCAAGAGCAGAATGAGGTACTGACTGCTGAGAATCTAAAGTGGAAAAATTCTAAGGATGATGAGATCACTTCTCAATTGATGGGAGTAACTGATGAACTTGATGTTCTGAAAGTACAACTCTCAGAGAAAGAAGGTGGTAGAGGCCCTGAAAGGAAAGTTAGAGAAATCCACTGAAGAAAATCAGCTTATCAGAACTGAGTTCAATGACCTCTTTGAGAAACATGAAACTCTAAATAAAAGTGAGGATAGTTTGCAGAGAAAGGTTCTATTGAATTCTGCATCTCATGCAATAGATGAAATTCAAAGTTATCAAAGACCTGCAACTATAAAAGCTGGATTAGGATATATTCCAGGGGGAACCTCACATGATCTTCTGAATGCTGCTTCTACAAGTGGCACTAAGACTGTCTTTGTTAAACCGGCAGTTTGTACTGATCTTCTTATTGAAGAACAACCCCATGTTTTTTGACAAGGGTAAAGGACTTATGGTTTCAAAAAACCTGAAAGTTCAGGAAAGAAAGCCCAAACCTCAGGAAAAGGCTAGAAAACCTTAACAATCAGTAGGAATTCCTCAGGCCAATACTTCAAAGCCTCAGGCTAGGAATACCAACCTGAAGAAATCTGCCCTGAACCATCAGAGAAATCCTCAGAAGAGAAACACTCAGCCGAGAAATTCTCAGATGAGGAGACCAAGTCCTCAGATTACTAAAAGACCACAATTTCAGTACAGGCAACCTAAACCCCACTTGCGTAAGGGTAAAGGTTTCCTGAACCCAAGTCAGCAGAGACAGAGATCAGCTGCACCAAAACCAAAGCAATGGAACACAAGGCCTGAACCCAAGAAGAACTCTAAGGCTCATGTTCATGCTAAGGCTAGCACTCATACACAGGATACTTCCAAGGTACCTAGGGTGGTGAATGTGTATGTAGATGTTTATGGAAGACAAATCAGCCACTCTAAAGTCATTAGAGTTGTCAGGCAGATTTGGGTTCCAAAAGGTACAGCTAACCTGGTAGGACCCTACACCAAATGGGTACCTAAGACCTGATTTGTTTTGCAGGTCAAGGAAAAGGGCGTTGAGCTGAATGAAGACAACATAGCCCTGATGAGTGGAACTGAAGTTGCACTTGTTGCATGGTGCTTGGACAGTGGATGCTCAAGACACATGGCAGGATATAAGCATTTGCCCACTGACTATGTTGAACAGAAAGGCCCTCAGATAACTTTTGGAGATAATTCCAAAGGACAGACAGAAGGATATGGAACTCTTGAAATTGATACTTTTCATATCCATGGTGTATCATATGTGTCTGGTTTAAAGCATAACTTGATTTCTATCAGTCAATTCTGTGATAAAGGTTTCAGTGTTCCCAAAGAACTTGTGTTATGTGAAAGATAATGTTTCAAAACAAGTATTACTAACTAGTATTAGAAAAAGAAATGTGTATCTTGCTGATTGGAGGCTTACTCCTATGGATACATGTTTAATGGCCAAGAAGGCTACTGAAACCAGTTGGTTATGGCACAAAAGACTAAACCATTTGAACTTCAAAACCTTAAATAAACTTGCAAGATTACCACTTGTGAGGGGGTTACCTAAAGAAGTGTTCAGTAAAGATCATGTTTGTGACGCTTGTCAGAAAGGCAAACAAATTAGAGCATCATTCTAAAGCAAAGTAGAAGTCTCTACTAATAGAATACTTCAACTGTTACATATGGATCTCTTTGGTCCAGTAACACCTGTGAGTACTAATGGAAGGAAATATACACTGGTAGTAGTTGATGACTACTCAAGATATACATGGGTCATTTTCTTACTCAGTAAGAAAGAAACTCAGACCAAGCTGCCAGAATTACTGAAAAGACTCAGTACTGAAAAGAATTTAAGTGTGGTCAAAATCAGATCAGATAAAGGCACTGAGTTTATCAACCATATTATATCTGATTATTGTGCAGCAAATGGAATAACTCATGAAACATCAGCTGCAAGGACCCCTCAACAAAATAGTGTTGCTGAGAGAAGAAATAGGACACTGAAAGAAGCTGCAAGAACAATGATTGCTGAAGAAGATATTCCTAAGAGATTTAAGGCTGAGGCAATCAACACTGCATGCTACTCTCAGAACAGATCCATGCTGACAAAGAATCAAGGAAAAACTCCATATTAACTGTGGAATGAAAGGAAGCCTCTTGTTTCTTTCTTTTGTGTGTTTGGTTGTAAGTGTTTCATACACAATAATGGTAAAAATCAGTTGAAAACATTTGATAGCAAAGCTGATGAAGGAATATTTTTAGGATATTCTGAAGTTAGTAAAGCCTTCAGAGTTTACAACTGTAGTACCCTTATTGTGGAAGAAACACCTCATGTTGTTTTTGATGAATCTACTTGTGTTCATAAGAAACAGGAAGTTGATTCAGGAGACTTGACAAAGAGGATCACCAAACTTAGCCTGAAAAAGAATGTCAAAACATCATCTGAGCCTGAAAAGAAGAAGTCAATCACTTAATATGAATGGAGTGAAACTGACTCAGAGGAAGAAGAGACTCAGGATGGAAATACTCAGGTTGGTGGTACTCAGGATGATAGTTCTCCACTGAAGGAAAGCCAACACACAGAAGCTGACCAATTTCAACAAACACCAGTTCAGACTCAGGTATGTAATGCCTATGAAGATGTGGTCACATGTGAGGCAAACTCTGAATCTATCAACCAAGGGGGAACAAATGTCACTAACAATGTTCTAAATGAAATATCCCCTGAGGAAGATGATTCACTCTTTCCTTTCTTGTTGTTCCCTGAGTTTAATGAATTACATGAACCTAACATTTCTGATGATGAGGATATTACTGAAGGGGGAACATCCAGGAGAACATGGTTAGATAGTCACCCTACAAGTCAGATTGTGGGAGATCTATCTGAAGGAGTTAAAACAAGAAGGTTTCATGGAGAAAGTGCTTTGTTCTGCTGCTTCCTATCTGAGAAAGAACCTACTGAGATTGAAGAAGTTTTTCAAGATTCCTTTTAGATTATTGCCATGCAAGAAGAGCTGAATCAGTTTTCTAGGAATGAAGTTTGGGAGCTAGTAGATATACCTAAGAAGCACAATGTGATTGGAACTAAGTGGGTATTCAAGAATAAGAGAGATGAGAATAATGTCATTGTAAGAAACAAGGCAAGGCTAGTTGCACAAGGTTATTCCCAAGAAGAAGACTTGGATTATTATGAGACCTTTGCACCAGTTGCAAGACTAGAAGCCATTAGATTGTTTCTTGCATATGCTTCTCACATGGATTTTAAGGTATATCAAAAGGATGTGAAGAGTGCATTTCTGAATGGTGTGCTTAAAGAAGAGGTTTATGTGGAACAACCTCCTGGCTTCTGTCAGAATGACCAAGTTTACAGGCTCAGGATAGCCTTGTATGGTCTGAAGCAAACACCCAGAGCATGGTATGATACTCTATCTCAATTTCTCACTGACCATGGTTTTACCAAAGGAACTATTGATAGAACCTTGTTCAGGATAGAAGATGGGAAAGATATCTTACTAGTGCAGATCTACGTGGATGACATTATCTTTGGATCCCCTAATCATCAGTTATGTGAGAAATTTTCTACACTGATGAAAGGTAAGTTTGAGATGTCAATGATGGGGGAGATGAATTTCTTTCTAGGACTTCAGGTGAAAAATCAAAAGAAGGAATTTTCATCAATCAAGCAAAATACACCAGAGATCTGATTGCCAAGTATGGTATTCAGAATTGTAATGCAGTTAAAATTCCTATGAATACTAACTACAAGATGGATCCTGATCCTGAAGACAAGTCAGTTAACCATACTGATTATAGAGGGATCATTGGATCATTGCTCTATCTCACAGCAAGTAGGCCTGATATTACTTTTGCTGTTGGGATATGTGCAAGATATCAAGCTAATCCAAAGGCTAGTCACATGGAAGCTGCCAAAAAGATACTAAGGTATCTAAACGGCACAATGAATAGAGGATTGTGGTATCCAGCTGATGATAACCTTGAATTAACTGGTTACTCGGATGCTGATTATGGTGGTTGCAAAATTGACAGGAAGTCCACTTCAGGAACTTGTCAATTTCTTGGAAGCAAACTGGTATCCTGGTTTTCTAAGAAGCAGACCTCAGTAGCAACTAGTACTACTGAAGCTGAATACATGGCTGCAGGAAGCTGTTGTGCACAGATTCTTTGGCTAAGGCACAATTGAGAGATTATAAGATTATAGCCAAATAAGTTCATATATTTTGTGATAACAACAGTGCTATTGCAATATCACAAAATCCTGTACTACACACTAGATGTAAACATGTGGATATTAGGCACCATTTCATTAGAGAACATGTAGAGAAGAAAGACATTAGGATGGAGAAAATTCATACTGATAAACAAAGAGCTGATATTCTTACTAAGCCATTGGCTGAGTCAAGATTTCAGGAACTATCAGTGGAATTAGGGATGTTAGATCCAGGTGAGTAATTTATCCTGAAGGGAGAAGCTCTTCAGATGCATGAGGTTTTTCAGTAGGAAAAACTCAGGACAAAGACATCTGAGGATGGAAACTGAGAATCAGGATGGTTTTTGTCACGGTCAGTGTTCTGTAAGGGTTAAGTATTCAATTAATCCTGAAACACACTTGGCACATGCATTTACTCACAAAGCATTTATTTCAGTCAGTAATCATTTGAAATAAATACAAGATACCTGAACTTTAAGCGGGAATGTTTGAAGGATTCTTATTGGTTAATATTTTGGCAGGACACCAAAGGGTTACCTCGATTAGAGTGAAACATCTTTTTGTCGCCCTAATTACTGCCATTATTCTGCATATCTGATTATTTGCCATTAATAGCAAATAAACCTTGATATTATATCAACCAAACATTAAATCACTACCGTTCATTCACATTTAATCTTAGCCTTTGATCTATTTCAACAGATCATATATATACCCAGAGTTTCCAAAATCATAACACTTTACACTCTATTTTTATACAAACCCTCCAAATTATCCAATCCCTCCGTGTCTTCAAATTTAAAATCTACAATGGAGTTTCCCAGTTATGCGATGATTAAAAACCTTGCGGAAACAGATAAGCCATATTTCGAGCATGTTGTTGCGGTTATCGACAACAAGACAACACTGGTTGAAGAAGAAGCCTTGAACCTACTTCGAATGGCGCGATTGGATAAACTGGTGAGCATTACGCCAGAGTCAGAATTACCACAAGAAGTGTTGCAGTTTGTGGTAAATCTCAGGGAAGGAGAAAATGGCTCTCTGGTCTCACAACTTAGTTTTGGCACCAACGCGAAATCCAAGGCCGAAGCAATTTGTACGAGAGAGGTAAACTTATCACTTCAGAACATTAATACTATTTTTGAGTTAAGTGATAGAGGAGATGATCCTGCAGTATATATGTCGGGGCATGAACAAGAGATTCTGTATAGGTTTTCCACTTCTAAGGTTGAACTGAAAGGGGCGTTAAATAAGAAATGTTTAAAACCTGTATATCGAATCTTGATTTATATTGTAGCCAAGTGCTTGATGAGCACCTCTGGAAGTTTAGAACAGGTAAGTCGGAATAAGCTGAGACTTATGGCTGCAATAGAGGACTCACCATTTAGAAGTTTTAATTGGCTGAAATTTCTGATGGATTGTATATTGAGTCAAAATGTGAAGCTAAAGTATGCTAAAGGAGCATTTACGAAGACTGGGAGAGTTCTTTTTGGAACTAAGATTAGTTTCTTAATCGATAATTTGCCGAGAAAGAAGATGTTTCTATTGTCCGGAACCCAATTTTCCCAGAATAGGATCATGTTCAGAAAGCCAAAATCGCAAAGGAGACAGGTGACTTCTGAAAGTCCGAGTTCGAAAGCTCAGGATGAGCCTGAAGAGCAGGTTGTCCAGAGTGAGCCTGAGGAGCAGACAGAGCAAGTAGAAATTGAGAGCTTTGATTCTGATCAGGACAATCACACTATTGCTGATGTAACAAGGACGAAAGGGGAGAAAGTGGTGGAGAAGGCAGGAGAAGATCCTGAGAAGAGGAAGAAAACACTTGAACTTCTGAGAGTTAAGAGAGAGATTGGTGAAAAGAAGAAGGCCCGGGAAGAGCAAAAGAGGAAAACAAAGCGGATAAGGAAAGCTAGTGAATTGGCTCCAGGAGAGAAATCTCCATTGGACACTCTTGTGAAAGCAACCTCACAGGCTGCTGAGAAAGAGGCTGAAACCATCCCTGAGGCTGAAAGGGATGAGGATGTGTTTACTGATGTCCTCAACACCAGTATTGGGGATGATCGAATTTCCAGAGAAATCTTCACAGGTTCTCAAAAACCTGCTGAAGAGAGCCAAATACTGATCCCACCCACTCACCCCACAGAGCCAAAAATTCCAACACCTTCAGAGGCTCATTCTTGCTTTGAAGAGGAGTCACCAGTTCCTGAACTCAGGAGAGGTGAGGCAATGGAGAAAGAATGGAAGTTGAAAGCTTAACGATTTGTCTTTGACAAATACCCAGAACTTGCCACCTATCCTGATCTTCAGGATATGTTCATCAGACTGAAAACGGCTATGCTGATAGTCAATCAATCTTTCGCCATGATGCTAAGAATTGGGAACTTCAGAGGTGAATACTTTTGGGCGGAAGAAGTGGCGGAACTGGATGCATTTTCAGGATTAGGCAAGAAGAGGCTGAGAATCAAACATGCTGAGTTTGAAGCACTGATCAGGAAGAAACTTGCTGAGAAGAAGGATGCGGATCAGACCGAGAAAACTGATGAGGGTCAGGACAAGGAAGATCCCTCCCAGGACAAAACTGACAAAGACCGTACTGAGGGAAGTCAGAAAAATGATGAGGCTGGAGCATCTGCTCAGGGGGAACAAGCTCAGGATATTCCTGAACTTCAGATGATTACTTTGAAAGAAACCCCTCAGAAGCATGTTTACACCTCCAACTGAATTTGCTGAAATTGGACTTCAGACTGAAGCTGAAGAAGAAGTCCCTATTCCTCCACAACCAACTGTTGATTTCACACCTATTGTTGAGAAATTAACCAAGTTCGAGCCTATGATTGATCAGATGGAAAATCTTGAACCTCTGGTTGCTGAAGTGTCTAAACTTGCTGAGGCACAAATTTCTCAGGGTGAATCCATCAAAACACTTAGTACATCTATGGTAACACCAGCTCAGGTAAATTTACTATCCACTTATCTTGATAGCAAATTTACTTCTTTCAATACAAAGATAGATGATGTGGCTAAGGAGATGAAGGAAGAAATGGAAAGACAGTTTGATTTGAGATCAAAAGTGCTTAAGGATTTTCTGAAATCCAAGACTAATGAAATAATCAAATCAGCTGTTGAGGAGATGAGCAATTCCTTGATGGAGAAAATGAAAGCAACTTATGGTGGTCTTGCTGAAAACACTAGTACTGGTTTGAATGTGCTGAAAAGGATTCAGGATGAGCACTTTCATGTAGCAGCAGAAGTTAGATTGATTGGCAGAGAACAACTTCACATGGACAGAACCCTTTCCGAGCTGATTGCCAACTATGATGCCAAAAAGGGGGAAAGTTATGACAAGCTTGCTGCCCTGCCACCTCTGGAAAAACAAATTGAACAGTTTCCTACTAAAATTCACCGAGGAAAGAGGAAAGAGCTTGAAGTGCTGATACATCCTGAACTGTAATATGGCACCCGGTTATTATTTTCTGTGTTTAAGATTATTCAGTCCATTAATTAATTCAAGCCACTGAAAAACTTTATATTAATTAATATCTTTTTCCTTGGTTTAGGAACGGCTCAACATTATTATCCATACCGAAAACAAATTCCACTTGCAAGATTTAGTATGATAAAACTTCTGAGTAAATCTTAGTAATCGTCAAGTAATTAATAATATTGTCCAAGATATAAAGCATTGAATCACATTGATTATCTACCCATCATAAATCAAAGCGATAATTATTTAATTCCACACGATCCTATTTAAGGAACGGAGATTAAGAAACAACGAACCACTGAGGTCTAATTCTTCTATATTCAGTACTGAAGAATTTATCCTCATGTAGGTCATATTCAGCTCATCATAATGCACTAGTGTAATCTCTTGGTCAAGACAAGTCAATCTAAGCCTTACACTTCAACCTTTCACGATGGATTGTTCATTTCCATCTAGGTTGTGAATTATGTACACTTTATTACAAGGGACTGTTAATTTGATCTTATGTGATCTGTTATCACTAAATTAACTACAATGCAACACGTACCTTTTATTAAACGGGTACGTAGTAAATATATGTAACATTCAATCATATTTAATGCAATAGTGATAAATAATTTATTTCAGTAAATAAGATAGAAATTCAGTTTAGTTATACAAAATAAAAGCATACGTTCCAGTATAACCCCAAAAATCTCCCACTTATACTCAAAGTTTGGTTTTAAGTATACTACAACATATCTCATGTTCTACGTGACATCTAATGTCTCCTACATGAACCTATTAACTTTCTCCCACTTATACTCAAAGCAGATTGACAACGCTCTTGACACTCATTCCTTCCACATGTCTCTCGAATGTATTCTGAGGCAGACCCTTTGTGAATGGATCTGCTAGGCTGTCTTCTGACATGATCTTTGCCACCTCTATATCTCCTTAACGATTTCTCGTATAAGATGGTATTTCCTTTCGATGTGTTTGCTGGCCTTGTGGGCTCTTGGTTCCCTTGAATTTGCAACTGCTCCGGCATTATCACAGTAAACCGTGATGGTGCTGGACAAATCCGGAGATACGTCCAAGTCCAGTTATGATGTTGTGCAGTAAGGACAGTCGAGTAGAACTAGTTTATCCTCTTTGTCTCCTCATCATTCTTACCACCAATTGGCCTAGAACGAGAAGAAGACCCCTTTGCAACCAAGTTCGTTTTCTTGCGCTCTATCTCCTCTTCGACCAAAGTAAGAGCATTTACAAGATCATCCACAGTAAATTCCATATCTTCCATTAGATATTCTACATAAGGGTGATCATAGCTCTTTGACAGAGAATTGAGTATGAAATCAACTTTGGTTTTGAAATCACATTTTTCGCCAAGAATTGCAAGCTCCTCAAAAAGAACCATAACCCTAAGAACGTACTCCATTTGGTCGTTCCTTTTTCCATTTTTAGCTTGACCATGTCATGCCTAATGCTTTGGATCGCCATATGGGCCGGATGTGCAAACATCGCTTCGAGATTTTTCATAATGTCTGCAGCTGATTCAAATCCTTGATGAAGTCATTTCAATAAATCTGACATGTGTGCCAAGATTATGTCATTTATCAATTCATTGGCCAACTACCATTCATTATACTTCATCTCTTCCCATATACTAGCATCCTCAGCTGTTTTTTTGGGTTTTGGTGTGTCAAATACCCATTTGGATTGTTGTGCAGTTAGGACAATCATAAGTTTTCGTTTCCAACCAAAATAATTTTCTCCAGTAAGCAAATTGTCTTTCAGTATATTGAACATTGGATTAAAAGGTTGCGACATGATGATACTGAAGATGAACATACATCTTGTGTCAAAAATAACACAAAGAAAATCATATAATTCGATCACATGAATTATATTAAAATCTCAAAAAATATGAACATGCATCAACCAACATCTTAAAACAATTTAAATGAGCCACGTGGGTGGGCCATCATTTAAATCACATTTAAGCAGGTTACAAACAAGAATAGTTACAAACCTTTAATTAAAAAAAATTAATAGTTGGCTCCCACTTGACCAATATAAAATTTACAGGGACTTCGGCGAAGTATATGCATATCAATTTTATACCTAAGTAATAACCATGATTAAATAATTTCGTTTTGAACGAGCCTCTTGGGAGGGTCATCATCGCCACTAGTAATAATTCACAATCATCATTTTGAGAATTTATTCATGTGAAAGCTTTCTTTTGGCCGTCCCTTAGGGGAATTTCTCCAAAAGAATGCACAAATAAATAAATCATGGAGGTCAAATTAATTTTGATTCAAAACCAAATTAATTATATAAAACATACTTAGTAATTTTTTAGTTTGAGATTTTTCACAAGCAACATCTCATGCAAACACATTAAACGAATTTAAACAGAAGCATAAGAAAAAGCAAAACAAATCAAACAAAACATAAAATAAACATATTGGAAACAAATTATCTAACTGTCATAGTTTTATTTTCCTTGTCTTGATTTTGAAGAAACACCGTCTTGAATTTCTCCCACTCGTTCGTCTCGAAAAAAATTCCGTCTCGAATCGCCACACTAATTAGTTCGCAGCCGGAATGCACGTCCACATCCGTCCGGCCACTTGGCCAAGCGACCGCGCTAGTGCGCCTAGGCACAGCGCGCGTCGCCCCCTCGGTGCTCGGCAGCCTTAGCAAGATTTCGCCAGGGTTGCGCATATGCGCACGCCTGGGCGCTCGCGTGTCCCCGCCCATGCCTCGGCCTCCAGCGCCGTCCACTCGGCATGCCTGGCGCGCCCTCGTGCGCGCCCATGCGTCGAGCCCGCGTGCGCCTGGCAATGTCCGCGTCGTGCGCGTGCCTCCCTTGGAATATTTCGCGCGATGCACATCGCCCGCGTACTGTTCCGGGTCCGTTTAACTCCTCGCCTCCATCTTCGTCTTCGATCAGGTTACTATTTATTTTACAAAATAAATAAACCTAAAATCTAGACTAGTCTATTACATTGAACAAATCAAATAGCCTAATCTGCTCGTGAATTTTCTCACGAGAAAAAATAAATCCGAACGAGTCGAATTAAAATCAATCATACGCATGAAATAAATAAACATATTAAATACCATGACAACTGGTTACCTGCAAAACAGATCAAACAATTCTACTATCCAATTTTCAATAAAATTTAATGGCCAACAAATTTAAATAACAATTTAAATGTAGAGCTCGAAACCTAGGCTCTAATACCAGTGTTGGGAAATACGGGGTGCCCGGATCTATTCGAGGTGTATTTAAATACATATTTAAATTATTCAATTAATTACTAACATGAATTAATCCTAAATCAACTCAACATAATAATTAAATAAGCAATAACGACATGCCTACACGTAATCCACGTAAATCCTAAGCATGCGGAATCTAGGAGTTACAAGATTACATACCTCTTGTAGAGACAACCGTTGAGACAATGGATAAACCCAAAGTGTCTTCTCAAAATTTCCCACGTCCACGAAAGTAATCCGGTGGAAGGATTCTCATGAACGATTTTAATAAAGGAGAAAACCAAAAATATTATCTCACCACCTTTGTGGATTTCTAATTTTTCCAACACATGAAATTTCCCTTGGGGATGAAAAATTCATTCCCTATTTATAACAAAGAGTTTGGACGAAAATTATGGGCTTATGGTAATATTGGGAAATTTTCTTGTTTCTTTCTCAAGATACAATCTTGAATATATCTAGTATATTCTATTTCCCAAAATATCTCCCAACAAATTCTTCTCCTCCTTTTGCCTTGCATATTTTTCGAAAATTACCTATTAATGGGGAAGGAAAAAGATCTTTGACTCATCTTGAATTTATGGGATATACTTGTATCTGAAGAATACTTATTCCATAAAAATCAATCTTTTCTCTCTCCTCTTAATATTTTCAAAAATATTGGGGAAAAAATAGGACAATAATATTTTATTCTCCTTTTCATTAATTGGACTTTATATTAGGCTATTTGAGGGGCCTTTAGGAGAATTAAGATTGGACCTCCAATGGGCTTGAAACTTTAATATTAAGCCAAAATATTATTCAAGCCCATTAATATTAATTTATTCCACTATAAAATTAATATTGAACTATTCATCTTAATCCATATTACGATGCTACAATAATATGACTCCCGGTTATTATTTCCCGTGTTTAAGATTATTTAGTCCACTAATTAATTAAGCCACTAAAAAAGCTTTATCTTAACTAATATCTTTTTCCTTGGAGAAAAGACAGCTCAACTTATCCATACCGAAAATAAATTTCCACTTGCAAGATTTGGTATGATAAAGCTTCTGAGCCCACCAAGGGGACAAATCAAGCAAGTCGTAATTGCACACGATTCTCCGTATTAAATCTTAGCAATCGTCAAGTAACTAATAATATTGCCCAAGATATAAGGTATCAAATCACTTTGATTCTCTTCCCATCATAAGTCAAAGCAATAATTATTAATTTCACACGTTCCTATTTAAGGAACGAAGATTAAGAAATAATGAACCATTGAGGTCTAATTCTTCTATATTCAGTACTGAAGAATTTATTGTTGGTCCCGGTGGGAAAACCTATTTTGCGTGTGCGGAAGCAAAACATTATGTTCGGTGCATATAAAACAGGGGTGAGGGCAGAGAGTTCCCAATTTTTGAAACTTTGGAGCTCATGTGTTGTGTTTTGCTTATAGCTAGATGCATATGACAAGTATAAACATAAAGCAGTAAACAACACAGCAATATATAGTGGTTCGGACAACCGGTCCTACATCCACTCTCCCCTCTAGGGAAATTCCTTATCAACTTCGAGCTTTTCGACTACCTCGTGTAGTTTACTTACTCAACTTCGCCCCCGAGCTTTTTCGACTACTCCACGTAGTTTACTTACTCAACCCGACCACGAGCTTTACGACTACCTCGTAGTTTACTAACTCAAACTCTTAGATGTTTAACGAGTTCACACTCCTTCGGGACTTATCACCCTCACTCGGGTTTGCCTAACAACTACCTCACTTCACCTTTGGGTTTGGGTTTGGTGTTGTCTCCAACTATGGTGAGATTTTCCCTTACAATGGTTTAGCCTCAATCTTAAGGTTGGGAAAATCTCTCTAAGCTATGATACATCGTGGGTTGCTTAGGTTGGGTTCTAGAACACTCTTTGAATATATTTGTATATCTCTGGACTTGTGTTCTAGGGTGGGAATGCTTTGACTATAACGCTCTTTGGCTTTGTAGCATTTTTGTGCATAATCTCCATGCATCCACACATCCACACGCGATAATGAAGGAAGAACTTGTATTTATAGTGTGGATTTGAATGTTACCGGATTGGAGAGAATCACATTCAAATCCATACTATTCTTTGTAAGTTCGAAGCTTTTTTCAGTTTGGTTGTCTTCCTCTCGTTGGTCCCCGTCAATTTGGATTCCATGGCTATATTCCTCGACCGGTGCCTCGGAACATTCGGGATATCTTGAGCATTGAGACATTCTTGAGTCTTTAATAATTCTTTGTGCCTTGATATTTCTCCGAGTCTTCGAGGTTCTCTAAGTCTTGAGGTTCTCTCTCGAGTCTTGAGTTCCACGAGTCTTGAGTTCTCTCGAGTCTTGAGTTCTCTCGAGGCTTCGGGTTCTCGATATCTCTTGAAGTTCTTGATATCTCGATTTTCTTCTTGAGTCTTGAAACTAAACTTTGTTCTATATCTGCCGACTATACATGGTGCAGATAATATCCTGAACACTCTAAAACAGAATCCTGATTCATCTATCAAGATTTATCCTGAACATGTCATACTTAGGGGTTTTGGGATCTAATCAAAATCCTTTTTATTAAATTCATTTCCCAACATTTATCCTCCTGCAGGTCATATTCAGCGCATCATAATGCACTAGTGTAATCTCTTGGTCAAGACAAGTCAATCTGAGCCTTACACTTCAACCTTTCACGATTGATTGTTCATTTCCATCTAGGTTGTGAATTTGTACTTAGTTACGAGGAACTGTTAATTTGATCTTCCATGATCTGGTATCACCAAATTAACTACAATGTAACATGTACTATTTATTGAACAGGTATGCAGTAAATATATAACATTCAATCATATTTAATGCAACGGTGATTAATAATTTATTTCAGTAAATAAATAAGAAATTCAGTTTGGTTATACAAAGTAAAAAGCATACTTTTCAGTATAACCCCAACACCACCTGCACACTTCATATCATGATCAAAGATTGTTCTTCCCAGATTGAAATTGTTCATGACCACTATCCTATACATCAGGATAGCTTGAGCTTCAGTGATCTTGGTAGTGTTGGTAGTTGGCAACCAGTTGTACACAACAAATTTGTGAACAACTAAAAACATACTTGTCAACTTGGATGACAACACCTTTGTCACATCCCGATTTTTCATAGGCTTTTGAATACATCTTTAAATAACAAATTAATCAAAAACTTCAAAATTTACTAAGCAGGCATCCCTAAATTTAAATGTGGCAGCATAAATAATTAATTTAGCTCAAGACGTATTTAAAAATTTTCAAAGACTTCTAATAAAAAGCATAGGTAAGAAGATTTGCAAAAAAAAGCTTAAAAATTCTTTAAAACGAGTAAGGAAATAATATTAATTTGTATAAAAATTTATAGCAAAATACTAAAAGCATTAGCCATTTCAAAACCTAAACTCTAAATAAAAGTACTTTCATTCTCAAAAGCTACTTATTAAAAAAAACATAAACTTAACATGACTCGATATTCAAAATAAAATGAATTGTTGAAATAGTAAAATTTAAGTAACCACTTGAGGCAATCCACCTCCCCCTCCACAGTGCTCCTTATTCTGTAAAATGTTAATGAGATTGGGATGAGCAAAACAACTAGCTCAGTGGGACTCCCTCACAATGTTATAATCAAATATAGCACATAAATAAAATCATAATCTCACATAACATGCATCATAATCAATATAACGAGTCAAAGATCTTTTCCATCCCTTGTCATATTGGCCAATCTATATACGATGGAGTTGCGTCTAGGGATCTTTTCCATCCTGGACCGAAGTCCCCGCTAGTTACAACGATCTTTTCCATCGAGTAACCAAATAATTCAATATAACATATCCACGTAAAAAGCAAGCAACAATTAAATTCACATGAATATTCAAAAATAGGAAAGCAAGTAAAAATCTCACCTCAAGTCTTGATTAGCCTCGTAAGTACGTAGATTGATTTAAGGCGTGTGTCCAACGTCACCTAAAATTTTAAATAATGAATTCCAAAATTAATAATTTCTGACTAATGAATATTATATATAATATTGAGAAAGATTTAATGATTTATAAAACATATGCCTAATGCATGAACAGTAGTCTGATCTAAACTGCTTTCGAATAATTAATACAAATTATGCTAGCACAATATGTATATAAGCTAAACTAATGGCTATGAATTTGACGTCTCAGGGGTAATATCATGATTCGAATTGATATATTCAAATGTGAAGTATTTTTTTATTTTATGAAATAGATTTTTTTTGAAATATAATAGGTTAATTAATACTTTTTGCATATGTTTTAGTAATATGCCATGCGAACCTGACTTTGGCATCTCATGGTTTAAAATCATGACTCATCTTTCCAACACCACTTAGACACAAAGGTTCTGCCTTAATCAAAAATAATAAATAATAAGATAATAAAAATATTTTAATACAAATTCTTAATCTTTAACTTGAAAATTCTGGAATGAGACCTATTTTGACGCCTACCTCTTGATACGGTAATTGTGAAGTTTGGTTAAAACAAATAACGAAGAAACCATTATGAAAATAAAATTTTTGGATTATTTTAAATGAATATCAGTAGAAACCCTCGAAATAGTAAACGCAGGTGCACTAATCTACGTTGCAAGAATCACAAAAAATTTGGCCGAATTATTTGAGCTTTATCAGATTAAAATAAAAATAAAAATAGTAGTTAGCAAATTGACAGAATTAATAAACAGGGAGAAGAGGTACCGATTTGGTAAAAATAGATGAAAGATTTTCTGTGATTGATAATCATAAGGAAGACGTTGGTAGCCAATCTCTCACCGGAGGAAAATTTTCTGAAATAAAGTTTTCTGTAATTTTCTTTTGCGGAAGGGACGGATTATAAATTTATAATATAGGATGAGGGAGTAAAAATTAGTTGAGATATTTGGGCTTAAGATTTAGATAAAGTATCCTACTTTTTATGTGGATTTTGAATGTTCAAAAAGTACCAATCACAACGAATTTAGAGGAATCTGGTGGCCAAAACTTATCTATACATTATTCTTAAATAATAGAAAAATAAATAAAAAATATATATTATATATTCACCTAAGCTTTGCAGCTTATGCGTGGAAATCTATAAATATATATAATATAACCTTTTTCTTTTTCTTATAATTTATTTACTCAAATATTATAATATATATATGGACAAATATATATTCAGTTATTCATTTTTAACTCTTTTACCAAATAATTTATACATTATTTTTAATAATTTATGGTGATTGAAAAAATTTAGGTGTTACATATCGAAAATACTTAACGTGAAATTTAGGGGTGTTACAATCTACTCCCCTTAAAAATATTTTCGTTCTCGAAAATTATCAACTTACTATCACTTGTAAGTGTGGATTATTTGTTTAACTCTTAATCAACGAGACTATACCCAATATAAAATCAAAATTTCCCATGTCAATCACATGCAAATCCGCATCAAAGTTCTTTCCCTCAAAACCCAAAACAATCCCTTAATTTTTCTTTCAACTACAATTGTCTCATCTGATGGTATACTAACCTCAAGATTCTCATTACCATATAATCTTCATGACTACTTTATGCTCTAGCAATTAAATTCATCTATCATCACCTTTCATATATTCTGATGCAAAATTCTATAGAATGTAATATGCATGTCATGTATGTGTTCCTAGAGTAATCATGCTTCATGTAGTTAATTTGTGAATGTTTGTTTTAGAAAATGATGCACTTGGAACATGAAACCCTATATTTAATGCACGTGTCATTTGGTAACATAGTTGTAAATTGGTATTGTCTTGTAACATGAAGTGAGATGTATATGCATGCATATAATATATTTTCTTTGGTATTACAATTAAGAATTTATGTTGAGTCTTTAAAATATTTAGCAGCTAAGCCATAAGATTTATCTGACGAAATTACATAAACTACAACTTGACTAATGAAAAATAAATAAATAAATAAATAACGAGTTCTTGAAAATAATTGGCTATTTTAGAAAATCATGTCACAATCAGATATTTTGTGTTTGCAAATGTGGTAAAAAGAATTTGAATTTTTTTCATTTAAAACCATGGAGCTAGGCTTACAGTACTTACAAAACATGACATAATATTGCAAAAATAAAAGATTGAGTTTAACAAGAAAAGGAGGAACGTTAATGCTTTCAAAAGAAGAGGGACGACACACCCCGTTTTCAGTCCAGAGAAAGAAAAAAAATCCATTATACGGTGAGAAATATTTATGTATGGGTAAAAAGCTTTTGGATGAGAAAATCATAGAATTAGATTGAATATGTGAGTACCTATTCTTCTACTTTGAATTTTAGAAAAATAAAATAAATAACCGGGTTTGAGAAATTTGAGGGCAAAGATACTTATTTGTCCAATTAAAGGATTTGACAAAAAAGAATTCAAAATTTGGTAGTATAAAAGTATCAACCATGTAATTTTATGAACATTAACACAATTTCGGCCATAACAAGGTCTTTTGACTTTTTAGAAAAATGAGAGATTTAGACATAAAAAAAAACAATTAAAGAATTGAAAAACCGTTACCAGAATTAAAAGATTTTTACGCTTCATAAAATTTAAATGTTTTGGCGTAAAATAGTTGATTCATTAGGTACAAATTCATCAGCTGGAAAAGGAATCATTTGGCTATAAATATTTTGGCTAATAATTAAAACGATCGTAGTCCATGGTGGCCTAAATAAACATGGGTTGGTTTGATAAATAAAATGCTTTGATTTAATGGTATGATTAATGACTGAAAACTTCATAATATAACTTCTTGAATCAAATCAAAAGGAGGAAGAAATAGCTTACTTAAAAATCTTGTTTACTCATGATATAAAGAGAGAGATTTTTAGCCAAAAAGAGAAGTATCTTGTGCGAGGTATCGATCGACATTCTTTCAAGATTAAAAAAAAATATTTTATGTGACCACTTTGAAAAAGAGAACATGTATATAAAGGGTGAGAAAAAAAAATATTGGTTGAAAATATTTTGGGATCATCAGTCGTCTAAATTTAAACATGATTTTTTTTAAAAAACTTTAGTAAAATATATTTTGAAGAGCTAGTCAAAACAGATTTTGAGATAATTGAGGATCAAGGCATCGGTGGGGATATAGAAAAAATAAAATTTACCATTATCTACATATAAGTGCATCTATCATATTATATCTATAATTTGTTTAAAATAAATCATTTATAAATAATCTATAAGAACAATTACATAAATATCTAGAATTTCAAACTTGAATTGTAGTATGTGATGCATGTCATATAACCATCTTTTCCATGATCAATGCGACTTGGAACTTAAACTATAGCATGCAATGCATGTAACATATATCATTGATCAATGCAAAATGTCCTACGTATTTCATAACATATTTCTTAGTGAAAATTAGGATTTGAATATTTCATGAAAATATTAAGATTTGATTCTTGTAGGTTGAGATAACATGTTAAAAATATATTTTTCATAAAATCTACAGTTAAATTATAAAATTTTAGAATAATAATAATTATTATTATTTAAAAGAAGGGAACATGAAAATCGAGTTATAACCAAATTTTCGCTGGTGGCTGCTTTTAAAATTCGAGATAAAAGATTTATGGACCTTAACACATAAAATTAAATCAAGAATTGGAATTTAATTCTAAATTTATTTATGGAATTAAATTTTAAATTTACGAAATAAATTTTATACTTAATAAGAAGAAATCAAGAATTTCATAGAAATAAATATTAAAACTAAATCTATAACCAATATTTGGAGACTTGATTTTGAAATTGCTCTATTTGAAAGAGAAAGGACATTTATAAACTTTTATTTTTAAAATCAGTAATTATGATATTATTATTTTGGATTTACTAAATAGTGTTCATGTATGAGAGAGAAAGTGAAGAATTGTGAAAGGTAAAGATTAAAATTCAAATATCCTGTAATGTTGTAAAATTATATAAAGAAGTTGGAGGAAATTTTGAAATTTTGATAAAAGCCATCTTTTGCAAGTATTGAAATACAAATTTGAATTTTAAAAGTAGGGGAAAAACCTTTTAGGGAAGTTTTCAAAAATAAAAATAAAAATATATAACTGACTTTGAGAAACTTAAAGAAAGTTTTTTTTTTTCTTATTTAATAAAATAATGAGATATGAAATCCCCGATGAAAAAGACGTGGGCATCCTGTTTGAGAAAATATGTAAAGAATATTCAAAGAAAATGCATCTATATGCATGTATCTTAATATAATATAAATATTAACTTCCTAAAAACATATATAATAAGAATAAATTTCAATATATATCTAAAATAAATAACTTAAGAATTTTCATGCAGTGCATATACTTAATATTTTGTCAGACGAAATACTTATTATTAATGGTTCTTCTACTCTTATCTTTTTTTTCCCAATTAATGAATGAAACCTTGCGGACACAAATAAATGTGTTGCTCCATTATCTACAAGTACCAAGCAAAAATATTCGATATAGTAAGAGTACTTGTCATAGTACCTTCTTCTCGAGTCATGTTCCTATAAGGATTCGACTATCTTATTACTCAAAATTGTAAATGTCATCTACTCTTAACACCTCTATCCATCTTATGTATCAATCACCATAGTTATTAGGAAATAAATTGTTTAGTCATCGTAAATCATAGTTAGTCAATTCATGTCATAAATCGTAATCATTTGGTCATCTTTTCCATGGCCGAAAAGTAAATATTTTATCAAACTCAACCATTCAATATCGTGAATCGTATATTATTCGATCATCTTTTCCATGATCGATGCAAGATGTCATATGTAATTTCGTGTCATACCTTATAGGAGTTGTAGCGGTGGGCGGTGGTGGATGCCGTAACTTATACAAAATACTGCATGATTTAAAATTCTTTTGCACAAATAATTTTCTTGACTCAAAAGTAAGGGTATATATTTTTTTTTAACAAATAATTTTTAAAAGACATAGTAAGTCTTTAAAAGAAGATTTTCTTTTTACAAGTCTACAAGAACGTAGATCTGCTCTGATACCACCTGTCACATCCCGATTTTTCATAGGCTTTTGAATACATCTTTAAATATCAAATTAATCAAAAACTTCAAATTTTACTAAGCAGGCATCCCTGAATTTAAATGTGGCAGCAGAAATAATTAATTTAGCTCAAGATGTATTTAAAAATTTTCAAAGACTTCTAATAAAAAGCATAGGTAAGAAGATTTGCAAAAAAAAGCTTAAAAATTCTTTAAGACAGGTAAGACAATAATATTAATTTGTATAAAAATTTGTAGTGAAATACTAAAAGCATTAGCCATTTCAAAATCTAAACTCTAAAGCCTCTAAAATAACATAGATTAATTTCAAAGGTTAACCTAATTTTATTACACAAAAGGAGATGTGACTCTAAATAAAAGTACTTTCATTCTCAAAAGCTACTTATTAAAAAAAACATAAACTTAACATGACTCGATATTCAAAATAAAATGAATTGTTGAAATAGTAAAATTTAAGTAACCACTTGAGGCAATCCACCCCCCCTCCACCGTGCTCCTTGTTCTGTAAAATGTTAATGAGATTGGGATGAGCAAAACAACTAGCTCAGTGGGATTCCCTCACAATGTTATAATCAAATATATCACATAAATAAAATCATAAACTCACATATCATGCATCATAATCAATATAACGAGTTAAGGATCTTTTCCATCCCGAGTCGTATTGGTCAATCTGTATACGGTGGAGTTGCGTCCAAGGATCTTTTCCATCCTGGACTGAAGTCCCTGCTATTTACAACGATCTTTTCCATCGAGTAACCAAATAATTCAATATAACATATCCACGTAAAACATGTAGTGTTGGGATATTTTAGTTTTGATGAATTATGCCAAAACATTATCAACTTGTGTTATTGAAGCTAATTTACAAATAACAAGTTGAGGGAACGAAAAAAAGAACAAGTTGGGGGAACTCACTTAAATCGTAAGTAGATGATCGAGATCGACGCGAGGTCAGCAGACGAGACCGACGAGATCGATGAGTTAGATGAGTTCCGAAGTTAATCGATGAGCTGCGGCAAAAAGCGTAAAAAGAAAAAAAGCTAAGCGGTGATCGAAGATCGGATGACTGTAATGCAACGATCGATGATCGAAGAAGAAATGATCCGATATGGTAATCGAAGAGCGCATAAGACGATCGTAAAGAAACCACCGTAAGATCAAGAGAAGGTTGCGATCGGAAGAGGAGTTAGATGAGATCGATCGAGATCGACGTGATCGAGATCGAGATATGAAGATGAGCGGATGATCAAGATCGACGTGATTGAGATCGGAAAAGTAACTTCGATATGCTAACCTAATATGTTAACCTCGATGTGCTAACTGATGTAGATAAACCGATATCTCGACTGATGCTATCGATCCGATCATGTGAGCCGATCGATCAGCGAGAAGAAATCGTAAGAGAAGTCATCAAGTCATGTTCATCGAGAATCGTAACGCCATCGATGATCAGTTAGCTCGAAGTGCTAGTGGACTCGAGGGTCGGGATGTTCAAGACAGAGGAGCCGAACTCGGTCGGCTGAGTGTCAAGATGCCCGATCAGACAAGGTCCGCAGAAGAGAAGTCTGCTGGATCAAGTATCCTGAGGCTCAGATAAACCTGAGGCTCAGATGAGAAATCTGAGAGTCAGATAGAACTGAAGACTCAGTATGTCTCTGAAGACATTGAGACTCAGAGAATCCTGAATGATTCCAAGGCGAGGAATCTGAGGAACATAGCAGTTAGAATCAGCTTACGTGGACCAATGAGAGGAAGACACCCAGCCTGAAGAAGCTGCTATACTTACAAGAATAGTATGGATTTGAATGTGATTCTCTCCAACGGTAACATTCAAATCCACACTATAAATACAAGGTCTTTCATCATTCTTATGTGTGGAAGTGCGGAGAAGATAGCAAACGATGCTACAGAGCCAAAGAGAGTTATACCCAAAGCATTCCCACCATAGAACACAAGTCTGTAGATATACAAATATGTTCAAGAGTGTTCTAGAACCCAATCTAAGCAACCCACGATGTATCCTAAGCTTAGAGAGATTTTCCCAACCTTAGCATTGAGGCTAAACAAATGTAAGGGAAAATCTCAACCTAGTTGGAAACCAAACAAACCTTACCCAAATCAGTCGGTTAAGTTTGTAGGTGAGTGTGAACTCGGTAAACATCTAGCAATCCCGAAAGGGAGGGTAGGCAATCCCGAGTGAGGGTGATAAGTCCCGTTGGAGTGTGAACTCTGTAAACATCTGTAGGCAATCCCGTGGAGGGTGATAAGTCCCGAGGCGAGCCCGAGAGGGTGATAAGTCCAGTTGGAAGGAATTTCCCTAGGAACAGGGAGAGTGGATGTAGGAGCTTGAGTCTCTGAACCACTATACTTTGTTGTGTTCTTTATTGCTTTATGTTCTTATATTATCATATGCATTCGATTATAAGCAAAACACAACACATGAGCTTCAAAAGAGAAAGGGTAGGCAATCCCGAGTGAGGGTGATAAGTCTCGAAGGAGTGTGAACTCGTTAAACATCTAAGAGGCGAGCCCGAGAGGGTGATAAGTCCAGTTTGAGTTAGTAAACTACAGAGGTAGTCAGAAAGCTCAGGGCCGAGTTGAGTAAGTAAACTACGCGAGGTAGTCAGAAAGCTCAGGAAGTGTTTGAAGGAATTTCCCTAGGAACAGGGAGAGTGGATGTAGGAGCTTGAGTCTCCGAACCACTATACTTTGTTGTGTTTTTACTGCTTTATGTTCTTATATTGTCATATGCATTCGATTATAAGCAAGACGCAACACATGAGCTTAAAACGCAAAAATTCTGTAATCATCATTCCTTCACCCCTGTTTTTATATGCATCGCATGAAATGTTTTGTTTCCGCACGCGCAAAATGGGTTTTCCACCGGGACCAACATGTAGCAAGCAACAATTAAATTCACATGAATATTCAAAAATAGCAAAGCAAGTAAAAATCTCACCTCAAGTCTTGATTTGCCTCATAATTACGTAGATTGATTTAAGGCGTGTGTCCAACGTCACCTAAAATTTTAATTAATGAATTCCAAAATTAATAATTTATAACTAATGAATATTTTATATAATATTGAGAAAGATTTAATGATTTATAAAACATATGCCTAATGCATGAACAGTAGTCTGATCTAAACTGCTTTCGAATAATTAATACAAATTATGCTAGCACAATATGTATATAAGCTAAACTAATGGCTATGAATTTGACGTCTCAGGGGTAATATCATGATTCGAATTGATATATTCAAATGTGATGTATTTTTTTATTTTATGAAATAGAATTCTTTTGAAATATAATTGGTTAATTAATACTTTTTGCATATGTTTTAGTAATATGCCATCCGAACCTGACTTTGGCATCTCATGGTTTAAAATCATGACTCATCTTTCCAACACCACTTAGACACACAGGTTCTGCCTTAATCAAAAATAATAAATAATAAGATAATAAAAATATTTTAATACAAATTCTTAATCTTTAACTTGAAAATTCTGGAATGAGCCCTATTTTGACTCCTACCTCTTGATACGGTAATTGTGAAGTTTCGTTAAAACAAATAACGAGGAAACAACTATTACAAATAAAAATTTTGGACTATTTTAAATGAATATCAGTAGAAACCCTCTAAATAGTAAACACAGGTGTACTAATCTACGTTGGGAGAATCACAAAAAATTTGGCCGAATTGTTTGAGCTTTATCAGATTAAAATAAAAATAAAAATAGTAGTTAGCAAATTGACAGAATTAATAAACAGGGAAAAGAGGTACCGATTTGGTAAGAATAGATGAAAGATTTTCTGTGATTGATAATCATAAGGAAGACGTTGGTAGCCAGTCTCTCACGGGAGGAAAATTTTCTGAAATAAAGTTTTCTGTAATTTTCTTTTGCGGAAGGGACGGATTATAAACTTATAATATAGGATGAGGGAGCAGAAATTAGTTGAGATATTTGGGCTTAAGATTTAGATAAAGTCTCCTACTTTTTATGTGTATTTTGAATGTTCAAAAAGTATCGATCACAACGAATTTAGAGGAATCTGGGGGCCAAAACTTATCTATACATTATTCTTAAATAATAGAAAAATAAATAAAAGATATATATTATATATTCACCTAAGCTTTGCAGCTTATGCGTGGAAATCTATAAATATATATAATATAACCTTTTTATTTTTCTTATAATTTATTTACTCAAATATTATAATATATATATGGACAAATATATATTTAGTTATTCATTTTTAACTCTTTTACCAAATAATTTATGCATTATTTTTAATAATTTATGGTGATTGAAAATTTTTAGGTGTTACATATCTAAAATACTTAACGTGAATTTTAGGGGTGTTACAACCTTTGTTGTCCATCTTCTAACCATTCCACCAGTAATAGGCTAATAGCAGTCACAATTTCATTCATAGGAGGGACAACTTCTTCATCTACATCATGTGTTCTCAAGAAAACATTTATCACACTAGGATTGAAGCCTACATTATGACATCTAAACCTCACATGCCCATATCTCCTAGAGTTCCTTCTACCAGTTCCTTTCTTCAGATTGCAATATAATTCATATACCCAAGTCTCAAAGAAAGGTGAAGCAAACTGTACAACATGCAAAAGGTTCCTTTCCTCAAAGAATTGAATCCGATTTTGCCTATCAAATTCATAAACTCTTATTCTCCTTTCAGACAACAAAATTCTCCTTCTCATAATAGCAAACTTAGGACTAGCAGTACCATGATATGCATCATCACTATCATCATCATCAGGTTCAGAAGACGTGTTACCTGAACTACTTGAGTTTGATTCATCAGGGTCATCAGAGTCATCTGGTTCTTCTGATGGTGTTGCAGCACCTTGCTCAACATCTTCATCAACATCAGAGTCAGTAACAGGTTTATGCCTCCTCTTAGTTCTCAACTCAGTTCCAGCATTTGTAGCAGCTTCAGGATCATTTCTGAAGTTGGTTCTTCTTTCATTCCTTGCAAGTAACTCAGCAATAGGAATGACTTCATCAGAACTTTCTGAATCATCATTGACATCAACAGTCCCATCATCATCATCATCATCATCAGCATTAGCCGCAGGCTCAGATGCTTCACTTGGTTCTGTCTCCTCAACAATCGATTTTTCACTCCCCTCAACAACACTCTTATCAACAGAGTGCTCAACTTCGTCAGTAGACTTCTCACTTTCCTCAGCCTCTTTCAAACTCTTTTCTGATTCAGATGAATCACACACATCAATTGGCCTTGAGGCTTGACCCAAACCAGAAATCTTACCCATTTTTGTCTTAGAGTAGTCAACCCTGGGCTTGTAGCGGTTCGACCTTCTCCTTGGTTTCACAGGGCTTCTCTTCCTCTTTGGCTTCTTGGAGGAAGGACCAGCAGCAGCAATGTCAACCTTAACCTTCTCAACGGGTTCTCCCATGGAAGTGTCTTCCATCTCAACATCAGCTTGAGCATTGGGTTGCGCGGGCTCAACATTTTTAGCAGTAGGTTTTGAATTTTCGGCCCCAATAGTGAAATCATCTGGGAAAATGCCACGAGGAGGGTTCGAGGATGAGACATTCGAGAATGGTAGAATGTTCACCGAGAATTCTCCAAATATGATCGTCACGGGAGTTTAAGATCGTTGAAGAGAAATGATCACCTCGCTCACATTCACCGGATGTTCGGTTTTAGAGAATGCAATCGAAATTGGTTCTAGGTTCAACGGATTTTGGAGTGTTGGGTTGGATGATTTAGCAGTAGGTGTAACATTGGGTGAATCGATTGAAGTCTCCATTGAAGCAAGAAGAAGTGGATTCACGATTTCAGGGTTTTCATAGGAAGTGTTTGAAGGTGTGTTTGGTGAAGTGTTTTGATTTCCAGCCATTTTGTTATATATATCAAAAAGAGTTAGTGAAAAATAGAATTAAAAATTCAATTTCAACTAATACTTTATGAAAAAATCATTAATACCTCAACTTCTTCAAACTTCAGTACGTAAAACTCAAAACAATTTTTTCAGTATACAAAACAAACACCCATTCGAACCTTAAATAGAATCCGAAATCAGCATGTTACAAGTTATGATCCCACAAAGTGAATGTTCTAGAAATGGAGATCATGGGGTGCAATGTGATGAAACCATCACTCCCACTACTTCCAATATCCAAACCACATGTTTTCTGCCTATTTTTACAAAATAAAATGCCCGAATTTAAAAAAAAAACAATGTACAATCTGAAATTAAACAAAGTGTAGCCAATTTTTGTATGAAATAATCAATTTAATCAAAAAGTCACAATTAAACAATCATCCAAGTAAAACTCAGTCAAATCAAGTCAATGCAGCAATCAAGAACGGCACACACACACTTCAACATTCATTTTGCCTGATTTACTCATCCAATGTTGCACTTTTTATCTTTTCTTTTCTTTTCATATACTTAACTCATATTGGTTCACCTTTTGAAAAGAGAACATCGTAGTAGCGAACTCCGTGCCCCATAGTTACTTAGTGGATTATGAGCAAATTGATGTTATATCAATCACCTTTTGAAAAGAAGACATCGTAGTAGCAAACTCCGTGCTCCATAGTTACTCAGTGAGAGATTACATCCAATTTGTGTATCTTTTATTTTATTTTTGTGCATTTAAGAAGTGTGTGTCCAGATAGAAACACAATGACTTGACTCAATAAGAAATATTACTCAGAATCTCATTCAAATCATGAGAATCTATCAAATTAACCAAGTGCTACAAAAATCAAACCAGATGTTGCTTCAAATGTTGTAACATTTGTTGCAACATCCACCCTACAGAACTCAGATAGTACACAAACCAAGAGATTTCCTCAGAAAAGAAAACCTCTCATGATCAAGGGCTTTAGTAAAAATATCAGCAAGTTGATTATCAGTGGGAACATACTCTAACTTCACAATTTCCTTTTCTACAAGGTCTCTTATGAAATGATGTCTTATATTTATGTGCTTGGTAAGAGAATGTTGTACTGGGTTTTTAGAGATGTTAATAGCACTAGTATTATCACAAAACACAGTCAGAATATCATTCTCAAGTCCATAGTCATCAAACATCTTATTCAACCACAAAAGTTGTGTACAACAACTACTAGCAGCAATGTATTCAGATTCTGCTGTAGATTGTGAAACATAATTTTATTTCTTACTATGCCAGGAAATCAAATTGTTACCCATGTAAAAGCAAACACCACTTGTGTTTTTCCTATCATCAATGTCTCCAGCCCAATCAGCATCACTATACCCAGTCAATACACTGCTTGTGTCCTTTGTATACCATATACCAAGATCTGTTGTTCCAGCAACATATCTGATAATCCTCTTCACAGCATTCATGTGAGATTTCTTTGGATTAACTTGGTACCTAGCACAAACACAAACACTATATATGATATCAGGTCTACTAGAGGTAAGATAAAGAAGACTACCTATCATGGATCTGTACAGTGTGTGATCAACATCTTGACCAACACTGTCTTTGTTCAACTTCTGAGTTGATCTCATAGGTGTTTTCATATGCTTCGAGTTCTCAAGACCAAATCTCTTAACCAGGTTCTTTGCATATTTGTTTTGGCAAATGAAAATTCCATCATCTTTTTGCTTGATATGCAGACCTAAAAAGTAATTCAAGTCCCCAATCATGCTCATCTCAAATGTAGATGACATTGCCTCAACAAATTCATTTAGCATCTTGTCTGATGTTGCAACATATACTATAGCATCAACATATATTTGTGCAATCATCAATTGAAACGCCCCAAATTTAAAAATAACATACAAATGAGCCGAGGTATTTCCAAATTGGCATGATAACTTAATTAAAGAAAACATGATTAATTAGATGAGATTATTACAAGAAAATTCATTGGAAATTACAGCGCAAGACTCGTATCTTAAAATATCACTACATTTGTCATAAATTACGTGCGCCCACCTCCTCGCCATGCCTAGCCCGAGCTCCTTTACCTTGTAAAATAAGACTGTGGGGGGATGAGAGTCTGAAATAAACCCAGTGAGGGATCAATGATAGCATTGTTAAAAGACATATGTAAATAATATACAACATAACACATGCAACATCAGGGAGAGATACAAGCACTCACTGGTCACGCAGCGGCCCGTGTCGACCTCGACCCAATGACAAGGTGGCACACCGGGGAGAGACACTGACACTCACTGGTCACTTAGCGGCCCGTGTCGACCTCGACCCAATTTACGGGCCATTACCCGGATTGCATACAGTACGGGCCATTACCCAGCTTGCACATTGTACGGGCCATTACCCGGCTTGCATATTGTACGGGCTATTACCATGCTTGCATATATTGCGGGTCATTGTCCGTCTTAACATATATCACTCACATATACCATTTCAAAATAGCAATCATAACATGAAATATTTAACTCAGTGAAGAGTGGAGTTTGCCCTCACCTTGAAAACAGGAGTTGCAACCTATGATGCAATGCAATACTCCTTTAGTGTTCCTCAAATCTTATCTTCAACAATACTAAGCCTTATAAATCCCTAGTTCCCTTGCATCCTACAATATAACATATATAATCTAAAGAACCTCGGAATGGATAATAAATAACTTAAAAGCACATATCAGAGATTCCTTAATTAAACTAATATAGCAAGACATAAGGAAGAATCTATAATAAAGTACTATTATTTGATAATAATAAGTATTACATCAGTCATTTATCTAATAAAATCATTAAACTTCCTTATATTGTAGTACATAAATTAAGGACATGTAATTCGTTATAAGGATAATAACAATAAGTTATACTATTATATTTATGTATATGACACGCCCACAACCACATGCTGATTTTAAGCATAATAATAACAATAACAATATTAACGGAATATATTATTAATGGTATATAATACTGTTGGAATTTAGAGGCATGTAAACACATAATACATGCGCAGTGGAAATAAACAGTTCACCAACAACGAACATATAATTGCATAAACGATTATAATAATCATAACGAGAAACCTTACAGTGATTCGATAGCAGATTTCTCAAATATGGTATTCACGTAATCCCCGTGAACAGATCTGCACAGATTTGCCAGCGTTGAATCTGAGACGGAATTTGCTAGGAAAATTCCTATTCTAGATTTTATGGAGAAAATATGAATCAACGTTGTTTGTGAATTCCCAAGAGCTCATATATATAGGAAAGACCCAGCTTAAATCTTAAGCTAACCTGATTGGGAAATAAAATCCCTAATCTTATAAAATAAATCTCTTAGATTTATTTCCCATATATAAAATCTCTACGAATTTAATTTCCATATATATCAAATCTCTATGGATTTGATTCCATATATATTAAATCCTATAATAATATTTCATATATTATTATTGGGAATCCTATTTAATTAAATCCAATTTAATTAAACATTAATGATAATTCATTCCAAATTAATCTATTACTAATTAATTCTCCATAAATTAAATATTAAATCAAATTTAACATTTAATCAATCAACTATAATCCGTAAAAGGTAACTACTTGTTGTGTGACCCATAGGCCCTCATATATCGAGCGATTAGTCAAACTCACGGTCTTAATTGAACCCTAGACAATAAATCAGATATTCTCAATATATGAGGTACGTTGCGAGAAACGTGCAACTACCTATAACTGAAACATGGACTATTACGATTTCCTCCTTTCATTCGCGAATACTCTCTAAGGTATTTGTGCATCCAACATGAGATACCTAGTATCTTGTAGTAAGTGAGATCTTATTACACTCTCTAAGAGTATGATGCAGATCGAACACCAATCTCCATTGCATCATCAATATTCCATTCTTGATGATCCTTGATCGGGGCTATTTGAGAATCATGCTTGAGTCATCTGAGTTCTCACAACCTCAACGACAACAATGACTCATGGGAACACTTGTATGAATAAATGCAACCAATCAAACATAATATTCAAACAAGTGTATTGCCATACATTAATATTAAGTGAACTATAATATTAAATCAAACTGAATATCATCGAGTATTATGTCCTTACAATAGATTGTCTATAGGACACTAACACTAACAATCTCCCACTTGGACTAGAGTCAATCACCTACACGTCTAATCCCTAGACCATCAAATGTCTAGTGTGTACATGAACACTCAGTGTTTTGGTGAAATGATCTTCCATATTAAACATGTGGGAATACATTTTAATTTCATTTCTCCTATCCTTATGATCTAACGATCAAATGATAAGTCTAGGTACATGCTTGTTTCTGTTTGCTGATCTCGGTTCCTTTGCTTGCGCATTCGCACCATCGTTGTCTTAATACAAATTTATTAGACAATTGGCACTCGGAACTACCCCTAGCTCTCTTAAGAACTATAAAATCCAGACATCCTCCTTGAGGCTTCTAATACAGCAATGTACTCAACTTCGGCTGTTGAATCTTCGGTCATTTTGCTTGGAACTATTCCAACTGACCGCTTTATTATTGAGAGTGAAACGTAATCTGACTGTGATTTGTAATCATCATAGTCGGATTGGAAACTTGTGTCAGCTTATGTTGGGAAATTTGTAGTTTTGATGGAAGTTTCAAAACAGATAATGTAATAGGACCAGTCGGACCTGTTAGCTGACTGATGATGTAGATAGCAGATAAGATGACCAGCTGAAGTGTATAGACAACTGAAGTAACAGATAGGTCACATATTGAGGGGGAACTCAATATGTATAGACTAAGTCTTGAAGATCAGTAATACAGAAGATCTGGTGATTAAAGCAGATAAGCCAAGAAGCAGATATGCAGAAGAGTTCAAGACAGAAGACCCCTTACAGAAGACCTATATCAGATGACATCAAGTAGAGGTCAGTAAGTTGTGCTAAGACAACTTACAATCAGATGACCTAAGTCAGGTAGGCAGATCAAGACTCGATCGATCCAGGTCAAGCTCCATCGGTGACTACTTCAATATTACCTAAGACGAAGTCGGTGTGTACGACAAGAAGAATGTCAACCTTGTTGCTTATTCATGTGCTGCAAATCGTACTTGATAGCCAATAAGAAATCGACAACACACGTACGAAGCTCTGACAGTCTGCAGAAGGCGCTTCAGGGTCCAACGGCTAGAAAGGACAAGCTTGCATGCTTTTGGCCATGCCGCTCCTGAAGCAGTTCAAATCCGTCTGCAAACTTACCGTTTGTTATAGCAAGATTTCTATCTAGGGTTTCTAGATTAGATTTCTGGGATTGGTTGAGTGTAAACTCGTTAAATATCTGTTGGTTGTACTGTGTTGGACTGACACAATAAAATAAGTCCAAGTTGGTTAAGTTGGTGCCCCTGCTGATAGGGAAGAGTCGACGTAGGACAAGTTGTCCGAACCACTATAAATCTGTGTGCCTTTAATCTTGTTTTACACATCTGCACACAACTTGTTATTTGCATGCATATTCTGTACCTAAATCAGATTAGCATCAAGCTACTGATCTGATCAGTTTGACACTTTAGTCACCGATCTGAACCGGTTGGTCGAATCTCCTTTGAGTAAAAACCGGTTTTACACGGGTTAACTTATCTTCCGCACCATCGTTAAGCCGATAGGCGCCCGAACCGATCCATCTACCGGATCAAGAAGTCGGATATCAGTCCAAACTGATTCACATCGCACTCTGATCAGACATACGTGCAAACACATCTGATCCACGAAAAAGTTTTGAAGTCTATTCACCCCTCCCCTCTAGACTTCAACCCTCATTGAAACCCGTTCGGGACCTACAAGTGGTATCATAGCAGTGGTTCTACCGACCACTGGCTTTGAATATCATTGGTTCTTGAGGAAGAACCTTTGTGGTCACTTGAACTGATCTTGAAAACCTTTTTTTAAAAACTCATTTTCTTAAAAACAAAATCACCAAGTATGGATAACACTTCATGTATGCATCATAATCTACCCATGTTTTTTGTTGATGAGTATGCAGATTGGTCCATAGACATGAGAGACCATCTGGGAGTGATTAGCAACAGAATGAATGAGATTCTTGAGATAGGACCGATTATCATCTATCACTATAATCTAGCTGAAGCAGGAGAACGAGATCCTACTCAACCAGTTGGAGCAAGAATCAGAAAGAGTCCCTCTCTGATGGATGCAGATGAGGGAAAACTGTCTAACCTGGATACTGTTGCCAGACATCTCATCATGAAAACCATGGATGCTACTACGAGAGAGAAAGTGAAGTACCTGAAGACAACTAAGGAAGTCTGGGATACGCTTGCTGAAATCTGCAGAGGAAATGAACAGATCAAGGACAGCAGACTGCAAGCTGAGCTGGTTGTATTTGAGAAACTCAAGATGTTGCTAAATGAAACAGTTGATCAATTTGATGGAAGGATCACTCGTGGAGTCAATCGACTTCGAGATATTGGACGTATCATGACAAACAAGGATATCAATTATAAGATCCTCAGACCACTTACTAAGAAATGAGACACAAAGGTAACTGTAATTAAGGATTGCCAAGATATTGCTAACATGAAACCCAATGACTTAATTTTCAGTTTAAAAGCCCACGAGTTCGACCTGATCGAGAGAGGACAAAGTTCTGATGATGTCCCAGCTGAAGCTACTACCAATTCCAAATTTGTTGCATTCCAGGCAGCAAGTAGCAGTTCACGAATTGTTGAACCAGTTGGAAACATCATAAGTCAAGCTGAACAGATTGCACTGCTGACAAGAAAGCTCGAAAGAACTAATGTTCAAATGGGTAAGTATAGAAAATTTTATGATGATTATCGCAGGAACAGGGGAAGAGATCGTCGCTCATCTGATAGATCGCAAGAAAGGTACTGTTCATCTGACAATCGAGATAACAGAAGAGAAGAAAGACAAGATGATCATACTGATGAAAAGAAAGATGAACAAAGAGATGACCAGAAAGAAAGCAGACGAGATGATCGATCAGATAGGAAAGGTTCTGATTATTGACAAAAGGGGAAGTCACCTGACAGATATTACAGAAGACACGATTCTCCAGGCAGAGGAAGCTCTGGAGACTCTAGAGTGTGCTACAACTGTCAGAAACCAGGCCACTACAGTGCTGACTGTCCTGACCTGACCCCCAAGGAAAGAGAGGAGAAAAGAAACAGAAGAGAACAGAGATACAAGGACAGGAAAGCTATGGTTGCAGATACGTCTGGCATTGATGATTCCTACCTACCCTCAGATGATTCTGGTTACTCATCTGTCGAAGACTTCTGTTTGATAACAACAACTGATGATGTCGATGATCTGAACTTCTTATCTGATGACGACATCTATCTCATGGCCAGAGAATCAGATCAAACAGAGGTACTTTCTAACTCTTCTGTGCCTCTTTCTTCCACACCACATGTGCCGAGCACATCTGCAGGAGAGGTCTGCAGGTCTACAATGACCAATTGCTTGATGATCTTTCCAATGCAATAGATACTTATACATGAGTGGAAGTTGAGAACGATAACCTGAGAGCTGAGAACATCAGGCTTGTTAAAGAAATTGAGGCAAGTAGAGCAGCTGAACTAAAATCAGCTGAAACTGTTCAGAAGGTGACCACAGAACTGGAGTCTCTGAAGGTCAGCTCTTCTGATCAGGGAAAGCTGATTAAGGAACAGTTGGCTCTCAACCAACAACAAGCCAGTGAACTCAAATCTCTTCAGGCTAAGTTTGATGAACTCTTCCGGATGCATGAGAATCTTAAAGTTCTTGAGGACGGTCTACGTAAGAAAATAGAAGTTATCACGAAATCTTCTAAAATTGTTCAAGACTTGAACAACTATTTTCGTACTTCAACTGACAAGAAGGGAATTGGGTATGAAATCCCTTCTGGATCCTCAAAAGCCCCGTCTGGTTCACATCAGAAAAGTGTAACCAAACGAGTTTCTGACCAAGATACACGAAATATCAAATCTATATCTGGTAAGGGAAAAGGACCAGCTGATCAGGCAATGCAAATGTCAGATCAGAAAGGGAACATAAATGAACCCCAACTGATCAGGCAACAGCCGTGGTATCATCCGATGAACCCAGTTCTTCTGAAGAAACCTCAGCCCAATGAGCAGAGTAAATATCAGCCTGGACCATCTCGAAAGGGACAGTCTCAGCTGATACAGACTCAGTCCAAGCTGCCTAACAAGCAAGCTAAGAGTAAACTGCTAAGACCAATTATGCCAGAAAGATATGAATCTTTTAATGGTAGCAGTCGTACTTACCCTTACAATCAGAAACCCAGGGTTGCTGCACCTGAGCCCCACTAGATTAAAAGAAGACAAGTCTCAATGAAAAATCTCAAGTCTTCTGATTTATCCAATGCTCACACTCATAATCATACGAACGAGATTGCATATGAAGAGACATATGACTATGTTGTTGGGGAATTAATTGCCCGGATCTATTCGGGATGAATATTTAAATACAAATTTAATTCTAACAATTATTACTAGCATGAATTAATCCTATATTAATTCAAATAATAATTCAACAACAAATCATGCATATAAACAGTTCACATAAATCCTACGCATGCGGAATTGCTACGGGTTTACGTGAACTAACCTCTTGGAATGGCAATGGACTCGGTTGGTAAGAACACACCAAAAAGCCTTCCCAAGTATTCCCTAGTCCTTACTCATCAATCCGGTGGAAGGAAACTCGCGAACAATTAACAAAAGGGAAAATAAAATATTTGTTGCACCACCTTTGTGGATTTACTAATTTTTCCAGCACATGAAATTGTACTTGGGAATGAAACATTCATCCCCTATTTATAGAGGGTGTTGGTCAAAAATTCTGTGAATGAATAAGATGGGAAAATCTTTTTATTTATCTTCAAGAAATCTTGAATATATCCAATATATTCTTTTCTCCATATTTAAAATATTCCACAAAAATCTCAACTCCCTTTTGTTATGGTATTTTCGAAAATAATAAGGAGTAAGAATCCAAGATTTGGATCTTCTTGAATTTATGAGATATTCTTGTATTCCAAGAATACATATCTTCCATAATATCTTTTCAAGAAAATCAAGAAAATCTTTCTTTCCTTATTTTCGTCATATTTTTCGAAAATCTCAAGAAAAATAACCGAGTGGGAGATTTCTTGAATTTAATGAGATAATATTGTATTCCAAGAATACTTATCCTCATTCCATAACAAAATTCAAATAAAATCTTTCTCCCTCTTTTATTTACTATTTTCGAAATATTTAGGAAAAATAGCAACAAAAATTTATTTTATTTTTAAACACCTTTTTTCAGTTATTGGACTTTTTGTTTGGGCTACTTGAGGGACCTTTAGGAGAATTAAGATTGGATCTTCCAATGGATCTTGAATTATCAATATTGAGCCACAATATTATTCAAGCCCATAAATATTAATTAATCCCACTACATAATTAATATCAAGACTATCCATCTTAACCCATATTACTGTTAATATGGCTCTTGTTATTATTTCCGTGTTTAAGATTATCTAGCCCATTAATTAATTCAAGCCACTGAAATAGCTTTCCATTAATTAATATATTTTATCCTTGGTTAAGGAACGGTTCAACATTATTATCAATCCTAAACTAGTTCCACTTGCAAGATTTGGTATGATAAAACTTATGAACCTCCCAAGGGGCAAATCGAACAAGCGACGTGCACACGCGATTCTTCAGATTAAATCTTAGCAATCGCATGTGACCAATAATATTGCCCAAGATATAAAGTATTGAATCTCGTTGATTCTCTACCCGTAATAAGTCAAAGCAATAATTACTAACCACACGCGATCCTATTTAAGGGACGAAGATTAAGAAATAACGAACCACCGAGGTCTAATTCTTCATAGTCCAAAGGTCAAGAATTTGTCCTCCTCAGAGGTCATATTCGAAGGCATCACCATCAAGAATGCACTAGTGTAATCTCTTGGTCAAGACAAGCCAACCGAGCCTTACACTTCAACCTTTCACGATGGATTGTTCATTTCCATCTATGCCGTGAATGGTGTACTTTTTGGTTACAAAGGAATCGTTAATTTAATCTTCGTGATCCGTATCACTAAATTAACTACAATGTAACACGTATTTATTTATTGAACAGTTATGCAGTAAATATATGTAACATTCAATGATATTTAAAGCATCAGTGATAAACAATTTATTTCAGTGAATAAGATCGAAATTCAGTTTTGATTATACAAAGTAAAAGCATACTTTCCAGTATAATCCCAACAATCTCCCACATATACTCAAAGTCTGCTTTTAAGTATACTACAGCATGTCTCGTGTAGTTCCTAATTTGTGACATCCAATGTCACCTACACGAACCTAATAATATCTCCCACTTATACTCAAAGCAGATTGACAATGGTCTTGACACCCATTCTTTCCACATGTCTCTCGAATGTATTCAGAGGCAGACCCTTTGTGAATGGATCTGCTAGGTTGTCTTTAGACGCTATCTTTGCCACATCTATATCTCCTCTCTTAACGATATCTCGTATAAGATGGTATTTCCTTTCAATGTGTTTGCTGGCCTTGTGGGCTCTTGGTTCCCTTGAATTTGCATCTGCTCCGGCATTGTCACAATAAACAGTGATTCTGCTGGGCAAATTCGGAACTACATTCAAGTCCACTAGGAAGTTCTTGAGCCAAACCGCTTCTTCCGCTGCCTCGCAAACAGCTACATATTCGGATTCCATGGTAGAATCTGTGATGCATTTCTGCTTGACGCTTCTCCATGTCACGACTCCTCCCCCCATGCAAAACACACTACCAAAGGTAGATTTTCTGGAGTCTATGTCTGATTGGAAATCCGAGTCTGTGTAGCCGATGGGGATTGGACTATCTGACTGATAAGTTAACATTCTATCCTGAGTTCTTTTCAGATACTTCAGAATGTTTTTAACTACCGTCCAATGTTCTTTCCCCGGGTTACTTTGATATCTTGCCACCATGCCAACGGCAAAGCAGATTTTTGGTCTCGTGCACAGCATTGCATACATAAGGCTTCAGACAGCCGAAGCATATGGAATGCCTCTCATGTCATCTATCTCTCTCTGCGTCTTAGGGCACATTTTATTGGATAGATGGATTCCATGCTTGAAAGGTACGAAGCCTTTCTTGGAATCCTGCATGCTGAATCGCTTCAAGACAGTGTCTATATATGAAGCTTGCGATAAGCCTATCATCCTTTTCTTGCGATCTCGAGTGATCTTGATCCCAAAGATGTGTGCGGCTTCCCCTAAGTCCTTCATATAAAACTGTTTTGAAAGCCATGCCCTTACGTCTGACAACACCTTTACATCGTCTCTGATGAGCAGAATATCGTTTACTTATAGTACTAAGAATACCAATGCAGTTCCGACACGCTTCTTGTACACCCAACTTTCGTATCCATTTTGATCAAACCCATAAGACTTTATTATATGATCAAAACATTGGTTCCAAGCTCTGGATGCTTGTTTGAGTCCGTAAATGGACTTCTTGAGCTTACAAACTAGGTGTTCTTGGCCTTTTACAATGAAGCCTTGTGGTTGTTGCATATAGATCTCTTCATCAAGACTTCCGTTAAGGAAAGCCGTCAGGACATCCATTTGCCAGATTTCAAAGTCGAGATGCGCAACAATCGGCAAGAGAATACGGATGGACTTGAGCATTGCTACAGGTGAAAAAGTTTCCTCATAGTCGATCCCTTCTTTCTGAGTATAACCTTTCGCCACAAGCCTTGCCTTGAAGGTTTCCACCTTCCCGTCCGGTCCTCTTTTTATCTTGTATACCCACTTGCAACCAATGGGTTTGACCCCATTAAGTGGTTCGACTAGCTCCCACACTCTGTTATGATCCATAGAACCCATTTCAGCTTTCATTGCTGTTTGCCAAGAAACCGCATCCTTGTCTTGGATTGCCTCGTCATATGTCCATGGGTCTGAATCGTCTTGTCCGGGAATCAAGTCCGAGGACTCTCCTATCCCCATGAATCTCTCGGGCTATCTCACAACCCTTCCACCACAACGAGGTTCCTGTTGTGTAAGTGTGTCGTTTGGTATGTCATCTTGTACAGTTGGCACTGAGGTTAGCCCCCTTAGCTCATTTAAGGTAATCTCACTTCTGGGTCTTCTTTCGTTCATATAGTCTTCTTCCAAAAATCTAAAGTGGGTGCTTATTACCACCTTTTGATCTTCGGGACCACAGAACATACACCCTTTTGTTACCTTGGGTATCCTATAAACAACTTTAATTCTGATCGAGGATCTAATTTCCTGGCTTCCTTGTCCAACACGTAGGCCGGACACCCCCAAATTCTCATGTGTCTCAAACTGGGATTGCGCCCGGTCCACAATTCTTTAGGAGTTTTGGGAACCGATTTTGATGGCACCAAGTTCAGAATGTAAGCCGCTGTTTCCAATGCATGCCAAAACGACTTGGGTAGATCCGCATAACTCATCATTGATCTAACCATTTCTAAAAGAGTTTTGTTTCTTCGCTCTGCAATCCCATTTTGTTGAGGGGTTCCGGGGTGCAGTTAGCTGGGATACAATCCCTTCATCTGACAAGTAGTTCAAAAACTCATCGCTGAGGTACTCGCCTCCACGATCGGATCGTAGAGACTTGATACGTTTTTCCCTATGATTCTCTGCTTGAGCCTTAAATTCTTTTAATTTCTCAAAGGTCTCAGATTTATGCTTCATAAGGAAAATATAGTCGTACCTTGAGTAGTCATCAATAAAAGTGACGAAATACTCATAACCTCCTCTTGCTTTGGTTGACATTGGACCACATACGTCTGTGTGAACGATTTCTAACACTTCTTTGGCTCTATTCCCCTTGGCTCCGAATGCCCTCTTGGTCATTTTACCCTCCAAACATGATTCGCAGGTTGGAATTGGTTCAACTTGGAGAGACTCCAGTGAACCGTCTTCTACCAACCTTTGGATCCTATTTGGATTAATATGTCCCAATCTTAGATGCCATAGAAGTGTCTCGTTCACGTTTGATGAATGTTTTCTTTTATCAGAAATAGTTGATGTGTTATAGGATTCATTTCGTGAGTGGTGTGCACAGTTAATTGTATAGAGATTATTCGACAACGTTCCATGACAGATAAATTTATCATAAAGAGAAATGGTAACAACTTTATCAAAAGTAACCGAATATCCATCATGGTATAGTTTAGAAACCGAAATCAAATTCTTTCTAAAACTAGGAACGTAAAGAACATCTCTTAAAATTAAAACTCTGTCTTCAAAAGACAGATGCACTTCTCCCACTGCTTCAGCTGCCACTCTCGTAGCATCGCCCAGTGTGATGAGGATCTCACTCCCACTAAGTTGTCGGGTTCGCTTGAACCCCAGTAAAGTGAAACAAACATGATCAGTGGACCCCGTATCCACCACCCATAAATGGGAGGCATACGCCGCTAAGCAAGTTTCAACAACTAGTGCGTGAGAATTACCTTTCTTTCCATTCCCTTTGGGTTTGGAACAGGCTGACCTCCAATGTCCTTTCTCACCGCAGTTGAAGCACTTCCCCTTAGCTGGCTTGCTCACTCCTCCACCTCCCTTTACCTTTTCTTTGCCCTTGGTAACACTTGAGTTCACTTGCTTGTGGCTTTTATCCTTTTTCTTGTTCTTACCACCCTTTGGCCTAGAAGAAGAATAAGGTCCATTTGCCACCAAGGCTTGACTCTTTTGCCCCAATATCACCTCTGCCGAGACTAAAGCTTGCAACAGATCAGGCATCGAGAACTTCTGATTGTTCATCTGGTAGTTCAGCCTGAACTGTTCAAAACTTTTCGGTAGAGAGTGGAACACGAAATTGATTTGGGTCTCGATGTCGTATTCAGCGCCAAGTACCTCAAGTTTGTTAAGGTGAGCCATCATCTGGAGAACGTGCTCCCTTACGGGCATTCCCTCCACCATTTTCATAGAGAGCAAGTCCCTCATGGTGATTTGACGAGCCACACGGTTCTGATGTTGAAACATCGCTTTAAGACTAGTCATGATGTCTGCAGCGGTCTCAACGTTCTGGTGTTGGTGTTGCAACACATCTGACATTGAAGCCAAGATGGTACACTTTGCCATTTCGTTGGAACGCTCCCAGTCAGCATACTCTTTCTTAACCGTTTTAGTTGACTCATCATTTGGCTTTTCTGGTTTAGGTGTAGTGAGAACCCAGTTATGGTTTTGTGTAGTGAGGACAATAGTAAGTTTACGACTCCAATCAACGAAGTTTTCACCAGTAAGCAAATTATCTTTAAGTATATTGAACAGTAGATTAAAAGGTTGCGACATGATGAACTGAAATAAATAACTATATGCGTAAGCACAAATATATCACAAGGTTCGATCACATGCATCATATTAAAATCTCAAAAAATATGAACATGCATCAGCCAAAATCTCAAAACAGTTTAAATAAGCCACGTGGGGTGGGTCATTATTTAAACACATTCAAGCAGGTTACAAACAAGAACAGTTACAAACCTTTAATATCTAGATTAATAGTTGGCTCCCACTTGACCAATATAAAATTGACAGGGACTTCGGGGAAGTATATGCATATCAATTTTATACCTAAGTAATAACCATGATTAAATACAGAATTATTATTTCTCTTTGAACGAGCCTCGTGGGGAGGGTCATCGTCGCCACTAGTAATACTCCACAATCATCCATTTGGAATTTATTCATGTGAAAGCTATCTTTTGACCGTCCCATGGGGGGAATTTCTCCAAAAGAATTCACAAATAAATAAATCATGGAGGTCAAAATTAATTCAATTTTATTATCCGGAATAAAATTGTCAATTAATTGTTTAAGCATACTTAGTAATTTTCGAAAGTGAGATTTTTCAAAACGTTTTCTCATGCATAGCAAATTTAAACACAATTTAAATAAGCATAAAATAATGCATAAACATCAAAACAAAATTAAACACATTTGGCAAATATATTCAATTGTCAAGGTTAATTTTTGTCATGTCTTGATCTCGAGAAATCGTCTTCTTCGCCTTCATCGTTCGTCTCGAAAGGTTCGCCATGCTAAGTGACATGGGTCGGAGTGCCCGCTTAGCACTCCCCCGGCCGTGTCGAGTGGCGTTCGTGCGCGCGCGCCTAGGCGCCCGACGTACGTCGCCCGGCGGAGCATGTCTCGCTCGGCAGCTCTCGGCGGATCTCGGCGAGCGAGCAAGATTACAAGCTTTCGCCCCATGCCGATCCCGCCTCGCCCGCCCACTTTGCATCCATTGGCGTGCCCTCCTTCGCGTCGCGAGATGATCGTGCATGGTCAGATGATTATTAAGGCGGTCGGCCCGCGATCCACATGAAGCTTGGCCTCGGCCTTGCCCCACGCCCGGCGCACTTCCCCGCCTGGCCGGATCCATTCGCGTCTTTAATCCATCGTCTTCGTTTGGCTCACGATCCGGTTTCAATTTATTTATTTATAAATAAATAAACCTAGATCTAGACTAGTCTATTACATTGAACGAATCAAACAAATTCTAATCTACTCGTGGATTTTCTCACGAGGCAAAACGAATTCGGACGAATAGAATTAAAAACCACAATTTATATGCATAAATAAGCACATTAAATTCCATGATAATTGGATACCTGCAAAAAAGATCTAGCAATTCTACTATCCAATTTCAAATTTAATGAAAACGAATTAAATTATTAATTTAAATTTGAGAGTTAAACCGAGGCTCTGATACCAGTTGTTGGGGAATTAATTGCCCAGATCTATTCGTGATGAATATTTAAATACAAATTTAATTCTAACAATTATTACTAGCATAAATTAATCCTATATTAATTCAAATAATAATTCAACAACAAATCATGCATATAAACAATTCACATAAATCCTACGCATGCGGAATTGCTACGGGTTTACGTGAACTAACCTCTTGGAATGGCAATGGACTCGGTTGGTAAGAACACACCAAAAAGCCTTCCCAAGTATTCACTAGTCCTTACTCGTCAATCCGGTGGAAGAAAACTCGCGAACAATTAACAAAAGGGAAAATAAAATATTTGTTGCACCACCTTTGTGGATTTACTAATTTTTCCAGCACATGAAATTGTACTTGGGAATGAAACATTCATCCCCTATTTATAGAGGGTGTTGGTCAAAAATTCTGTGAATGAATAAGATGGGAAAATCTTTTTCTTGATCTTCAAGAAATCTTGAATATATCCAATATATTCTTTTCTCCATATTTAAAATATTCCATAAAAATCTCAACTCCCTTTTGTTATGGTATTTTCGAAAATAATAAGGAGTAAGAATCCAAGATTTGGATCTTCTTGAATTTATGAGATATTCTTGTATTCCAAGAATACATATTTTCCATAATATCATTTCAAGAAAATCAAGAAATCTTTCTTTCCTTATTTTCTTCATATTTTTCGAAAATCTCAAGATAAATAACCAAGTGGGAGATTTCTTGAATTTAATGAGATAATCTTGTATTCCAAGAATACTTATCCTCATTCCATAACAAAATTCAAAGAAAATCTTTCTCCCTCTTTTATTTACTATTTTCGAAATATTTAGGAAAAATAGCAACAAAAATTTATTTTATTTTTAAACACCTTTTTCAGTTATTGGACTTTATGTTTGGGCTACTTGAGGGGCCTTTAGGAGAATTAAGATTGGATCTTCCAATGGATCTTGAATTATCAATATTGAGCCACAATATTATTCAAGCCCATAAATATTAATTAATCCCACTACATAATTAATATTGCACTATCCATCTTAACCCATATTACTGTTAATATGGCTCCCGGTTATTATTTCTCGTGTTTAAGATTATCTAGCCCATTAATTAATTGAAGCCACTGAAATAGCTTTCCATTAATTAATATCTTTTATCCTTGGTTAAGGAACAGTTCAATATTATTATCTATACCGGAAACTAGTTCCACTTCCAAGATTTGGTATGATAAAACTTACGAACCTCCCAAGGGGGCAAATCGAACAAGCGTACTTGCACACGATTCTTCATATTAAATCTTAGCAATCGCATGTGACCAATAATATTGCCCAAGATATAAATTATTGAATCTCGTTGATTCTCTACGCGTAATACGTCAAAGCAATAATTACTAACCACACGCGATCCTATTTAAGGGACGAAGATTAAGAAATAACGAACCACTGAGGTCTAATTCTTCCTAGTTCAGTGCTGAAGAATTTGTCCTCCTGTAGGTCCTATTCAGTGCATCAGTCATCAGTCATGCACTAGTGTAATCTCTTGGTCAAGACAAGCCAATCTGAGCCTTACACTTCAACCTTTCACGATGGATTGTTCAATTCCATCTAGGCCGTGAATGGTGTACTTTTGGTTACAAGGAACTGTTAATTTAATCTTCTGTGATCTGGTATCACTAAATTAACTACAATGTAACACGTACTTATTTATTGAACAGTTATGCAGTAAATATATGTAACATTCAATGATATTTAAAGCATCAGTGATAAATAATTTATTTCAGTGAATAAGACAGAAATTCAGTCTGATTATACAAAGTAAAAGCATACTTTCCAGTATAATCCCAACATATGTAGATATTTATGGGAGACAGGTCAAGCCCTCTGTTTTCAACAGAGGTGTCAGTTGAAAGGTACCTCTAACCCCCCAGGACCCGATTCTACTGGGGTACCTAAAGTCTGAATTGTTTGCAGAATAGCTTGGGAATAGTAAATAAGGGTGGAGAACAGGCAGCTATCTGGTACATAGATAGTGGTTGCTCAAGACATATGACTGGAAGCCAGTTTCTCCTTAGCATCTATGTTGAAAGACCAGGCCCAAGAGTTCTCTTTGGTGACGATAACTTTGGTTTTACCAGAGGAGTCAGAACCTTAGTGAACGATGACGTACAGATCACAGGAGTTTCATATGTTGATGGATTAAAGCACAACCTGTTATCTGTCTCAAAATTCTGCGACAATGGATTTAGTGTTGAGTTCTCAACAGAAAAATGCACAGTCAGAAATCGAGCTACTCAACAGATCTTGCTGATTGGTTCAAGAAAAGGAACGATATACACAGTAGATTAGAACAGTTGTCCAAGAAATGCATGCCTGATTGTTAAGAGTTCTAAGAGCTCCAGCTGGCTCTGGCACAAGAAGATGAGTCATCTGAACTTTAAGACTCTTAACAAGATAGCAAGGATGTCTTTGGTAGAAGGGCTCCCGAATGAAGTTTTCTCTAAGGATCAGACATGTTCAGCATGTCAGAAGGGAAAGCAAGTCAAGGCTTCATTCAAAGGGATACCTTCTCCTCCATCCAGCAGAGTACTGCAACTGCTCCACATGGATTTATTTGGACCAGTTACACCTCTACGTTTCAGTGGATGCAAATACACTCTGGTGGCCGTAGATGATTATTCCAAGTTCACCAGGGTTATATTCTTGTATAAGACTACAACCAAACTACCTGAACTGCTCAAGAAAATTCAGAATGAGAAGGTTCTCAGCATAGTGAAAATCAGATATGACAAAGGTACTGAATTCCTTAACCAATTTATATCTGATTTTTGCTCTGAGTTTGGTATACAACATGAGACATCAGCTGCAAGAACACCACAACAAAATGGCGTAGCAGAAAGAAGGAACAGAACACTCAAAGAAGCTGCACGCACCATGTTAGCTAAGCATGCAACTCAAAGTCGTTTCTGGGTAGAAGCTATCAACACAGCATGCCACACGCAGAACAGATGTTCTCTTGACTAAGATTCACTTTAAAACACCCTATGAACTGTGGAAGGGCAGAAAACCTCGTGTTTCTTACTTCCATGTTTTTGGGTGCAAGTGTTTCATACACAACAATGGGAAGAGTCAGTTGAAAACTTTTGATGCCAAAGCAGATGAGGGTATATTCTTAGGATATTCCTCAACCAGCAAGACATTTAGGGTCTTCAACAGACGAACCCTAGTTATGAAAGAAACACCTCATGTGGTCTTTGATGAGACATCTTCTGATCAGGAGAAATCTGCTTCAGAATAGACGGCACCAGATGCAACTGAAGTACCAGATACACAGAAAATGGATCAGCTAAGGCTCAAAGGAAAGGAACCAAAATATGTCACAGTATATGTTCCTAACTTTGACCTTGATGATTCACCAGGTCAGAAAGACCCTCAGGTACGCACAACTGTCAGTGAAGAAGCTGGTACAGCTGAGACACTAACAACTGAACCATCTGGTTCAGGGGGAACACCTGATGTTTCGGCAGACAGACTTCAGCACATGATGAGTCCAACATCAGCTGAGACATGTCCATGTCAAGTGGATCCTATTCAAGTACCTCTCCCAGTCTCACGCTTTTTGTACACACAACTTTCGAACTCGTTTTGATCGAACCCATAAGACTTTATAACATGGTCAAAACATTAGTTCCAAGCTCTGGATGCCTGTTTCAGTCCGTAAATGGACTTCATGAGCTTACAAACTAGGTGTTCTTGGCCTTTTTCAATGAAGCCTTAGGGTTGTTGCATATAGATCTCTTCATCAAGACTTCAGTTAAGGAAAGCTGTCTTGACATCCATTTGCCAGATTTCAAAATCGAGATGCGCAGCAATCGATAAGAGAATTCAGATGGACTTAAGCATGTCTACGGGCAAAAAGTTTCCTCATAATCTAATCGATCTCTTCTTTCTGAGTATAACCTTTTGCCACGAGTCTTGCTTCGAAGGTTTCCACCTTCTCGTCCGGTCCTCTTTTTCTCTTATACACTCACTTGCAACCAATGGGTTTAACCCCATTAAGTGGTTCGACTAGCTCCCACACTCTGTTATGAAACATAGAACCCATTTCGGCTTTCATTGCTGTTTGCCAAGAATCTGCATCCTTGTCTTGGATTGCCTCGTCATATGTCTATGGGTCTGATTCGTCTTGTCCTGGAATCAAGTCCGAGGACTCTCCTATTCCCATGAATCTCTCGGGCTGTTTCACAACCCTCCCACTACGACGAGGCTCCGGTTGTGTAAGTGTGTCGTTTGGTATGTCATCTTGTACAGTTGGCATTGAGGTTAGCCCCCTTAGCTCATTTAAGGTAATCTCACTTCTGGGTCTTCTTTCGTTCATATAGTCTTCTTCCAAAAATCTAAAGTGGGTGCTTATTACCACCTTTTGATCTTCGGGACCATAGAACATACACCCTTTTGTTCCCTCAGGGTATCCCACAAACAACCTTAATTCTGATCGAGGATCCAATTTTCCGGCTTCCTTGTCCAACACATAGGCCGGACACCCCCGAATCCTCATGTGTCTCATACTAGGCTTGCGCCCGGTCCACAATTCTTTGGGAGTTTTGGGAACCGATTTGGATGGCACCAAGTTCAGAATGTAGGCTGTTGTTTCCAAGGCATGACCCCAGAACGACTTGGGAGATCCGCATAACTCATCATAGATCTAACCATTTCCAAAAGAGTTCTGTTTCTTCGCTCTGCAACCCCGTTTTGTTGAGGGGTTCCGGGTGCAGTTAGCTGGGATGCAATCCCTTCATCAGATAAGTAGTTCAAAAACTCATCGCTGAGGTATTCGCCTCCACGATCGGATCGTAGAGACTTGATACGTTTTCCCTATGATTCTCTGCTTGAGCCTTGAATTCTTTGAATTTCTCAAAGGTCTCAGATTTATGCTTCATAAGGAAAATATAACCGTACCTTGAGTAATCATCAATAAAAGTGACAAAATACTCATAACCTTCTCTTGCTTTTGTTGACATTGGACCACATACATCTGTGTGAACGATCTCTAACACTTCTTTGGCTCTATTCTCATTGGCTCCAAATGCCCTCTTGGTCCATGATTCGCAGGTTGGAATTGGTTCAACTTGGAGAAACTCCAGTGAACCGTCTTTCACCAACCTTTGGATCCTCTTTGGATTTATATGACCCAATCTTAGGATGCATTTCGTGAGTGGTGTGCACAATTAATTGTATAGAGATTATTCGATAACGTTCCATGATAGATAAATTTATCAAAAAGAGAAATGGTAACAACTTTATTAAAAGTAACCGAATATCCATCAAGAAAAAGTTTAGAAACTGAAATTAAATTCTTTCTAAAATTCGGAACGTAAAGAACATCTCTTAAAATTAAAACTCTGTCTTCAAAAGACAGGTGCACTTCTTCCACTGCTTCAGCTGCCACTCTCGTAGCATCGCCCAGTGTGATGAGGATCTCACTCCCACTAAGTTGTCGGGTCCGCTTGAACCCCTGTAAAGTGAAACAAACATGATCAGTGGATCCCGTATCCACTACCCATAAATGGGAGGCATACGCCGCTAAATAAGTTTCAACAACTAGTGCGTGAGAATTACCTTTCTTTCCATTCCTTTTGGGATTGGAACAGGCTAACCTCCAATGTCCTTTCTCACCGCAATTAAAACATTTTCCTTTTGGTCCTTTCTTGACACCCAAACAGCTAACTGTCTTTTTCTCACTTTTCTTAGTGATGAGTTTGCTTTGGTTCTGACCACTGTCCTTTTCTTGAGACTTGCCTTCCACTGGCCTAGATCTCGAGAAAAGACTTTTTGTCACCAATGCTTCGTCTTTCTTTCCTAGATGCTTCTCTATCTTCTCCAAGGCTTCTTGTAGGATGTCCATAGTAAACATGTGATCACTCATCACAAAACTACAGTAAAATCCATTTAAGCATCTTGGAAGAGTTAGCAAAAGAAATTCGATTTGGGCCTCATCACAATACTTAGTTCCGAGATAAGCCAGCTTTTCAAAATGGTGTTTAATTATGAGAACATGCTCCCTTACGGGTGTTCCCTCAACCATCTTTAGCCTGGCCACGTCGTCATTATTAAACTGATTGATCATGCGGTCTTTTGTTAAAAACATTTCTTCAAGACTTTGCAGATATTTTCGCAGCAGACTCAACACCTTCATGAATGTGTCTCAAATCATCGACATGCTGAAGTCAAGATTACACATTTCATGGGTTCATTGGCTCGCTCCCAAATATTATACAAGTGTCTTTCCGCATTAGGTGATGCATCAAGAAGTTTACGTGGCTTGGGTACATCAAGAACCCAATGATGTTCTTGTGCAGGTAGGACAAAACTCATATTTCGTTTCCAAACATTATAGTTTTTGCCAGTTAATTGGTGTTCTTTGAGTGTATATAACAGTGGATTAAAAGGTTGCGACATGATAATCTGAAATAAACAATAATATGCATAAGCACAAATATATCACAAGGTTCGATCACATGCATCATATTAAAATCTCAAAAAAATATGAACATGCATCAGCCAACATCTCAAAACAGTCTAAATAAGCCACGTGGGGTGGGTCATTATTTAAACACATTCAAGCGTGTTACAAACAAGAACGATTTATAAACCTTTAATATCCAGATTAATAGTTGGCTCCCACTTGACCAATATAAAATCGACAGGACTTCGGGAAGTATATGCATATCAATTTTATACCTAAGTAATAACCATGATTAAATATAGAATTATTATTTTGCTTTGAACGAGCCTCGTGGGGAGGGTCATCGTCGCCACTAGTAATAATTCACAATCATCCATTTGGAATTCATTCATGTGAAGGCTAACTTTTGACCGTCCCGTGGGGGGAATTTCTCCAAAAGAATTCACAAATAAATAAATCATGGAGGTCAAAATTAATTCAATTTTATTATCCGGAATAAAATTGTCAATTAATTATTTAAACATACTTAGTAATTTTTGATTGTGAGATTTTTCATTGGGCAACTCTCATGCAAACACATTTAAACAAATTAAATAAAGCATAAGATAACACAATAATAAATCAAGCAAAGCGGAAAAATAAACATATTGGGCACAAATTATCCAATTGTCATGGTTTGATTTTTCTTGACTTGATTTTTGAAAAAGCGTCGTCTTGAATTTCTCCCCCTTTCATTCGTCTCGAAAAAACTCTGTCTCGGCGCCGCATGAAGTAGCTCGCAGAGCGGGATGCGCACCCGCATCAGCCCGGCCGCCAGCCGGCAACCATGCCGTGCACCGCCGCTGCGCGCATTACCCAGGCGGCTTCGGCGACCTCGCGTCGTCGCCGCGTCGATCTTAGGCAGCCTCGGCGAGCTTCGGCGGCGTTCAGCGTACCGCGTGAATCAGCGCTTGCGCTCACCCGGCCTTGCCTCACTGTGGAACTTCCGGCGATCTGCCCGATCCCGTCTTGGCGCCGATGTAGCCGCGCCCTTCTCGCCTCCTAAGTCCGCTCAGCGCCGCGGTGCAGCGTGCCTAGCGCCCGCCCGTCTTGTGGCGGCGATCCTTACCGCAGGCCCTCGGCCTCGCCCTGCAGCAGACGCGTACTGCGTGCGTCGCGTCGCGTGTGCCTCCTTGGCACGTTTACGCATGACGATGCCGCCACGCCCGATTCTCGATTTTATCTTTTAATTCTTCGCCTCTCCGCCTCCGCTTTGGGATGGGTTATAATTTATTTACAAAAAATAAATAAATCTAGATCTAGACTAGTCTATTACATTGATCAATTCAAACAAATCCTAATCTACTCGTGGATTTTCTCACGAGGCAAAACGAATCCGAATGAATCGAATTAAAAACCAAAATTTATATGCATGCATAAATAAACACATTAAATTCCATGACAATTGGATACCTGCAAAACGGATCTAGCAATTCTACTATCCAATTTCAAATTTAATGACAACGAATTAAATTACAATTTAAAAAATTCAGAGTCTTCAAACCGTGGTTCGATACTCATTGTTGGGGGAATAAGTTGCACAGATCTATTCGGGATGAATATTTAAATACAAATTTAATTCTTATAATTATTACTAGCATGAATTAATCCTATATTAATTCAAATAATAATCCAACAACAAATCATGCATATAATTAATTCACGTAAATCCTACGCATGCGGAATTCTACGAGTTTACGTGAACGTACCTCTTGGGATGGCAATGGCTTGGTTGATTGACTCACCAAAAGAACTTCCCAAGTATTCCCTTAATCCTTGCTCGACTATCCGGTGGTAGGACGCTTGCGAACAATTAACAAAAGGAAAATAAATTATGTTGCACCACCTTTGTGGATTTACTAATTTTTTCAGCACATGGAATTGTACATGTGAATGAAAGAGTCATCTCCTATTTATAGAGCATAGGTGGTCGAAAATTTTGGGCAAAAATAATGTGGGAAAATCTTTTCTTGATCTCCAAGAAATCTTGAATATATCTCCTATATTCTTTTTCCCATAATTATAATATTCCACAAAATCCAACTACTCTTTGTTATGGGATATTTTCGAAATTATAGGCAAGAATCCAAGATTTGGATCTTCTTGAATTTATGAGATATTCTTGTATTTCAAGAAATACATATCTTCCATAATATCTTTTCAAGAAAATCAAGAAAATCTTTCTTGCCCTTTATATTTCAAAATTTTCGAAATTTTCTTCATGAATAACCAAGTGGGAGATTTCTTGAATTTAATGAGATAATCTTGTATTCCAAGAATACATATCTTCATTCCATAACAAAATTCAAAGAAAATCTTTCTCCCTTTTTATCCATAAATTTCAAAAAATAATGGAAAAAATAAGCAACAATATTTATTTTATTTTAAACACCTTTTTCGATTCATTGGACTATATGTTGGGCTACTAGGGGGCCTTTAGGAGAATTAAGATTGGACCTTCCAATGGATCTTGAATTATCAATATTGAGCCACAATATTATTCAAGCCCATAAATATTAATTAATCCCACTACATAATTAATATTGAACTATCCATCTTAACCCATATTACAAAGAAATATGGCTCCCCTGTTATTATTTCCGTGTTTAAGATTATCTAGCCCATTAATTAATTCAAGCCATGAAATAGCTTTCCATTAATTAATATCTTTTGTCCTTGGTCAAGGAACGGTTCAACATTATTATCCATACTGGGAAACTAATTCCACTTGCAAGATTTGGTATGATAAAGCTTATGAACCTCCCAAGGGGGGCAAATCGAACAAAGCGATTTACTTGCACACGATTCTCCCAGATTAAATCTTAGCAATCACATGTGACCAATAATATTGCTCAAGATAAAAAGTATTGAATCTCGTTGATTCTCTACCCATGATAAGTCAAAGCAATAGTTACCAACCACACGTGATCCTATTTAAGGAACGAAGATTAAGAAATAACGAACCACCGAGGTCTAATTCTTCCTTGTCGATTCAAGAATTTGTCCTCCTCAGAGGTCCTATTCAAAGGCATCATCATGCACTAGTGTAATCTCTTGGTCAAGATAAGCCAATCCGAGCCTTACACTTCAACCTTTCACGATGGATTGTTCATTTCCATCTAGGTCGTGAATGGTGTACTTTTTAGTTACAAGGACTCATTAATTTAATCTTTCGTGATCCGGTATCACTAAATTAACTACAATGTAACACGTACTATTTATTGAACAATTATGCAGTAAATATATGTAACATTCGATGATATTTAAAGCATTAGTGATAAACAATTTATTTCAGTAAATAAGTTCGAAATTCAGTTTTGATTTTACAAAGTAAAAGCATACTTTGTAGTATAATCCCAACAGTAAAACCTTCCGGTTGAGTCATAAACACTTTCTTATCAATGCTTCCATTGAGGAAAACTGTTTTGACATCCATCTGTCAAATGGCATAATCATAGTGTGCTGCAATCACAAGTAAAATTTGAATGGACTTGATCTTTGAAATTGGTGAGAAAGTCTTATCATAGTCAATGCTTTCACGTTGACTATAACCCTTCGCCACCAATCTAGCTTTGTAGGTCTGTACTTTGCCATTTGCATCAGTCTTACACTTGAAGACCCAATCGCAACATATGGGTCTAACCCCTTTAGGTAACTCAACCAAGTCCCAGACTTTATTGGTGTACATCGAGTCCATCTCGGATTTCAGGGTTTCATGCTACTTCCCTGAATCAATATCTGATATTGCTTCAAAATAAGTATTAGGATCGTCCTTATCCGGTATGTCCATATCATCGAGTTCCGCCAAGAGGTAACCGTATCTAATGGGCGGATTATGATTCCTAATTGACTTACAGAGTTATGGTTGTGCAGGCTGTACATTATGATCATGAAAATTTTGTGGTGCATCGATTTCATCAATATCTGGAGAGTCCTCAAGAGCTACACTTTCAGATGCCTCTTGGGTGGGAGTTTGAACTATGCTGTTCTCATTCAGCCCACTTGGAGGTTCTTGAACAGGCAAGCCAACTCCAATTACCCTCCTAGTGGCTGAAAGACGATCACCTAGTGAAAGACTCCCACCGTGAAAGTTGTTGAATGCTCCCACTGATTCCTTGTCATGTTGCTTTGACAAGATATCAGTCTCTTTATTAATTTGTGGTTCTTGAATTTCTTCAAGTTTTATCAGCTTACGACCTTGTTCCTTAAAGACATAGTCTTCTTCGAGGAACTTGGTCTGCCTAGAAACAATCACTGATTGTTTCTCATGTAGATAGAAGTAATATCCTTTAGTTTTCTTAGGATATCCCACAAAGTAACCCTTTTCACCTTTGGATTCCAACTTATCGGTAAACATCTTTTTCACAATCACGGGGCAACCCCATGTTTGATATGTGTAAAAGTTTGGCTTCTTGCCACATCTTGCCACACCATAGTTCATATGGTATATGCTCAACCGATTTAGATGGAATCCTATTCAGAATGAAGATTGAGGTTTGTAATGCGTATCCCTATAAGAATGTCAGAAGAGAGGAAAAGCTCATCATGGACCTCACCATGTCTAACAGGGTTCGGTTTCTCCTCTCGAACACACCGTTCATATGAGGTGTTCCGGGAGGAGTCCATTGTGACTGGATTCCATGTAACTTGAGAAATCGTCTGTAAAAGTGACGAAGTATCCGAAGTGACCCCTAGCTAGAGTGGACAATGGTCCACAAACATCGTTGTAGATCAACTCCAGAACTTCTTTGGCATGCACCCCTTTCCCAGAAAAGGGTCTGTTGATTATCTTGCCCATGAGATAAGATTCACAATCTCCATAAGACTCACAGTCGAATGAGGTTAAGTAGTCTAACTTTCTTAACCTTGTAATTCTTCTCTCGTTTACATGATCAAGTTCTACAATGCCATAAGTAAGTCGGGTTTTCATGATTACTAAGTTTGAGTCTTTTATTTTGTATATTAAGAACATCATATTCATAATGCAACAAATACATGTTGCGAGTAATAGAAAGAACTAGATGCCAATCATTAAGTTTTAATCTAATACCAAAGGGCAAGTCTAATACATAAGTCCCCACACGTTCCGTTAGCAACTCTAGCTTCATTTCCACGTTGTTAGTGTTAGTGTCCTAGAGACAATCCATTGTAAGGACATAATACTCAGATAATATTCAGTATTTGTTTAATGTTAATGTTTGTTTAATATTAAATGTATGGCATTACACTCATTAGAATATTATGTTTGATTGTTTACATTTATTCTTATATGTGTTCCCATGAATCACTGTTGTCATTGAGTATGTGAGAACTCAGATGACTTAAGCTTGATTCTCAAATAGCCCCAATCGAGGATCATCAAGAATGGGATATTGATGATGCAATGGAGATTGGTGTGCGATCTTCATCATAATCTTAGAGAGTGTAGTAAGATCTCACTTACTACGAGATACTAGGTATCTCATGATGGATGCACAAATACCTTAGAGGGTATTGGTATACCCATCCGAAAAACCGTTTGATGTAGTTCTACTATATGTGTCTACGGGTGTCTCGGTTAGTGGGAGCTATGCGATACTCCTTTGACTTGAGGTCAATACGCACGACATGTGTGGAGTGATGAACTTTGACCATGAACGACGCTTGCACCCATCTATGGGTAGATATGGCTTGGATTGAGTTCATCACGAAGTGCATGTGCGTGGTAGTTGAGCCAAGAAAAGTATTCATTCCTCAAAGTGGATTTAGAGAGAATACTCATCTTCTCGTCATAATTGAATCTAAGTCATTGGCCAATGCACGTCAACTTAGACTTTTTGACTAAGTGTGACACTAATGATCAATTAGTGATTACAGATAAATTGATTTTGTTATTTGAATAGACACATCATCATGTTCAAGACTAAATCGAGTATTCGTGAATGAAATGAGGAAATCGCAATTGCCCACATTTCTATTACATGTAGTTGCACTTTTCTCACAACGTACCTCATATATTGAGAATGTCTGATTTATTGTCTAGGGTTCAATTAAGACCGTTAGTTGGACTAATCGCTCGATATATGAGGGCCTATGGGTCACACAACAAGTAGTCCCCTTTATAGATTAAAGTTGGTTGATTAAATGTTAAATTGGATTTAATATTTAATTTATGAAGAATTAAATAATAATAGATTAATTTGAAATTAATTATTATTAATGTTTAATTAAATTGGATTTAATTAAATAGGAATTCCCAACAATAATATATGGAATATTATTGTAGGATTTAATTATATGAGAAAATAAATCGTAGAGATTTTCCACATATGGAAATTAAATTCGTAGAGATTTATATGTAGAAATAAATCCTAGGGATTTATACAAATAAGGATTAGGGATATTATTTCCTAATCAAAGCTAGCTTAAGATTTAAATTTTAGTCTCTCCTATAAATATGAGCTCTTGGGATTCATAATTATAAGTTGTTCAAATTTCTCCATAAAATCTAGAGTTAGAATTTTCCTAGCAAATTCATCTCGGGATTCAATTTTTAATCAAGCGCAAATTTGTAAACGGGGATTACGTGGATACCGTAGTTGAGAAATCTGCTCTTGAGTTGCTGTAAGATTTCTTGTTACTGTTTTTTGTGTTCATACTTGCAATTATATGTTTGTTGTTGGTGATCTGTTTAATTCCGCTGCGCATGTTTTACTTGTTTACGTGCCTCTAAATTCCAACAGTGGTATCAGAGCTTCAGGCTCTTTGTTATAATTGATTTTTGGTTTTAAATTAATTTTTTTTAAAACCATGGGGCACGGTTCTTTATAAGAACCGCACCCCTCGTGTATTTGTTTGATTTATGGGTATCACACCCACTCGTCTTCAACCCCCAGAATTAGGGTTAACCCCAAATTGGGGTTTTTGCCGCTGCAATTCATCGCTCCACGGCCGATGGCCCTACGCCACATCGCTGGAGGCCGGCGCTAGGCGTCGTGCCTCGCGACGCGTGCAGAAGCCCGCGGCGTGGTTCGTCGAGCCCATCGCGATGCGACGAGTCAGTCGCGATGCATCGCTTCCGTCGCGATGCTTCGCTCCCGTCGCGATTCGCTCACCCATGTCTTGAGTAGCCACCCTCTGTTGCGATTCACCTCCACCTGATGCCGTATCTATTCACGGCGGTGCACCTGGAATCCATCAAGACTTGGCCGGTGTCTTTTCATGGCGGCGCACCACCAGAATCAAGACGACTCAGTGGCGGCGCACTGCTGCTTCGATCGTCGTCTCCGATCAGACTAGTTTCGAACCAGGTCTGACCAAGGGGCCGCGGCTCCGCGCGTGCCTCTCCCAATTCGACTGCAACCGTGAGTCACCCGCAAACTAGGAGTGACGCCGGCGACTCGGTTCGGTCCGATTGACGTTGCCGTGAGCCGCGTTCTTCGTTTTAGTCCCTTTGCTTCTGACATTGAATCTGGACGTTTTTCTAATTGTTTGGATTTCATGGTTCGGTTGCACAGTAGATTAAGTGGATTAATTTGTCGGATTGGATTCGATTTGGTATGGGTGATGATATTGGAGGGCTGTTTTGCAAATTTAATTTGAGACAGGCCCTCCCGTGCAAGTTTTAGAAATTGCACCTGAGCCCCCGGAATAAAATAAATAATTGAACACTTTTGGATTTTTAATTAAGTTTAAATTTCCAAAATAAAATTGGTTGGACCAATAACAATTAATTGGATTAATTGTAATTTTAATAACCTTAAAACTGAAACTTTAATTTGGACTTAAAGCTCATTTTAAAAAGGATTTAATAAAACCCACTGTTAACTTGTTTAATTTTTTTAAATTAGTTAACCCGTTTTACAGTCCACGTTATAACTGTTTGGGTAGGCGGCTCCCAATACTTGTCGGACCGTGTTAAATGCTTGGGTAGACGGCACCCAAATATTTGTTAGTCCGCATATGTTATGTTTGGGTAGGCAGCGCCCGTAATTGCTCAAATGTGACTTAGACATCATGATGGATCTCGATTAAGCAATTAATACCCTGCCTTTAAAATGTTCCTCACTAAAATACGGTTTTCTCATTAATTTGATAAGATGTCTTCCATCAAAATTAAAAGTAAACCGGAGATTTTGTTCCAATGAGTACTTAAAGACCCTCGTCTTTTGCTCAGATCTACATCTAACGGGACTTTTATAGGGACATGTGACGTCGCCGCTTGATGGTTGTAAACCAACTTAACTTTGTTTCGCTAGCCCTCGCGGGGAACAAAGGGTAAGTGACATCAGTCGAACTAGGTTCGACAAACTAGGAGTTGCAGATTGCAATTAGTTTGGAGACCTACCAGTTATGCTGTTATAATGATCAGCCTTCGCTGGGATTTTAATAGTAGTAATGTGGATCCTAGTCCATTATGATTTATATGTGATATAAATTCGTACTTTTCCGATGAGGTCGTTAAGTATGTGAAAATAATGGAGACAAAATAAATATAAAAGGCCATATTTATTTTGATTGCTGAATATTGATCATAGAAATTATGTGTTTTAATTCCCGTTTTATTTTATTTCTCTAAGATTGTTGAAATGAATAACTTGTCATTTAGAAGCATTTTGGAAATGAACAAATTGGCTGGGCCAAACTTTCTCGATTGGCACTTAAATGTTCGTTTGGTGCTCAGACAAGAAAAGATTGAGTACTTGTTGGATACGCCAATCCCTGCTACCCCGGAGGCTGGTACTGAAGAGGCTGACTCAAAAGAAGCATCAAGATGATGCTTCCCAGGCTCAGTGTGTTATGCTCCTCGGGATGGCTCCCGAATTGCAAAGGCAGCATGAGAGGATGCTTCCCTTCGAGATGATCAAGCATATGAAGGATCTCTTTGATTCTGAATCTCGTTCTGAGATTTATGAAGTGATGAGAGATCTATTTAGATGTCGGATGTCTGAAGGAGGGAAGGTTTCTCCTCATGTGTTGAAGATGATAGGGCTAATCGAGAAACTTGGTCGGTTGGGCATTGAGCTCGGGACCAATGTTGTTGTTTATGCCATTCTTCAGTCGCTTCCCGATTCATATTCGAGTTTCGTGGTAAACTTTAACATGAATAAGATGGAATCGACTATGCCCGAGCTGCATAACATGCTAAAGACTTTTGAGTCTTCCACTGCTAAGGAAAAGCCCGTGCTCATGGTGAGTGCCTCTACTTCTTCTGCTCCGAAAGGAAAGAAGAAGCGAAGGGGCAAGGCAAAGAAAGGCTCCAAGACGAACCTCCTTAAGCCCAAAGGTGGGATTCAAAAGAAGGATAGAGTGGACAAGGATGTATGCCTCCACTGGAAGCAGAAGGGGCATTGGAAGAAGGACTGTAAGGTTCTAGCAGCTGAAAAGAAGACACAAGGTGTCTCAACCACTATAACAGGTATGTTTGTTATTGAGATAAACATGTCCACAAATGATACTAATTGCTGGGTATTGGATACCAGTTGTGGCTCACACATTTGTACTAATGTGCAGGGTCTCAAGCATAGCAGGGCAGTTAGGCCGGGTGAAGTCGCCCTACACGTTGGGAATGGAGCAAGAGTTGCTGCTGAACGTGTTGGCGTTTATGTTTTAGATTTACCCTCTGGTTTTAGACTTCAACTGAATAATTGTTATTTTGTTCCTTCTATTACCCACAACCGATGTTGGATAATGAAGGTTTTTCCTTCCATTTTGCAAATAATAATTGTTATTTTTCGCTTAATGGTGATGTTTACGGAAATGCTCCTTTATCTAATGGTTTATATTTGTTGCATTGTGGACATGATATTCTTAATATACAAAACAAACGACTCAAACTTAGTAATCATGAAAACCCGACTTACTTGTGGCATTGTATACTTGGTCATGCTAATGAGAAAAGAATTGCAAGGTTAAGAAAGTTGGACTACTTAACCCCATTCGATTTTAAATCTTATGGAAATTGCGAATCTTGTCTCAAAGGCAAGATGATCAACAAACCCTTTTCTGGGAAAGGGGTTCGTGCCAAAGAAGTTCTAGAGTTGATCCACAGTGACGTTTGTGGACCACTACCCACTCTAGCTAGGGGTCACTTCGGATACTTCATAACCTTTACTGATGATTTTTCTAGGTTCGGGTATGTGTATCTGATGAAACACAAATCCGAGTCCTTTGAGAAGTTCAAAGAGTATAAGGCTGAAGTAGAGAAGCATCTTGGTAAGAGTATTAAGACTCTTCGATCAGATCGAGGAGGAGAATATCTTAGCCATGAGTTCACTGATTACTTGAAGTTGCATGGAATCCAATCACAATGGACTCCTCCCGGAACACCACAAATAAATGGTGTGTCCGAGAGGAGAAATCGAACCTTGTTGGACATGGTAAGGTCCATGATGAGCTTTTCCTCTCTTCCTACATTCTTATGGGGATACGTGCTTCAAACCTCAATCTACATTCTGAATATGATTTCATCCAAATCAGTTGAGCATACGCCATACGAGCTATGGCATGGCAGGAAGCCAAACTTCACTCACATGAAAACATGGGGTTACCCCGCGTTTGTGAAGAAGATGCTCACTGACAAGTTGGAATCAAAAGGTGAAAAGGGTTACTTTGTGGGATATCCTAAGGAAACTAGAGGATATTATTTCTATCTCTCTGAGAAACAAACAGTGATTATTTCTAGGCAAGCCAAATTCATTGAAGAAGACTACGTCTTCAAGGGACAAGGTCGTAAGCCGATAGAACTTGAAGAAATTCAAGAACCACAAATTGACAAGGAGACTGATATATTGTCAAAGCAACATGACAAAGAATCAGTGGGAGCATTCAGGAGCTCACATGGTGGAAGTTTATCAATAAGTGATCCTCTTTCAGCCAGTGGGAGTGTAATTGGAGTTGCATCGTCACAAGAATCTAACTCCAAGTAGACTGAATGAGAACAGCATAGTTCAAACTCCCATTCAAGAGGCATCCGGAAATGCTCAAGAAGCATCCGGAAGTGTCGCTCACGAAGCCTCCCCGATCAACGATGAGATGCTGCACCACAAAATTTTCACAATCAGAATGTGCAGTCTGAACAACCACAACTCCGTAAGTCCACTAGAGTTCGTAATCCACCCACTAGATATTATGGTTTCCTCGTAGAGGAACATGATGATGTGGAAATCTCGGATAAAGACGAACATAAGACTTACACTGAGGCAACATTAGATGTTGACTAAAAGAAGTTTGGGACTTGGTTGAATTGCCGAAAGGGGTTAGACCCATAGGTTGCAAGTGGGTCTTCAAATGAAAGATCGATGCAAATGGCAAAGTACAAACCTACAAGGCTAGGTTGGTGGCGAAAGGTTATAGTCAACGCGAAGGCATTGACTATGATGAGACTTTCTCACCAGTTGCTAAGATCAAGTCCATTCGAATTTTACTTGCGGTAGCAGCACATCTAGATTATGAGATTTGGCAGATGGATGTCAAAATAGCTTTCCTCAATGGCAAAATTGACAAGGAAGTGTTTATGACTCAACCTGAAGGTTTTATATCAAAGCCAAAATATAATCTTGTGTGCAAGCTTAAACGATCCATCTATGGATTGAAGCAAGCTTCTAGGAGTTGGAATATCCGATTTGATGAAGCTGTCAAATCTTTTGACTTCATCAGATATTTGGAAGATCCGTGCATTTATAGGAAGTGCATTGGGAAGAATATTGTTTTCATAGTTGTGTATGTCGATGACATACTCATTATGGGAAACAATATCCCACTAATGCAGTCAGTGAAAGAATGGTTATCAAAGACCTTCATGATGAAGGATCTTGGTGAAGCCTGCTACATCTTAGGGATCAAGATCCATAGGGATAAATCCAAAAGGATGCTAGGGTTGTCACAGTCAAACCTACGTAGACAAGGTGTTGAAGCGAATTGCGATGGAGAACTCTAAGAGAGGTTCTCTGCCGGCATGTCATGGGATAAAGTTGTCTAAGAAGGATTGTCCTTCCACAGACACTGATATCCAGCGCATGAAGGATATACCATATGCATCTGCAATTGGATCCATCATGTATGCCATGACTTGCACAAGGCTGGATGTGGTCTTCGTTGTCAGCACCACTGGTAGATACCAATAGAATCCGGTAAACCTCACTGGATTGATGTCAAGAATATTCTTAAGTACCTCAGACGTACTAAAGAATACTTCTTAGTATACGGAGAACAGTCAGAATTGATGGCCACTGGCTATGCTGACTCAAGTTTCTAATCCGACTGTGACTATTACAAGTCACAATCGGGCTATGTGTTCACTCTCAATGGTGGGGCGGTTAGTTGGAATAGTTCCAAGCAAGAGACTACCGTGGATTCAACAACCGAAGCTGAGTACATCGCTGCGGCAGAAGCTGCCAAAGAAGTTGTCTGGATAAAACAGTTCTTAAGTGAACTAGTGTAGTTCCGAGTTCTAGCAGTCCAATAAAGTTGCATTGTGACAACACTGGTGCGGTTGCTCAAGCTAAGGAACCGAGACCCAATAACAGAAACAAGCATGTACGGAGGCGTTATCACTTGATAAGAGAGATAATCGCTAGAGGAGAGATAGAGTTAGAACGTGTCCCCACGGAGGATAAACTTGTTGATCCTTTCACCAAGGCTTTGAGTGTTCATGTACACACTAGACATTTTAATGGTCTAGGGGTTAGACATGTAGGTGATTGGCTCTAGTTCAAGTGGGAGATTGTTAGTGTTAGTGTCCTAGAGACAATCCATTGTAAGGACATAATACTCAGATAATATTCAGTATTTGTTCAATGTTAATGTTTGTTTAATATTAAATGTATGGTGTTACACTCATTGGAATATTATGTTTGATTGTTTGCATTTATTCTTATACGTGTTCCCATGAATCACTGTTGTCATTGAGTGTGTGAGAACTCAGATGACTTACGCTTGATTCTCAAATAGCCCCAATCGAGGATCATCAAGAATGGGATATTGATGATGCAATGGAGATCGGTGTGCGATCTGCATCATACTCTTAGAGAGTGTAGTAAGATCTCACTTACTACGAGATACTAGGTATCTCATGATGGATGCACAAATACCTTAGAGGGTATTGGTGTACCCATCCGAGAAACCATTTGATGTAGTTCCACTATATGTGTCTATGGGTGTCTCGGTTAGTGGGAGCTATGCGATACTCCTTTGACTTGAGGTCAATACGCACGACATGTGTGGAGTGATGAACTTTGACCATGACCGACCCTTGCACCCGTCTATGGGTAGATATGTGTTGGATTGGGTTCATCACGAAGTGCATGTGCGTGGTAGTTGGGCCAAGAAAATGATTCATTCCTCAAAGTGGATTTAGAGAGAATACTCATCTTCTCGTCATAATTGGATCTAAGTCATTGGCCAATGCACGTCAACTTAGACTTTGTGACTAAGTGTGACACTAATGATCAATTAGTGATTAGAGATAAATTGATTTAGTTATTTGAATAGACAGTTCATCATGTTCAAGACTAAATCGAGTATTCGTGAATGAAAGGAGGAAATCACAATTGCCCACATTTCTATTACAGGTAGTTGCACTTTTCTCGCAACGTACCTCATGTATTGAGAATGTCTGATTTATTGTCTAGGGTTCAATTAAGACCATTAGTTTGACTAATCGCTCGATATATATGAGGGCCTATGGGTCACACAACAAGTAGTCCCCTTTACAGATTAAAGTTGGTTGATTAAATGTTAAATTGGATTTAATATTTAATTTATGGAGAATTAATTAATAATAGATTAATTTGGAATTAATTATTATTAATGTTTAATTAAATTAGATTTAATTAAATAGAATTCCCAACAATAATATATGGAATATTATTGTAGGATTTAATTATATAAGGAAATAAATGGTAGAAATTTTCCACATATGGAAATTAAATTCGTAGAGATTTATATGGAGAAATAAATCCTAGGGATTTATACAAATAAGGATTAGGGATTTTATTTTCTAATCAGGCTAGCTTAAGATTTAAGTTAAGTCTCTCCTATAAATATGAGCTCTTGGGATTCATAATTATAAGTTGTTCAAATTTCTCCATAAAATCTAGAGTTAGATTTTTCCTAGCAAATTCATCTCAGATTCAATTTGGCGAATCTGCCTTGAATTTGTGTGGGGATTACATGGATACCGTAGTTGAGAAATCTGCTCTTGAGTTGTCAGAAGATTTCTTTATTCATTTTTTCGTGTTCATACTTGCAATTATATGTTCGTTATTGGTGAACTGTTTAATTCTGTTGTGCATGTTTTACGTGTTTACGTGCCTCTAAATTCCAACACACGTGTAAGACGACTTCACCCGCCCTAACTGCTCTAAAGATGCATGAGCCCCTTCACATTCGTACAAATGTGAGAGCCACATCCTGTATCTAATACCAAACAGTTAGCGCTATTAAAGAACATGTTTATCTTAATAACAAACATGGATGTTCTAGTGCCAGAAGCACCTAGTGCATTCCTTTTAGCAACCAGAACTTTATAGTCATTCTTCCAGTGCCATCTTCTACTTATAGTAGAGGCACACATCCTTGTCTACCCGCTCCTTCTTTTGAACACCATCTTAGTGATAGTGAATTCAAAAGTCTTGAGCACGTTTAGAAATTCGACAGCATGGTCGATCCTTCTTATTCATATTGCGGTTCACAATAAAAGCTAGAATATGAATCCAGGAAGCGGCGGAGGATAAGATAAATGAAAACATTGGTCTTTTTCAATGGCTAAATTCAATGGCTATCAATTTACACGAGGTGAAAAGTTAACGGCAGATCCCAAGCATCTCTCATCACTTCATAAAACTAAAAACGAGATTCAGAATCAAAGAGATCCTTCAACTTTAAGCATTTCAAGGACCAATTTTAGGGATATACATCGAGAGTCATGCCAAGCAACATCACACATCGAGCCTAGGAAGCATCTTCTCGAATCTGGTTTCTTTTTAACCGGATATACATGTCCAAAACTAATCGCTTTAGCATCAAACGACGCGTTTAGGTGCGATCCCGAAAAATTTTTGGCCAAGTTAATTTGTTTGTTTCCAAAACACATCTCAATAACAGTTATACATTTCAAATAAGCTAGAGAAATAAAATAAAATGGGAATTAAACACGTAATTCTTATGATCAATATTCAGCAATCAAAATAAACATGGCCTTTCTTTTGTGTTTATTTTGCCTCCATTATTTTCACATACTTAACGACCTCATCGGAAAAATAGGAATTTATATCAAATATAAATTATAATGTACTAGGATCCACATTACTACTATCATAATCCCAGCGAGGGCTGATCATTACAATAACATAACTGGTAGGCCTCCAAACCAATTGCAAAACTGTAATTCCTAGTATGTCGAACCTAGTTCGACTGATGTCCCTTACCCTTTGTTGCCCGTGAGGGCTAGCGAAACAAAATTAAGTTGGTTTACAACCATCAAGCGGCGACATTACATGTCCCTATAAAAGTCCCGTTAGATGTAGATCCGAGCAAAAGACGAGGGTCTTTAAGTACTCATTGGAACGAAATCTCCAGTTTACTTTTAATTTTGATGGAAGACATCTATTCAAATTAATGAGAAAACCATATTTTAGTGAGGAACGTTTTTAAAGACGGGGAATTAATTGCTTAATAGAGATCCAACATGTTAATCTACATAACATTTGAGCAATTATTAGCCAAGTGGTAAAGCTTGTGGTGATGTGGGGAGAAGTCCCCCGTCAACGCAGGTTCGAACCCCGTGTGGGACAAATTCTACATTGAAATATTATGGGGGTTTGTCCTGGAAATTGAATCATGTTGGCTCTCTCCCACAAGTGTATGTCACTTGGGCACATCCTTCAATTTACAACCCGCCCGGCTGAGGGGCCAACGGCACGGGTGGGTGGAGTTTCTCGTCTCTTCCTCACAAAAATTATTGGGCGCCGCCTACCCAAACATCATTTACACTGACTAACATTTATATGGGTGCCGTCTATCCAAATAATTAATACGATCCGACAATTATTGGGCGCCGCCTACCCAAACAATTATAATACGGACTATAAAAGCGTTAACGAATTAAATTAAACAGGTTAACAAGTGGGATTTCAATAATCCATTTAAAACTAAATTTAAAATCCAATTTTAAATTCAATTCTTGATTATTAAAATTAATAATTAATCCAATTAATTATAAAATAAAATCCAATTTTATTTTAGGTTTTTTAAATTAATCCTAATTAATTTAAGAAAATCCATATTTTTATTTATTTATTCGCAAGGGCTCAAGTGCAATTTACTAAATCTTTACACGGAGGGGTCCGTTAGAAATCCAATTTGCAAGATGGCCCCTCCCTCATCACTATCCGAAAACCATCCGTCAATCGGGACATCCGATACCAACAATTTAGACTTCGGTTCATCAGGAATAACCCAATTAGTCGATTGAACAGTCAATATTCTAAAAATTTCATCATTCAATCCAATTGAATAGCGAAACCAGTACAAGGACAAAACCCAAACAAACGAAATCAGTAACACGCAAGACTAAAAAATGACGATTCTCATAAAATGTCGAATTCCAGAAGCAATCGAAACCGAAATCGCACGAAAAGGCAGTATGAGTATAATTGTTAATCAAGCAACAACCCAAAAAAGAAACTAGAAACCACAGAAAACCATCAAAAACCAGAAACCAGAAAAAGGGGGCAAACGCATCGCGAAATTGAAGTCAGAGTCCGACGCGAGTCTCCACCGTCACCTCAAAGTGTGGGCGACTGATTAGAGGTGAAATTGAGTGAGTTACGAGCGAGTTTTGGCCATGTTTTGAGTGTTTTTAGTGATATTCTTGTGGTGATTGAGCATAATCTGTATAAAATCACTAATTTGCTTCTTTGGTTTGTATAACAGGAAAGAGGGCTGAAAATGGAGCTCGTGAGACTTCGCGGTGCATGAATCGGACTCCCGGTTGAAAAGATATGAAAGAAATACTGAAAAGTATTAGTTGGAGTGAAGAAAGTTGATAGAAGGATGAGGTCGAGCACCTAGAGCTCGATCAATGCGGTCGAGCGGGCACAAGTGCAGGGAGCAATCGGCGCTCGACCAGGTGTGGACGAGCGAAACCGCTCGACCAAGGAAGGTGCTCGAGCACAAGGGAATCCAGTGATGTGGAAGCGCTCGACCAAACTAAGTGGTCGAGCGATACTGCTCGACCAAGTGCTATGATCGAGCGGTCTGAGAGCGGGATATATAAGGCAGATGGGAAAAATAAGGGGGGCACGTTTTTTTTAGGGGAAGAGGACGAAAATTAGATAGAGGAAAGGAGAAAAAAAGTACCTAGGGTTCAGGGAAGAAGGAGAGGAATTCATCCACGAGTAACACACTTCGATTCACAAATTTACTGGTTTAAAATTCTAGTTTTCCTGATTTTGTTTTGTTTAATATCTCAGTTTTTACTTTTGAAGAACAATTTAGGGTTTATTTGAATTTCCTATCCAATACTCTTTGTGCTACTTGAATTCAATTGATTATCCATTGTTGATTTGGATTATGCATTCTTTCCTAATGAGTTCTATGATTTCGTTGGTTATTTGTGATTTGATGATCAAGATGTTAGGCTAAACTTTTGATTGCTTTGGATAGGATGATCGCGTAGAAATAGTGAATTGGTTAGGCGATTAGGATGATTCGACGTGTAAATTGAATAATCTTCTTAAATTTCTAAGAGGAATAACCAATCCAATAAAAACCATTGAATTGAGTACCAAAGTTGTTAAAGAGAGGACGACCGAATCACTCTTTTCCAAAGAATAGGCTTGAGGAGAGGGTTTGTGACGGGGTTGGTAATATACCGGTTCATTTAGAGAGGACGGCCGAATCGCCCAACTTGAATAAGGGCTTTAGCAGTTAAGCACAATCTTAATAACTTGGTTATTTGGTGAGTGAGGTAAAGAGGGTATTAGTTGAGTAGTCGGGAATAAAAAATGAGCTTTTGCTGTATCCTATTTAGTGCGGGATTAGGGAAGTTGATTGCCTAGTTTCAGTACACTTAGGGTTATTCTTTTGTACACCAAGATAGTCTTTGTCGCCAAACCAATTCCGAAAGTATACGTAGGGATTCCTATCCAAAGTAATATTCTCCAATATTTGCATTTCATCTGAAGTTAGAGTAATCTTTGTCATTTGCTGATTTTCTGTTCATTCAATAGTAGTGAAATAGAACTATAAAATCGCATCCATATTAGTTACGAAGCAAAGATTTCCAGGGATTTACACGCATACAAAACTTCCTTTAGGTTCGATACTACTTGATCAAAATACTTACCCTTGCTACAGTGATCTCATACTCTTGTGGGGTAACTGCTAGTTTAGAATATAGCATTTTACGGCCAAGTCAATGACTCGTCGTCGTGTACAAGGGATAGCGCGTCGAAGACGATGGGTCGCACACGGAGCCGCGAACCCAAGCGAACTGGTTCCAAACTAGAATCGCAAAGAAGACGATCGAATCGGTGGCGCACCACCACTGATTCATGTCGATTCTAGTGGTGTGCCACCTCGACTCACGTCAAAGGGCGCACCGCCGCGAAAAGATATGAAGAACAAAGGCAGAGCAAAATCGACGAAGAAATAGTGCGGCGTGAGTCACGAGCTCCCGCACACGTCGCGAGGCCATGGCGCCTAGCGCCGGCCTCAAGCGACACGGCGTAGCGTCGCGACCGCATGAATGAGGTGGAGCAGCGGCGGCCTTCTCCTAAAGAAAGCCCTAGAAATCGATTTGGGGGGTGCGGTCACTTTGAATAATAAACAAGGGGTGCGGTCAAAACTATAACGAAACGACCATGCCCCACTTTGAATAAAAAAAATTTATTTATTCAAAACAAAATTTTAATTATGCAATTAAAATAGAGAGCCTGAAGCTCTGATACCACTATTGGAATTTAGAGACACGTAAACACGTAATACATGTGCAGCGGAAATAAACAGTTCACCAACAACGAACATATAATTGCATAAACGATTACAATAATCATAACGAGAAACCTTACAGTGATTCATAGCAGATTTCTTAACTATGGTATCCACGTAATCCCCGTGAACAGGTCTGCACAGATTTGCCAGCGTTGAATCTGAGACGTAATTTGCTAGGAAAATTCATATTCTAGATTTTATGGAGAAAATATGAATCAACACTGTTTGTGAATTCTCAAAAGCTCATATATATAGGGAAGGCCCAGCTTAAATCTTAAGCTAACCTGATTGGGAAATAAAATCCATAATCTTATAAAATAAATCTCTTAGATTTATTTCCAATATATAAAATTTCTAAGGATTTAATTTCCATGTATCTCAAATCTCTACGGATTTGATTTCATATATATTAAATCCTATAATAATATTTCATATATTATTATTGGGAATCCTATTTAATTAAATCCAATTTAATTAAACATTAATAATAATTAATTCCAAATTAATCTATTATTGATTAATTCTCCATAAATTAAATATTAAATTCAATTTAACATTTAATCAACCAACTATATTCCGTAAAAGGGAACTACTTGTTGTGTGACCCATATGCCCTCATATATCGAGTGATTAGTCAAACTAACGGTCTTAATTGAACCCTAGACAATAAATCAGACATTCTCAATATATGAGGTACATTGCGAGAAACGTGCAACTACCTGTAACTGAAACATGGGCTATTACGATTTCCTCCTTTCATTCACGAATACTCTATTAAGTCTTGAACATGATGAAGTGTCTATTCAAATAACTTAATCATATTATCTCTAATCACTAATTGATCATATATGTCACACTTAGCCACAAAGTCTAAGTTGACATGCATCAGCCGATGATTTTGATCCAATTATGATGAGAAGATGAGTATTCTCTCTAAACCCACATTGAGGAATGAATCCTATTCTTGACTCAACTACCACGCACATGCACTTCGTGATGAACTCAATCTAAGCCATATCTACCCATAGACGGGTGCAAGCGTCGGTAATGGTCAAAGTTCATCACTCCACACATGTCGTGCGTATTGACCTCAAGTAAAAGGAGTATCGCATCGCTCCCACTAACCGAGACACCCGTAGACACATATAGTGGAAATACATCAAACGGTTTCTAGGATGGGTATACCAATACCCTCTAAGGTATTTGTGCATCCATCATGAGATACCTAGTATCTCGTAGTAAGTGAGATCTTACTACACTCTCTAAGAGTATGATGTAGATCGCACATCAATCTCCATTGCATCATCAATATCCCATTCTTGATGATCCTTGATCGGGGCTATTTGAGAATCATGCTTGAGTCATCTGAGTTCTCACAACCTCAACGACAGTAATGACTCATGGGAACACTTGTATGAATAAATGCAAACAATCAAACATAATATTCAAACAAGTGTATTGTCATACATTAATATTAAGTGAACTATAATATTAAATCAAACTGAATATCATCGAGTATTATGTTCTTACAATAGATTGCCTCTAGGACCCTAACACTAACAAATACATATTACTATTACACCCCACTAACTACACCTTACGAACACACAGCGCACTGTATATAAATTATAAAAACAGATTGATTAACTCTCCTAATGAACCATCCCAACAACATCGTTTACATTCACAATTTCACAACCTCATAAGAATTCTTAACCATTTAATTAGCAAAAACTAACTAAATTCATTCATATATCTATACGTATATATAAACCTAGAGCTGATCATATAGTCCTATAATTACTATTTTAATTCAATAGAGTGTTAATACCTTTCAAATATATATTAGCTTCACAAAACTAATTAGTATATCATAACAGTAGAAATAACGCGTATAAATTTACTTAATTATTTGCCCCTTGCTATTCATCCATTTTCTTCGTGTATGTGTCTTAACCGTGAAGATAGGCTGTTTGGGTTTAAGAAGGAGGCGCACTTCTAATATATATCCTATTCCTTTTTATTTTCATTATTAATCAATATCTAGAATATATGTGTGGTGTAATGTGTCATATCATGACCAAACCTCATTATTATTATTTGACTTCTATTATGGATACTATATCTATATATATGTATTGCTTACGTGTGTATATAAAGAAGACATTTCATATACATACAATTGAAATTTTATTTATTCTACTATGTTAATATAATTTATTAATAAACTATACCAAAAAGAAGTTATTATCTTATTTTAATAAACTCTCACTTAACGTTGTAATAGAATTCTCTCGTAATTAATTATATCTAATTTTAATGATTCATATATAGATTTTAGACTGCTACAAATTACCCACCTTTCAAAATTTTTGTCCTCGAAATTCAATTATTGCTCAACTCATCAAGCTTTACTTAATACATTTCCCAAGTATTTATTTATTAATTCTTGTGACATAAGTCTCACCTATAATACTAGTCTTCATAATTAGTAAAATAGTCGTACAATATTCTTCTATCTCGCCTATTATATATGTTTTCCTAAATCCATCTCATCAATCGCCTTAAAGTGTGCTAAAAAGTAGCTCAAGGGTGCTCAACTGCATCACAAACCTTAAACTAAATTCCATATTAAAATTTCTTTCTTAAATTCTTATCACTAGCCTAAGTCACTTAAATTGTAACTCACTGCACAAGCACTACATACCAATGTACAAGCGCGACCACACGCGCTCACGAGCACACGCTGTCGCTGTTCAGCGGCTCAGTGGCGGCAATCTGCATAGTACATCGATTATAGTGACATCATGCAGGAGTAAGGTACTGAAAACCAATCTTATAGTCCACTAAGTATCTCATACTAAGCGATTCCTAATTACCTGATGGGGTATGCAAGGCATAAAAATTTCATTAATTTTTAAAAATATGCAGCAGTTGTATAAATTATTGCAAATACTTTTTCACAAATTGAAAGAATCACAATTTAACGTGAGACCAAAATTTCAATTCAAATGAACATAATGACACTTCTTACCTACATGGAGCTGGCGAGGCAGTGAAAGATGGATGCCGGTAATTTACGATCCAAATTTAAAAGGAAGATGTACCACTTAAAAGTAAATTACTATCTCATTTCATTATTAAGAAATAGTGAGATTAGAGCCCATTGCTCTGATACCAACTAAAATGCCCCAAATTTAAAAATAACACACAAATGAGCCGAGGCATTTCCAAATTGGCATGAAAACTTAATTAAAGAAAATATGATTAATTAGATGCGATTATTATAAGACAAATCATTGGAAATTACAGCGCAAGACTCGTATATTAAAATATCACTACATTTGTCATAAATTACTTGCGCCCACCTCCTCGCCATGCCTTGCCCGAGCTCCTTTACCCTGTAAAATAAGACTGTGGGGGGATAAGTGTCTGAAATACACCCAGTGAGGGAAACATCAATGATCGCATTGTTAAAAGACATATGTAAATAATATACAACATAACACATGCAACATTAGGGAGACATACTGGCATCACTGGTCACTCAGCGGCCCGTGTCAACCTCGACCCAGTGACAAGGTGTTGGTGTATACTGTAAAGCAAACTTTTAGTGAGCTTTTGTGGGTGTATATTCAATTTCCTTATTATCTAAAACAAATGGTTTTTCACATTATTGCATTCTTATAAATTGCTTTTGTGTCTGCTTATCTTATATTGTAGACTATGTGGTGTTTTTGTAGTCACACAGAAGATCACATTGTCAAGTTCCTTAAAAGATATAAAAAGTATTCACAACTGAGATTGTTCTGGACATAACTATTGGTTTAAGTTGTAGTATAAACTTGTTGGTGGCTTGTCTTGGCCATTAGTTTATACTAGTGCGCTATGTCGTATTGAATGGGTCACAGATAAGACATGGCCTTCTATTCTGACTGTTATAAAGAACTAGAGGTCTTGGTGACTTTTATAATTCTCAACCCTAAGTGTGGTTTTTAGATATGTGGGGTGCTTGTTCAATGCTTTGATTTACTATAGGTGAGAATCTTGGTAGATCTCTCATACTTCGTATTTTGGGTAGTGACATCGCCCGCATGATATCTATTTATTGTCATTGGGGCACCGTGTCCTGGACATCCAGGATGATGACGTCCCCTTGAGGAAACTCATAAAGGATTGTCGTATTAAACCCCGCAGGTTGATTTAATCCGTACGACAACAAGGTTGAGTGGTACTACTCAAGGAATAATAGATTTTAATTAATTAAAGCAGTTGGAAGCTTTAATAATTAATGGACGTGTGATATCTTTAACACGGGGAATTATAAAGTCTAATAGAAGCCCTGATTCGGTTCGGGATAGGACTGGAGTGTAACATTAATTTTCTAGTGGGATGAATTAATGTTTTCGGGCCAAATTAATGTTCTGGGCTGAATATAAGAGTATTTGGGTCCGGAAGAAGCCCAAACCCTATACCTTCTAATGGATCCCTAGTTTGGCCCACGAAACCTGATGAGTATAAATAAAGGGACTGGGTTCGTCTATAACCCTAGTGCACAAAACTGAAAACGTAACAAAAGAACTAGGTGTTTAGGAGACGAAATAGCAGCTGCCTTCTCCACGTTCGATAGATTGCTGTCCACTCGGTGTTCGAAAGAGGTTGGGAGACAGACTAGAAGATCTGTAGTGGAATCAACGCATCGGTCTTCAAGGGTAACGAATCTAAACCTTGCTTTAGTCACATGATTAGGTTTTATATCTATTCTGTACATTTGGCATCCAATCAACGATCCTGGTGACGGACCTCCCTCACCGGCGCGTTCCATCAATTGGTATCAGAGCCTGGATTCGTGGATTGTTGGCTCTGCCTGAAACGTTTTCGTTTGTTGATTTCTATTTTGATCGTGTTTGAATCTATTTCTCTATCTCAACCCTTTAGTGTGTTTGTAATCGTTTTCCCACCAGATAAGAAGTGTGGGTAGTTATAGGCGTTTTACATAGATCACTGTAATAGGGTGCTTATTATTGTTGTAATTTGATCGCGATGGAGGTTGGAGGATAATATGGAAAATGGTCGATTAGGGTTAGGGTTATGGCCATTGGTCGGTTAAAACCGTTTTGGCCATAACTTTTGGCTCGGTTGTCCGTTTTCCTATTATAACTATGTTTCGGAAACGTCTTGAGGTCCTCTACAAATCTCACCAGCTACGTTGTGACCGCCTGTGGCGGGAGCTAATTCAATTTCCTTGATGAAGTTTTCTGCCAGTTTAAGTCGGTGGACGTGAAATCGAGCCTTTTGCCTTGCGTGAGAGGCCGATGCGAGGCATACGTCCGCGCCCTTCATTTATCATTGTAATAGATTAGAATAGGCTGTTTTTGATAGTTTTACAAGGTGTTGCAATAGATTGTGTATTTATTTCTGCTTTTATTTATCGCTTCTTGTTTTGTTGTGGCATGCTTGTGTTTCTTTTCATGATATGCTATGCCTGTAAATAATCTTCATGTTACAAATGACTGAGTGATATAGATGTGAGTTTTAATTAATTCATTGGCCTCCACAATTGGTCTTTTATTAAGGTGTTTGTTGCTCGTGGGACCTTGGAGTCTCCCCCTAACGGATGCAGCATTCACTAGCTTACTAGCTAAGACTTATAGTCAAAATGTTTTAATCTTTAGATGAAGTGTGTGGTCCTCCCCAATGGATGTGTCACACATGAGTTCATCGGTAAAGAATAATTCAAGATAATTGCAGGGAATTGTTTGCTAGCGATGTGTTCTCTTGATGAGCTCGTCAATTGTGAATAGTGGTTCTTACAGTTAAATTATGGTCATCACTTAGATGTGAATTTTAATATAACCCCCCAATGGGGTCCGTGTTCTAATTCACATGGCCAGTTAGTTAAGGTCCGACAGTTGATTTCGTTCGTCATAAGGATAGGTTGACGTGATATCGAAATCAAAGACTAGGTGTCTGGTTAACAAACACATACATAAATGACCACCCTAACGTGGCTTGCGTGTGTGTTTGTTGGGCTGTTGGAGGTTGTATTAAATGTTGGTTTTGAAGGTTTGCAATATTTTATGCTTCAATTCATGTGTTTTAATGCTTGTTTGCATTTTATTTATTTTAGATAATTATGATGATGTCACTCAACCCGGCCGCTTTCGATTATTTTAAACCAAAATAAGCTTACTGGTCCAAATTATTTGGATTGGAAAAGAAATCTTGACATTGTCCTAGTTGCAAGTGAGTACAAATTTGTGCTCAATACACCTGCTCCTGCCCCCTTGGAACCCGATTCCACTGAAGAGCAAAAGGAGGCTGATAAGAAGTGGCACAAGGCTAATGAGATGGCTCGTTGTTACATTTTGGCCTCGATGTCAAATGTTTTACAACAGCAGCATCAAAACATGCCTAATGCAGCGGATATGATGTTGAGCCTAAAAGAGCTTTTTGGTGAGAAAGATAGGGTTGCCCGTTTTGAGGCTATGAGAAGCATTATGTCAATCTCTATACCAGAGGGAGCATCTGTGAGGGACCACTGTCTCAAGATGATGGAATATCTGAATGAGATAGAGGTCCTCGGAGGAGAAATCGATGGTAATACCAAGATCGATATGATCCTGAACTCACTCCCAAAGTCCTTTGAGAACTTTTGTTTAAACGTGATCATGAGTAAGAAGGATTATACCATAGCCGAGCTTCTTGCGGAATTGGTCACGACGGAGGGTCTCACGGGTAATGGTAAGGGACCACAGGCTCATGTTTCTGTTCAAGCTGGATCTTCTTCTTCGTCTAAGGGCGGGAATAAAAAAAAGCCTTCACAGAAAAAGGGTGGTGGAAGCAGTGGGAGCAAGAAAGTTGCGCCTTCTGGTGGCGTGAAAAAGCCGAAAAGCAAATGCTTCAAATGCAACAAGACAGGACACTGGAAGTCTGACTGTCCTCTCTTGAAAATGGACAACTCTGGTACGTCTCTTGCTCTGGTTGTTGAAACATATTTCGCGGCTTGTTCTGTCTTTTCTTGGGTAGTAGATACAGGAGCCACTGATCATGTTTGTTATACCTTGCAGGGGTTTCTGCAGACAAGGCAACTGAGTGAGGGCGAGATTACTATCAGTTTGGGCAATGCTGCGACAGTAGCAGTGGTCGCAGCGGGAGATGTGCACTTGTGTTTTCTAATTCTGTTTTAGTATTAAAGAACGTTTTATACGTGCCGAGTTTTTGGAAGAATTTAATTTCAGTTTCGAAGTTATTTATGGATGGATGCTCAGTTTTTTTTTAATGACAAAGTTGTTATTATGAGAAATGACTTTTTAATCAGTTCTGGCACGTTAGAAAATAATCTTTATACTATTACTTGTGCATACCATACTGTGACTGAAGCTCATTCATCGTTATCATCGAATAAGAGAAAAGAACCTTCTAAGTTGAATCAAACATACCTTTGGCACCTAAGGTTGGGTCATGCCAATCTGAGAAGGATTCAAAGACTGGTAAGTAGTGGGTTTTTGGAGTCTCTCCAAGTGGAACCATTCTCAGTCTGCGAATCCTGTTTGGAAGGCAAGATGACCTCGAGGCCTTTTAAGGCCAAGGGGAATAGGGCCAATGATGTGTTGGAATTGATTCACTCTGATTTGTGTGGACCCATGTCTGTTTAAGCTAGAGGTGGTTTTGAGTATTTCGTCACTTTCATTGACAATTACTCAAGATATGGATATATCTACCTGATGCGCCACAAGTCTGAATGCTTTGGCAAGTTCAAAGAATTTAGGGCAGAAGTGGAGAACAGTCATGGTAAGAGTATCAAGTCACTAAGATCTGATCGTGGTGGCGAATACCTTAGCAATGAATTTAGGCAACACTTACTAGAGAACGGGATTACATCCCAGCTCACCGCGCCTGGTACTCCCCAACAGAATGGCGTGGCTGAAAGGAGGAATAGAACTCTATTGGAGATGGTGAGATCGATGATGAGTTATGCTTCATTACCTACCTCCTTTTGGGGATATGCCTTGGAAACGGCAGCGTACCTTCTAAATTACGTACCTTCTAAAGCAGTTCCAAAAACTCCAATCGAATTGTGGTCTGGGCGAAAGCCTAGTCTGAACCACATTCGGATTTGGGGTTGTCCAACACATGTGCTGAATAAGGAAGCTGATAAGTTGGCGCCTAGAACTGAAGTACGGCTGTTTGTAGGATACCCTAAAGGAACGAAAGGTGGGTATTTTTATAGTCCTAATGACCAGAGGGTGATGGTGAGTACCAATGCCCGGTTTTTAGAGGAAGACTATATGAATGAGCATAAGTCCAACAGTGAAATCATTCTAAATGAGTTGAGGAAAGACAATGGCACACCAAGTGTGTAAGACGAAATACCACAAGAGACTGCACAACGTGGTTACTCTGATGAACCCTTGTATACATTGCCTCATCGTAGTGGGAGGGTTGTTTGTCAACCTGATCGTTTCATGTTTTTGGGAGAGTCTGCGGACTTGATTCCAGATGATGAACATGATGATAACAATCCCTGGACTTACAAAGAGGCAATTCAAGACAAAGATGCAGAGTCTTGGCACAAATCTATGGATTCAAAGATTGAATATATGGATGTTATGGAAGTGTATGACCTAAGTGAACTTCCCCACGACAAAAAAACCATTGGGTGCAAGTGGGTCTACAGACGTAAGAGAGGATCTGATGGGCAGATTGTTGCTTTTAAAGCACGGTTGGTGGCAAAGGGTTTTACCCAGAAAGAAGGAATCGACTATGACGAGACCTTTTCACCAGTAGCCATACTAAAGGCTATCTGGATTCTCTTATCCATAGTCAAGCACATGAACTACGAGATTTGGCAAATGGATGTCAAGACAGCTTTCCTTAATGGAGAGTTGGATAAGGACATCTATATGCAGCAACCCGAGGGTTATGTGAAGAAAGGTCAAGAGCATCTAGTCCGAAGTGAAAAAAGTCTCTTTATGGGCTAAAGCAAGCTTCCAGGTCTTGGAACATTCGTTTTGATGAGGTGATCAAATCTTTTGGATTTGAACAATGTCAAAATGAAAGTTGTGTGTACAAGAAGAGTAACGGAGACGTAGTGGTATTCTTGGTACTGTACGTAGATGATATTCTTCTTATTGGCAACAATGTGAAAGTATTATCAGACGTAAAGGTGTAGCTTTCAGAGCAGTTTCAAATGAAGGATATGGGAGAAGCATCGTACATTCTTGGTATTAAGGCCATTCGTGATCGGAAAAAGAGAATGTTGTGTTTATCTCAAGTGTCTTACATTGATACTGTGGTTGCTCATTTCAGCATGCAAAACTCCAAGAAGGGCTTACTACCTTTCAGACATGGAATTCCCCTATCTAAGGATATGTGTCCTGAGACACAGAAGGAGATAGAGGAAATGGCTAAGGTTCCTTATGCATCAGCTGTAGGAAGCCTTATGTATGCAATCTTTGTGTCGAGGGCCCGATATTTGCTATGCGGTTGGTTGGTAGTGAGATATCGATCTAACCCTGGTCAAGGGCATTGGATAGCTGTCAAGCACATTCTCAAGTATTTGAAAAGGACTCGAGATTATGCGCTGGTATACCATTCAGACAGCATGATTCCTTTGGGTTACACCGATTCAGATTTCCAAGCTGATCGAGATGAACGGAAGTCTACCTCGGGTTATGTGTTTATGTTGGGAGGCGGAGCCATATCTTGGAGAAGTGTAAAGCAGAAATGCATTGCGGACTCCACTACGGAAGCCGAAAGCACGTAGGCTGCGCTCGAAGTCGCTAAGGAGGTCATTTGGCTCACGTAATTTCTTACTGAACTTAGGGGTTTCTAAGAGTATGCCGAGGTGTATCACCATTTATTGTGATAACGTTGGTGCAGTGGCAAACTCGAAAGAATCTAGAGCCCACAAAGCTAGTAAATACACAGAGCGAAAGTACCACATTATACGAGACATCGTAAATTGAGGAGACGTGGCTGTGGCTAAGATTGCATCGTTGGACAACCTGGCTGATCCTTTGAGAAACATGTTGAGGGTCTTGGTTTACGATGTATTACAGCTAAACTTTAGTATAAGTGGGAGAATTGTTATGGCTTCATGTGTATACTAAAAGTTTAGCTTTAGTATAAGTGGGAGATTGTTGGTGTATACTGTAAAGCAAACTTTTAGTGAGCTTTTGTGGATGTATATTCAAATTTCCTTATTATCTGAAATAAATGATTTTTCACATTATTGCATTCTTATAAATTGCTTTTGTGTCTTCTTATCTTATATTGTAGACTATGTGGTGGGTTTGTAGTCACACAGAAGATCACATTGTCAAGTTCCTTATAAGATATAAACAGTATTCACAACTGAGATAGTTCTGGACACAACTATTGGTTTAAGTTGTAGTATAAACTTGTTGGTGGCTTGTCTTGGCCATTAGTTTATACTAGTGCGTGTCGCGAGTCATTTTATTTGGAGAATATTATGTGGCTAATTCGGTTACGACTCACAAACAAAACATGCACGTGTAAAATAAACTGTAAATAAGAAGAATTTGTTGACCCAGTTTGTCAAGAAATGACTACTCTGGGGGCATACCAAGCCAGATATGTAGTATTGCGAGTTTTACACGTACAATATTTGATACATCTCATGAAGATGAATCATTATGGATGAAGATGATTTGGAGAATTAGTATATGAGTGCTAGGGTTTTTGCGTGCATGAACTCTCGTATTTTTTGTAACCTTTCTCTCTTTCTGGAATTTTTTTTGTCCATTTATAGTACTCCGACAAGCATGAGCTGGTTTGGCAAGCATGAGCTGGAGGCTTCGGGCCATGCAAGAACTCTTGTGATGCTGCCACCTTTCCAACTTCGTCTTCTAGATTGATCTTAGCTCTTGCTTGTCTAAAAGGCATTCTTTTGGTCGTCCAAATCAATCTTTTGCTCGGATGCATGCTTTGTTCGCCCTTTAACCATGTCAGTTTTATGCTGGAATACTGTCCTCCTCGAGCATACTGAGCCCTCAGGATGTCTGGGTCTTCGGGATGTTTGGGTCTTCAAGATATCTGAATATCGAACATACTGACCCCTCAGGATGTCGACTACCGAGCATCTTGACCCCTCAGTTTGTCTCGAAGTCTTGGGATATCTGAAACCTCAGGATGTCTGAGCATCGAGCATACTGACCCCTCAGGTTTGTCTGAGTGTTCAGGATATCTGAGTAGCGAGCATCTTGAATTTTCAGTTTGTGCGAGTCTTCAGGATATCTGAACCCTCAGGATGTCTGAGCATCGAGAATATTGACCCCTCAGGTTTGTCTGAGCATTTAGGTTGTCTGAGTCCTCAGACTTGTTCGTAACCTCGGACATGCGAGCCCCTCAGGTTTGTCTGAGTCCTCAGATCACTTGACTTAACTCATTTGATTCCTTCTTTCCTGATCTGAGTGGCGAACATGCTTATTTGCTCGGTAAGCTTGGTTGAGCACCTTTGGTTGGTAAATGGAATGCTGGCGAAAAAAACTTACTTCACAGGCAAATATGTTCGCTTGGTTGACAAGTGGCGAGTTGGTCGAACAAACTTGTTTGGTCGGCGAGCGGCGAGCACCCTTGTCCATCGTGCATGATTATTTTAATAGTTGAATATTACATGTGTCTCTCTTACGTGTCCGATGAATGCTGAATAATTATATCGAACACAACAATACCCCCCAGTCGGGTCGCTTTGTATTCATCATGGGGCCCGGCTGTTATAATCTGATTGGGCCCTAGTTGATGTCATTTCAGATTCGCGGTCGATTTTCAAAATTGAATCTGTATCTATAAATACCTCATTTCACGCCCTAATCCCTTTTCTTTCCTTTCTTCTTCTCTTTGCCTCTCGCTTTCCATCTCTTTTCGTGCCTTAACAAATTTCCCATGAGGGCTTCATTATTTCGGGTGAAGGATTTTTTACTCGGTAACCATTGCATACTTTCTCTCATTGCGATTATGACTTCTTGCTCAAACTCTTCTGTTTCCCTAGAATCGGACCACCATAGTTCCACTTCCCCCTCTGTCGGTAGAATCCCCCGTAGCGATGCTAACGCGCCGGAGACGAATGTCTCGGGTTCGGAGTTTTGTTGGCAAGTTCGGCACCATTCTTCGTTCTTACCTCCAATTAAGCCCGAGGCCCTAAACGAATTAGATAGGGACTTGGTCCGTAGTGATTTTTCGGATGATTCAGGATGAGGATTCTTTTTGCCCCAACCTCAAATTAGGTCTAGGGTTGTAGATAATATTGATGTAAATAGAGATGATAATATTGTGGGGGAAATTTTGATGGTATTTTGGAATGTAATCAATCGAACATTGGGATAGGCGGCGAGCAAAATTTCGAACTTGATATACTGTTGGTGTCCTCATAGTCCAACATATAACAGTATAATGCTTGTTATAGTTTTGATCGCCCGAGCAACAACCTCATAGGACTAGGGTTGAAAATGAGTATCCAGCGAGCAATATTGCGAGTGTAATCGATAATGATATGCTCGCTCAATTGTATAAAAATTACGAAACCCCCAAAGATGTCTTTTTCTGGGCACCGGGTCCAGATGAGCGAGCAGACCAACCCCCTAAGGGTTGTGTTGCCGTGAATTTGGACACAATGGAAGCGGGCCTTAGATTTCCACTCCATCCGGTTATCACCCGTTTGCTCGTGGAATGGAATATCACCATCACCCAGCTTAAGCCGAATGGGTGGCATATGATCATGAGCTTCCTGACTTTGTTCGACAAAAAGAAGCCTAGATATTATCCCTCAGCAGCTGAACTTGCTCGATTGGTGCATTTGACCCTTCCGAAAGGCGAACATGGATGACTATTCATGCAAGCAAATGCCAAGTACAAAATTATTAAGGATGTGCCGAACAAAATCAGTGATTGGAAGGAGAAAATTTGGTTCGTTGGGGGCGATTGGAAGAGCCCGGCTTCTGGAAGCGAACCAAATGCTCGTTTAGACATCCCTACTGACTTCGGGGTTTATCGCAGTAAGTATTTTTGTGTCTTTTGTTCCTCAATTTAAACTGATTTTAACTTACTCTTTATTTCAGAGATTCTAGTTGCGACGGACAAAGAGACCAACGATGGCTATTTTTGCAGCGTTTAGCAAATTGATCTCGAGTCTCGCTCGGAACGATCTATGAAGACTCTGAATACCACCGAACAGAGGAAGAAAGGATTCTTGTTCGTGCCCCCTCACCATCTTGTAGTTGTTAACCCTGCTGTTACTGTTGCCTTGAGTACGTCCGAACATACCGAGATGGCTCGAAGAAAAAGACCTCAGGAGCTCGCTCGAATTCAAGCTGAGCGGGAGGCTCAGCGAGCAAATCGGGGAGAAGCGAGCAGGGCGAGCAGGGCAAGCCTAGCATCTACGTCCGGTCCTGGGGAATCGAGCCGACCAAAAAAGGACTACTCATTCGGCCGAGCAGGGGGCGAGCAAACAGGCTCCGTCGCCAAAAAGACCAAGGACGGAAGCCAGAGAACAGGGGCCAATCGAACAAGCTCAGCCGAGCATGCCAAGCGAACAGGATCAGACGAGAACTGATGCTGTTAGGGTAACCCAGACCCCTACTGCCGAAGCGATCAGAATGGCCGCCTCAGTGGTCGGTCCGGTCGCACAGATTGTTGAAATGGAGGTTAGCACATCTTCTCCACCTCCTGCTGGACCCCGGTCATGGACCCCTTTGAACCCCGAGCTCCGGTCCCCTGAAGATAAATCATTTATGGGATGGGATCTGGCTCGGGTGAACAGGTACATTTTGTTCGCTTTATCTCCTTTTTCATTAATTTTGTTCGCTTTGTCATGTTTGTTTGGTCGGGTGTTTGTGCAGGTTGAGCAGGTTGGCGCCCTTGATGCCCAATTTGAAAAATTACAACTGCTCGCCAAGTGTTCGCAAGGTTCCTGGCATTCCCAAGCATGTTCAAAAGGCGTGCGAGACCCCCGTTCGAGCATGGACTACCGAGCTGGAAGAGTCTAAAAACATGCGACTCGGCCTGGTACTCCAGGGCCAATCTATGGTCGTTCTTGAGAAAGTTTATGCTGAGTCCGCCAATCTTCATGCCAACTACTTGGCTCTGATCAGGAGTTTTGAAGAGAAGGCGAGCGAGCTGAACAGGACTCAGGATGAACTGAAGTTGGCTCAAGGACAAGTTTCCTCGGCACAAGCAGATGCTCGCTAGGCTCAGGAGGATGCTCGCCAGGCTCAAGAGAATGCTCGCCAGGCAAGGGAGGAGCTAAATCATTCTCAGGAGGAGGTGGTCAGCATACGGAGAGCTCAGAGTGAGATGAATGTTGAGCTTCGTAGACTCCGAACTAACGTCGAGGCCATGGAAAGTGAGAGGAACGTGCTCGGCCAACAACTCATCATTGCTGAAGAGACCAACACTCGTTTGGGTCTCGAAAATTCAAGGATGCACGATGAAGAATATGTTGATTCCATGTCCAACTTCTCCTACATATGTGCCTTTGCTGATGCCATCCGGTCTCTTCGCCATACACTCACTGGCGAACAAATTGCCTCACTCATATCTAGTTTCCAGCAGTACCTGATCGACAATACACCAGATCGCAATCTTCCGATGTCTGACTTGAACGATCTGTGTGACTTTTCCACTCTTCCTGAAGGGATCGAGGTTGATGATCCTATCCTGGATGAGGAAGACGGCTCGGATGTGAACATTGCTAATGTTGCTGGTTAAACTCTCCGAACTGAGTCCAGGTCCGATCAAGTGCCGGTCGAACAAAGGGGACCTCTTGTGACCGAGCAAAGTGTACCTCCTGGCGAGCATACTGGACCTGACCATGCTGGAGGAGCCGTTGCTGAGGGGGCCGAGCATGATTTGTTCGACATTTCTCTTCCGTCCACCCCCAACTATGAATTTGCTCCTTAGTGTAATTTTTACTTTGCCGAACATATGTTGTGTACTTTTTGTCTTCTTCATTTTTTGCTCGAACAATATCTTCTGAACTTGTATAATTTTTTGCTTTCTTCTCTTTTGTTCGAACAATTCAAATCTGGATGATTGAATCCATATTTTGAACTTTTTCCTCTAACCTGATTGTTGTTGAGGATGAATGTGGTTGCTGATGATTGATTGATACTTGTGTTGCTTGATGTTCGCTTTGTTGCTTTCTAGTTTATACCTCTTTTCTTCTGAATGAATTCGAACATTGGGTTTGCCTATGCCCGCTCCTGACTTCTTTCGTTTTTTATTATCTTATTGACGTTGTAATTGGTTGATCGTCTTATTTAGGTGCGACCAGATGGGTTAACTTTATGAACCCCCCCTTTCTTGGTTCGCAATCGTCTTATTTAGGTGTGATCACTTCGTACTAGGGCCGTCTTATTTAGCTGCGACCCAGCACTCGTCACCCGCTTGTGCTACGGGTATCTGTAAGTACGAGTCGTCTTTTGCGACTACGTACCCATTACTCGCTTTTTGCTGTGAGAATCAGAGTACGAACTCGTTCGTCAGGTGAACATAGACTTGGGCTCGTTCGTCTTTGTTCGGGCCGTCCGGCTTAGGTGCGACCTCAAATAGGCTTCAACTAGAAAATCTTAGCGAACAAAAATATTTTTTTGCAACACGTCGTATTCTATTACAACCTTTACATTTGACATTTGAAGAAGACTATCTATTACACAACTATCGACATCAGACTATGTTTTTGGATTTAAAACCTTGTCTTGAGTAGATACGAACTGGCCTCACCTTGTCCGCGGAATTGATGTTGACAAGCATGTGGCACTTCATTCTGTCTACCCTTCTTTAGTAACATGCTCAAGCAGCAGCAGCATAAGCTTTTGTCCCTCCCGGACAAGTTGTGATTATGAGGGCAGCTGCGGACATGAGCATGTGGAGCGCATACCTGCTCGCCTATAGCAGGCGCGAGCAAAATCTTCAGCTCGCACCATTCTGTCCCCTTCAGTAGATGCCTGAGCATCAGCATCCGCATGTTGCTTCGAGCGGACACCACGACATCCCCCTCCTTCGGATGAGATTTTGGGGATGCATAGGGGACTAGTGACTTACTACTGCATAAGCAGTGAGTAATGTGGAGTGGCAACCATGACTCTGCCAAGCATCTTGAGTCCGCAACGAGCTTCAATCCATGACTCTAACAAGAATTGTTGTCCCAATTGAGCGAAAGATGTGATAGACGCGGCGGGCAAAGTAGAGAACCATCTATGTGCCCGATCACCCAAAGTCATGGGGAATGATCGGCATTGCGTCGCGTCTGTGGCTCCCATGGCGATCATAAAGTCTGAGCCATGTGGGTCTGACTCAGCATCAAACATGGGGATTGGTGGTCGGGTCTTCACCACTTTCTCTTGCATTTCAGCCGCCATAATCACCGGTGATAGAGGCGAGCAAGGTATTGTGCTCGCCCGAGGGTGTCCTTTGGTCGCGGCCAGGTCGGCCTGTAAACCCTCGATGGCTTTTTGCATTTCCGCAAATTTGGTGGAACTGACAGGCTAGGATCGGGGTTGTTTCCCATCATGAAGACCCAGTGGGTCATGCTCGTGATGGGGCAGTCCCCCTTTCCAAGTTTGTGCTTGACTACCCAATCGATGGTGAATAGACAATTTTGTTCCCGCCGATTTTTGTTCGGCATGCGGATGATCATGGGGATCCGAATGTGCCGGCATATTCATTGGTTGTTCCTTCCCTGGATCCTGTCGCCTATTATTGCCGATTCGGTCTTTGGCGGAGATCCTCAAACGTCCAAACGCTGATGGTCTAGACCCTTGAGGCTGTTCATCATCGGACGTATCATCAGCTTTTTTGTTGGCCCGCTTCGCAGCTTTCTTTTTAACTTGCTCGCTATCAGGTGTACGCGAGCGTCGTTCTTCATCTTCTTGAGTTTTTAACTTAGCCAACTCTTTTTCAGCCCTCTCTTTCTGTGCTCGTAGCAAGAAAGTGATGGCTTTCGTTGTGGCCGCCGGATCATTGGCTATATCCTCAAGATTAATAGTCTCCACTGTCTGATCTTTGTGAGGCTGGCGCTGAGCCTCTTTCCGGTCGTGAGGTCGACTTTGTCCGGACCTCTCTGTTTGTGTGTTCCTAGATTGAGGCATTATATTTCTTTTTTCTGCCTCGGCTAACTACGGGTTTGTGTATGGGTTGGTTTTTTGGTACACCCTCCTTCTAGTGCCAATTGTCGCGAGTCGTTTTATTTGGAGAATATTATGTGGCTAATTCGGTTATGACTCACAAACAAAACATGCACGTGTAAAATAAACTGTAAATAAGAAGAATTTGTTGACCCAGTTCGTCAAGAAATGACTACTCTGGGGGCATACCAAGCCAGGGATGTAGTATTGCGAGTTTTACACGTACAATATTTGATACATCTCATGAAGATGAATCATTATGGATGAAGATGATTTGGAGAATTAGTATATGAGTGCTAGGGTTTTTGCGTGCATGAACTCTCGTATTTTTTGTAACCTTTCTCTCTTTCTGGAATTTTTTTTGTCCATTTATAGTACTCCGACAAGCATGAGCTGGTTTGGCAAGCATGAGCTGGAGGCTTTGGGCCATGCAAGAACTCTTGTGATGCTGCCACCTTTCCAACTTCGTCTTCTAGATTGATCTTAGCTCTTGCTAGTCTAAAAGACACTCTTTTGGTCGTCCAAATCAATCTTTTGCTCGGCCGCATGCTTTGTTCGCCCCTTTAACCATGTCAGTTTTATGCTGGAATACTGTCCTCCTCGAGCATACTGAGCCCTCAGGATGTCTGGGTCTTCGGGATGTTTGGGTCTTCAAGATATCTGAATATCGAACATACTGACCCCTCAGGATGTCTGAGTACCGAGCATACTGACCCCTCAGGTTTGTCTGAGTCTTCAGGATATCTGAACCCTCAGGATGTCTGAGCATCGAGCATACTGACCCCTTAGGTTTGTCTGAGTCTTCAGGATATCTGAGTAGCGAGCATACTGACCCTTCAGGTTTGTCTGAGTCTTCAGGATATCTGAACACTCAGGATGTCTGAGCATCGAGCATACTGACCCCTCAGGTTTGTCTGAGCATTTAGGTTGTCTGAGTCCTCACACTTGTTCGTGGCCTCAGACTTGTCTGAGCCCTCAGGTTTGTCCGAGTCCTCAGATCACTTGACTTAGCTCATTTGATTCCTTCTTTCCTGATCTGAGTGGCGAACATGCTTATTTGCTCGGTAAGCTTGGTTGAGCAACTTTGGTTGGTAAATGGAATGCTGGCGAACAAAACTTACTTCACAGGCGAATATGTTCGCTTGGTTGACAAGTGGCGAGCTGGTCGAACAAACTTGTTTGGTCGGCGAGCGGCGAGCACACTTGTCCATCGTGCATGATTATTTTAATAGTTGAATATTACACGTGTCTCTCTTACGTGTCCGATTAATGCTGAATAATTATATCGAACACAACAGTGCGCTATGTCGTATTGAATGGGTCACAAATAAGACATGTTCTTCTATTCTGACTGTTATGAAGAACTAGAGGTCTTGGTGACTTTTGTAATTCTCAACCCTAAGTGTGGTATTTATATATGTGGGGTGCTTGTTCACTGCTTTGATTTACTATAGGTGAGAATCTTGGTAGATCTCTCATACTTCGTATTTTAGGTAGTGACTTCGCCCGCATAATATCTATTTATTGTCATTGGGGCACTGTGTCCTGGACATCCAGGATGATGACGTCCCCTTGAGGAAACTCATGAAGGATTGTCGTATTAAACCCTGCAGGTGGATTTAATCCGTACGACAACAAGTTTGAGTGGTACTACTCAAGGAATAATAGATTTTAATTAATTAAAGCAGTCGGAAACTTTAATAATTAATGGACGTGCGATATAACACGGGGAATTATAAAGTCTAATAGAAGCCCTGATTCGGTTTGGGATAGGACGGGAGTGCAACATTAATTTTCTAGTGGGATGAATTAATGTTTTCGGGCCAAATTAATGTTCTGGGTTGAACATAAGAGTATTTGGGTCCGGAAGAAGCCCAAACCCTATACCTTCTAATGGATCCCTAGTTTTGCCCACGAAACCTGAGGAGTATAAATAAAGGGGCCTTGTTTCGTCTATAACCCTAGTGCACAAAATTGAAAATGTAGCAGCCGGAAAGAACTAGGGTTTAGGAGACGAAATAGCAGCCGCCTTCTCCACGTTCGATAGATTGCTGTCCACTCGGTGTTCGAACGAGGTTGGGAGACAGACTAGAAGATCTATAGTGGAATCAACGCATCGGTCTTCAAGGATAACGAATCTAAACCTTGCTTTAGTCACATGATTAGGTTTTATATATGTTCTGTACGTTTGGCATCCAATCAACGATCCTGGTGACGGACCGCCCTCACCGGCGCGTTCCATCACAAGGTAGCACATCGGGGGAGAGACGACACACTTTTTGGTCACTCAATGCTCGTGGTCGACCTCGACCCAATGTGTCGGGCCATTACCGCAGATACAAATATGGGCCATTACCCGGCTTGCACATTATGCGGGCCATTACCCGGCCAGATATTAGACGGGCCATTACCGACTTGCATATTATGTAGATCGCCATTACCCGACTTGCATATTGTACGGGCCATTACCCGGCTTGCATATAGTGTGGGTCATTGCCCGTCTTAACATATATCACTCACATATACTGTTGGGATATTTTAGTTTTGATGAATTATGCTAAAACATTATCACCTTGTGTTATTGAAGTTTAATTTCTGAGATAACAAGTTGAGGGGAACGAGAGAACAAGTTGAGTGGGGAACTCACGGAATCGAAGTAGATGATCGAGATCGGATGAGGTCATGAGACGAGACGATCGAGATCGGATGAGTTAGACAAGTTCCGGAAGTTAATCGATGAGTCAGGCAAATCGGAAGAAAAGAAAAGCTAAGCCGGTTGATCGAAAAAACCGACGGAAGATCGGAAGAGAAGGTTGCAGATCGTAAGAGGAAAGGTGATGAGATCGGACGAGATCAGACGTGATCAAGATCGATATGATAAACTGATATGCTAACTCGGCGTAATCGACTGACGTTATCCTCGAGCATGTTGATCTCGAAGATGTTGATCCGATCACCGAGCTGATCGATCGTGCAAGAAGAAATCGATACCGAGTAAAGTGATCTCGAGGCTCAAGAAGTAAAAAGTGATCCGAGGCTCAAGAAGTAAAAAAGTGACCGAGGGTCAAGATGTCTCAAGTCAAGAATCAACTCGGGCCACTGAAAGTGTCAAGATGCCCGACGATAAGGTCCGGCCAAGAGAAGTCTGGCCAATCAAGAACCCTGAGTAGAAGTAACCTGAAGGCTCAGAGAAACCTGAAGGCTCAGAGAAACTTGAAGGCTCAGAGTAACCTGAAGGCTCAGAGAACCTCAAGACTCAAAAAGATGTCATCAAGACACGAGACTCGTGAGAACTCAAGACTCGCAGAGAAACCTCAAGACTCAGAGAATCTCAAGACTCGTAAGAAATCAAGAATATACCGTTAGAATTCAAATTGACGTGGACCAATGAGAGGAAGACAACCAACCTGAAAAAGTCAAGCAGAACTTCATAAGAATAGTATGGATTTGAATGTGATTCTCTCCAACGGTAACATTCAAATCCACACTATAAATACAAGATCTTCCATCAAATTAAGTGTGGAGAGCGTGGAGATTGTGGCAAAAGATGCTATAGAGCCAAGAGCCACATACTCAAGCATTCCCACCATAGAACACAAGTCTGTAGATATACAAATACATCCATGAGTGTTCTAAAACCCAATCTAAGCAACCCACGATATATCCTAAGCTTAGAGAGATTTTCCCAACCTTAGCATTGAGGCTAAACCATTGTAAGGGAAAATCTCAACCTAGTTGGAGACACCAACCAAACCCAAACCCTATTGTTAGGTAGTTTGTGTGGAGTTGTAAAGAGTTAGTAAGCTGCAGTGAGTCAGCCAGAAAACTCTAGAAAAGTGAGTAAACTACAGTGAGTTAGCCTGAAAGCTTGTAGGCTATCCCGTGAAGGGTGATAAGTCCCGAGGCGAGCCCGAGAGGGTGATAAGTCCAGTTTGAAGGAATTTCCCTAGGAACAGGGAGAGTGGATGTAGGAGATTGAATCTCCGAACCACTATACTTTGTTGTGTTCTTTATTACTTTACGTTCTTATCTTGTCATATGCATTCGGTTATAAGCAAAACACAACACATAGATTTAAAAAGCAAAAATCTGGAATTACTCTGCCCTCACCCCTGTTTTATATGCATTTCATGATTTTTCCGCATTTCTTGGGTTTTTCACCGGAACAAACATATATCATTTCAATATAGCAATCATAACATGAAATATTTAACTCAGTGAAGAGTGGAGTTTTCCCTCACCTTGAAAACAGAAGTTGCAGCCTGTGATGCAATGCAATACCCCTTTAGTGTTCCTCAAATCTTATCTTCAACAACACTAAGCCTTATAAATCCCTAGTTCCCTTGCATCCTACAATATAACATATATAATCTAAAGAACCTTGGAATGGATATTAAATAACTTAAAAGCAAATATCAGAGATTCCCTAATTAAACTAATATAGCAAGACATAAGGAAGAATCTATAATAAAGTACTATTATTTGATAATAATAAGTATTAAATTAGTCATTTATCTAATTAAATCATTAAACTTCCTTATATTGTAGTATATAAATTAAGGACATGTAATTCGTTATAAGGATAATAATTATAAGTTATACTATTATATTTATGTATATGACACGCCCACAACCACATGTTAATTCGTTATAAGGATAATAATGGTATATTAATACATATTACTATTACACCCCACTAACTACACCTTACGAACACACAGAGCACTGTATATAAATTATAAAAACTGATTGATTAACTCTCCTAATGAACTATCCCAACAACATCGTTTATATTCACAATTTCACCACCTCAAAAGAATTCTTGACCATTTAATTTGCAAAAACTAACTTAATTTATTCATATATCTATACGTATATATAAACCTAGAGCTGATCATATAGTTCTATAATTAATATTTAATTCAATAGAGTGTGAATACCTTTCAAATATATATTAGCTTCCCAAAACTAATTAGTATATCATAACAGTAGAAATAACGCGTATAAATTTACCTAATTCTTTGCGCTTTCTATTCATCCATTTTCTTCGTGTTGTGTCTTAACCGTGAAGATAGGGTGTTTGGGTTTAAGAAGGAGGCGCACACCTTAGCCACCAATTGGAATAACCAACCACCCTTAACTTCTAATATATATCCTATTCCTTTTTATTTTCTTTATTAATCAATATCTAGAATATATGTGTGGTGTAGTATGTCATATCTTGACCAAACCTCGCTATTATTATTTGACTTCTATTATGGATACTATATCTATATCTATATATATATATATGTATTGCTTACGTGTGTATATAAAGAAGACGTTTCATATACATATAATTGGAATTTTATTTATTCTACTATGTTAATATAATATATTAATAAATTATACCAAAAAGTAGTTATTATCTTATTTTAATAAACTCTCACTTGAACGTTGTAATAGAATTCTCTCGTAATTAATTATATCTAATTTTAATGATTCATATATAGATTTTGGACTGTTACACCAATCCTCCATCAACCTGTTTAATGAATAGAGTCATGTTTGTTTCTCCTCTAACAAAACCAAACTGCAAAAGAAAATCAGTCAATCTGTCATACCAAGCTCTAGGAGCTTGTTTCAAGTCATACAAAGCTTTCTTAAGCTTATAAACATGATCAGGATAATGAGGATCTTCAAATCTTAAGGGTTGTTCAACATATGCTTCTTCATTCAAGATACTATTAAAAAATGCAGTCTTTACATCAATTTGATGCAATTTGATATTGATAAAACATGCAATAGCCCCAATAACAATCTAATAGATTCAATCCTAGCTACAGGTGCAAATATTTCATCAAAATCAATACCCTCAACTTGAGTGTATCCTTGGGCAACCAATCTAGCCTTATTCCTTACTATGTTTCTAGACTCATCATTTTTGTTCTTAAAAATTCAATTGGTTCCAATGACATTAGTGTTACCAGGTCTTGGAACTAGTGTCCAAACGTCATTCCTTTCAAACTGATTAAGTTCTTCATGCATAACATTTATCCAATTTTCATCACTTAAGGCTTCTTTGATATTCTTAGGCTCAATTACAGAATGATAACATTCAAAATTAACCATGTTGCATATAGAAGACATGCAAACAGATCTCACCACATCTTTTGTGCTTACCCTTCTTCTAGTTTGTACTCCAACAGATGAATCACCAATGATTTGGTATGAAGGATGGCTTTTTTCATGATTCTGGAAGTAGGTAACTTTTCATGAGTGTATTGAGTATTGCTTTCTGAACTTTTTGTTTTTGAATTTTCTGAGAATGTTGTCCCAGATGCCATGGCATTAGGTGTAACATCCTTCGAATTTCTAGAATTTCCAGTTCAGCAGAAATCTCAATATGTTCATACACATCTTCTTCGAAACAACTGGCATATGACCCAACAAAGCACACTATCATTCGGAACCGCTGGCTCATGGAAAAACCGGCGGGGTTGGGCAACGTATTCGATCAACTTGGAAATCAAGGGCCACAAAAAGCTCCGACGATCATCGAGGATGAGGCTCAGTCTCAACCCCGACTTGTTGACCAGGTGGAACAAGACCTCACATTGGCTCTGAACATGCATCATAACGAATTATCGAGGGGCTCGACAATCCACCATGGTGACCAACGAGCGACCTTCCCATCCAGGGATCATCGTGATGTGAAAATCGACGCACTAGCCCAGACGGTCCAGCTACTTCTCAAATGGACAGAGAATAAGAACGGGCTAGCGGGGGTAGACCATAACATCACCATCCCGGATTCCCCACTCGAAACCATGGTTACTCTGGCACCTACCCAAAGGAAGATCAACACAGCTGCACTAAACCACTACAATGGAAACTCAGACCCAAGGGTCCATATAACGAAGTATACTCATGGCCTCCATGGGCACATCTGACGCCACTAAATGCCAACTTTTCTCTTTGAATTTGAGAAACATGGCTCATCAGTGGTTCACCTCACTACCACCTTTCTTGGTGGATACATTTGAACAGCTCGCCAGGTTGTTTCTGACTCATTTCACGGCTTTGGCACCCCGACCTGCGACCAGGCAGCGGCTAATGAATACCCAACAAGGGGAAACAGAGTCAGATCGATCCTACATTGAAAGGATCAACAAGATCATCCTCGAATGAGACCCTATCGGAGATGAGGCCAAGGTGCTCGGGGTCGTTTCCAGCCTCAAAAAGGGAACCAAACTATGGCGACGCATGACCACCGAATATCCGGACAGCTATACTGACTTCCGAAGGCGAGCTAGCGACCTGATCCATGCATTAGAACTTCTGGAGGAGTCCAGACTCTCCGATAACAAAGAGGTCGCAGACTCGAGGAAAAGCTCCAAGAAAACCGGGGGTCACTACAAGGCACCCGGCAGCTTCAAGCCATTCAAAGAAAATATCCCGGTAAAGTTGATGGAGGCGCTAGGCATGACACCAGGACATGTCTACACCCAGATCAGAGAGCGAGAGTTACTCCTCCCGCCGCGACCTATCAAGAATAAGGGCAAGTTAAACCCCAACAAATTTTGCCATTTCCATGAGCAAGTAGGCCACTACACAAGCGAGTGCAAAGATCTACTTTCCCAACTTTGGAGGCTATACGAAGACGGACTGTTGGATGAGTTTGTCAAGTGACCTCAAGGGAATCAGGATCATCCCCAGAGAGGTCGCCAACAGGCAAACCGGCCCCGACAAGCGGAGCCCGCCCCAGGAAATGCCAGCCAGAGAGCAGGGCAGGGGGAACGACCAGTACCACCCATGCCCGAGGATGCAGGAGGTCGCGTCATACACACCCTCTCCCCACTTGGGACGGTCGGGGGGACTCTCTACAACCGGCTCATCCAAACGACGAATGAAGGCAGAAATAAGGGAGATACAAAATGCTAGAAAGATGGTGCTACCAGTTTTTGCGGTGGGGGAAGAGACCAGCAAGATCGAATTCAGCGAAAAGGACAAGGCCGGCATAGTCTACCCAAACGTCGACCCCTGGTGATTAAGGCTAATATCATGGGAACTACTGTATGCCAGTTGCTGGTAGATGGAGGGGCTTTCTGCAACATCCTCTTCAAAAAAACTCTAGATTAGCTCGGGGACTATGATGCCTGCATCACCCCGTGCGACCACGTCGTGAAGGGCTTCGGAGATGCAACTGTGAAGCTGAGTAGCATGATCCACCTAGCTGTTGAATTGGTTTCTACTTTGAATGATAAGGTTAGGGCCACTAGGATTTTAGATTTTCTAGTTGTCGACCTCCCAAGTTCCTATAACGGCTTTCTCGGGAGGCCATTTGAACATGAATTCGAGGCTGCGTCCTCAACTTTCTACTTTTGTGTAAAGTTCCCCACCATGAGTGGGTTGGTCAGCACCGTTAAAGGTGACCAGGTCGATGCAAGAGGTTGTTTGATTAATTCTTCATCGTTTTTCAATTCCGCACCATTATCTAGTGAACAAGTATTCGTAATAGATAGCGAAAAACAATATTAAGAATTGAATAAAGAGAAATCAAATAAGAAGAGAAGTCGCAACAGCCTCGACCCAAGATTGGGTCCTGAACCGAAAGAATTTCTGCTCGAGGCAGAGATTGATGACCCCCGGCAGGATAACTCGAGGGTCATCACGAGAGAAGATCTTGAGAAAATCAAGGTAGATCCAGCTCGCCCGGACTTGGAAGTCATCATAGGCTCCAAGATACCAAACGACCTGAAGGGGGAAGTCATCGACTTTCTCAAGAAGAACTTGGACATTTTTGCTTGGTCACACAAAGATATGGTAGGGATTGATCCCAAAGTCACGTGCCATCGATTACTCATCGACCCAGCTCAAAAACCAGTAGCTCAAAAAAGAAGAAAGTTCGGTCCGGAGAAATATGTTGCGGTAGCCGAGGAGGTAAAGAAATTACTAGATAACGACCTGATTATGCAGGCCGATCAACTGTAATGGGTGGCTAATGCCGTGTTAGTAAAAAATTCCAATGGGACTTAGCGACTTTGCATCGACTTCACCGACCTCAACAACGCTTGCCCAAAAGATTTCTTCCCCATGCCACATATCGATCACTTGATAGACAACAAGGCGAGTCACGAGATGATGTCATTCATGGACGCCTTCGTAGGCTATCACCAAATAGCTATGCATGAGCCGGATTGGCAACACACCTCATTTCTGACAGAGAAGAACCTCTATTGTTGGAAAAGAATGTCTTTCGGCCTGAAGAATGCAGGGGCAACGTATCAAAGACTAGTCAACCACATGTTCGCCGACCTCATCGACAAGTCGGTTGAAGTTTATGTGGACGATATGGTCGTCAAAAGCCTGAATTCGGAGGACCACCTTACACACCTGGCACAAACCTTTGACATCCTAAGGAAGTTCAACATGCGACTCAACCACAAAAAGTACAACTTCGGGGTTGGATCTGGGAATGGTCAGTAAACGAGGAATAGAGGCAAATCCGGCAAAGGTCAAAGCCATCTTGGATATGGGAGCACCTAGAAATATGAAAGAGGTACAGAAACTCACAGGTCGTTTGGCCGCTATGAATAGATTCATCTCCCGAATGGGGGATAAGTGTAATGTTGGGGTTATACTGGAAAGTATGCTTTTACTTTGTATACCCAAACTGAATTTTTGTCTTATTTACTGAAATAAATTATTTATCACTAATGCTTTAAATTATGTAGTGGGATTAATTAATATTTATGGGCTTGAATAATATTGTGGCTCAATATTGAAAATTCAAGGTCCATTGGAAGGTCCAATCTTAATTCTCCTAAAAGCCCCTCAAGTAGCCCAAAGATAAAGTTCAATAACTAAAAAAGGTGTTTAAAATAAAATAAATTATTGTTGCTTATTTTTTCCAAAATTTTTGAAAATATTAAAGGAAGAAAGAGAAAAGATTTTCTTGATTTTCTTGGAAAGATTTTATGGAATATGTATTCTTGAAATACAAGATTATCCCATAAATTCATTTAATTTGTTTTCATTAAATTTGAAATTGGATAGTAGAATTACTAGATCTTTTTTGCAGGTATCCAATTGTCATGGTATTTGATGAATATTTATATTTATGCATGCATATAAATTGTGGTTTTTAATTCGATTCATTCGAATTTGTTTTGCCTCGTGAGAAAATCCACGAGTAGATTAGGATTTATTTGATTTGATCAATGTAATAGACTAGTCTAGATCTAGGTTTATTTATTTTTTGTAAATAAATTGTAACCGGATCGAGAACGAAGACGAAGAATTAAAGATGGGCGACCAAGTGCCCGGACGTATGCAAGCCAAGGCATGAAGTGCTAGGCGGATGCGTACGAGGCTAGCCGAGAGGTGCTTAGTGCACGCGGGTGCAAGCTCGCGCGAACGAGCAACCGTGGCGAGACCGGTGGCCGAGGGCAAGGCGAAAGCATTGTGCTCGCGAAGGGGTGAAGGCGACAAAGACACGCGGTACAAGCCCGGGCGTGGCCGAGCACCAAAGTAGCGAGGGGCGGAAAGCGCTGGCGGGCGCGAACTCCGAAGCGGCTCGCTGGGGCGGGCGCATGGTATGGATCCGATCCCTTGCCGAGTCTTTTGCCGAGCGACGGGCGGGGATGGCTGGCCTAGACGCGAGCGTGCTCAAGGGCACACGCGGATACGTGTTCTGGGCCGTGAGCTACCCAATGTCGAACGTCGTTTTGGACCTAGACAGAGGACATTATAAAGAAAATGTTGCGGACGAGTGGGAGCTTTTCGAGACGAACGATGAAGGTTATGAAGTCGATTTCTCAAGATCAAGACATGACAAAATTAACCGTGACAATTGGATATATGTGCCCAATGTGTTTAATTTTTGTTTTGATATTTTGTATTATTTTATGCTTATTTAAATTGTGTTTAAATATGCGATGTATGAGAAAATGTTTTAAAAAATCTCACCTTCGAAAATTACTAAGTATGTTTAAATAATTAATTGACAATTTTATTTTGGATAATAAAATTGAATTAATTTTGACCTCCATGATTTATTTATTTGTGGATTCTTTTGGAGAAATTCCCCCCACGGGACGGCCAAAAGATAGATTTCACATGAATAAATTCCGAAAGGATGATTGTGGGTTATTATTAGTGGCGACTATGACCGTCCCCACGAGGCTCGTTCAAAACAAAATAATAATTATGAATTTAATCATGGTTATTACTTAGGTATAAAATTGATATGCATATACTTCCCCGAAGTCCCTGTCAATTTTATATTGGTCAAGTGGGAGCCAACTATTAATCTGGATATTAAAGGTTTGTAACTGTTTTCTTGTTTGTAACCTGCTTGAATGTGTTTAAATAATGACCCACCCCACGTGGCTTATTTAAACTGTTTTGAGATGTTAGCTGATGCATGTTCATATTTTTTTGAGATTTTAATATGATACATGTGAGCGAACCTTGTGATATGTTTGTGCTTATACAAATTGTTATTTATTTCAGTTCAACATGTCGCAACCTTTTAATCCACTGTTCAATATACTTAAAGACAATTTACTTACTGGTGAAAATTATATCGATTGGATTTACAAAATAAAACTTGTCCTAGCCGCATCACCATCCAAATGGGTACTTGATACACCAAAACCCAAAAAACCAGCTAAGGATGCCAGAATATAGGACGAGATGCAATATGGTGAATGGGAGATGGCAAATGAATTGATGAAGGATACAATTCTGGCACATCTGTCAGATTTGTTGAAACGCCTTCACAAAGGATATGAGTCAGCTACAGACATCTTGCAGAATCTCGAAGCGATGTTTGCACATCCGGCCCGTATGGCAGTCCAAAGCGTGAAGCAAGAAATGGCTGAATTAAAAATGGAAATAGGAACGACTGCAAGGGAGTACGTTCTTAGGGTTATGGTGCTCTTTGAGGAGCTTGAGATTCTCGGCGAAAAATGTGATTTCAAGACTAAGATTGATTTCATTCTCCAATCCTTACAAAAGAGCTATAATCACCACTATCTTGAGTATCTATTGGAATATCTAGATTTTACAGTGGATGATCTTGTAAATACTCTCACTTTGGTTGAAAGGGAGATGGAGCGCTAGGAAAAGAACTTGGAAAAACAGAAATCTTCTCTTCATTCTAGGTCAAATGGTGGTAAGAATGATGAAAAGAGAAGAAAGTTAAACCAAGCAGACTCAACATCAAATAACAGCATGGAATCAAGCATGGGGAGAGTTTTGGAGAGCGGCAGAGTAGGACATTGGAGGTCAGCCTGTTCCAAACCCAAAAGGAATGGAAAGAAATGTAATTCTCACGCTAGTTGTTGAAACTTGTTTAGCGGCGTATACCTCCCATTTATGGGTGGTGGATACGGGATCCACTGATCATGTATGTTTCACTTTATAGGGGTTCAAGCGGACCCGACAACTTAGTGGGAGTGAGATCCTCATCACAATGGGCGATGCTACGAGAGTGGCAGCTGAAGCAGTGGGAGAAGTGCACCTGTCTTTTGAAGACAGAGTTTTAATTTTAAGAGATGTTCTTTACGTTCCTAGTTTTAGAAAGAATTTAATTTCGGTTTCTAAACTTTACCTTGATGGATATTCGGTTACTTTTGACAAAGTTGTTACCATTTCTCTTTATGATAAATTTATCTGTCATGGAACGTTGTCGAATAATCTCTATATAATTAACTGTGCACACCACTCACGAAATGCAACCTATAACACATCAACTCTTTCCGATAAAAGAAAACGTTCATCAGATGTGAACGAGACACTTCTATGGCATCTCAGATTGGGACATATTAATCCAAAAAGGATTCAAAGGTTGGTAGAAGATGGTTCATTGGAGTCTCTCCGGGTTGAACCAATCTCAACTTGCGAATCATGTTTGGAGGGTAAAATGACCAAGAGGGCATTCGGAGCCAAGGGGAATAGAGCCAAAGAAGTGTTAGAAATCGTTCACACAGACGTATGTGGTCCAATGTCAATCAAAGCAAGAGGAGGTTATGAGTATTTCGTCACCTTTATTGATCATTACTCAAGGTACGGCTATATTTTCCTTATGAAGCATAAATCTGAGACCTTTGACAAATTCAAAGAATTTAAGGCTCAAACAGAGAATCATAGAGAAAAACGTATCAAGTTTCTACGATCTGATTATGGAGGCGAGTACCTCAGCGATGAGTTTTTGAACTACTTTTCAGATGAAGGGATTGTATCCCAGCTAACTGCACCCGGAACCCCTCCACAAAATGGGGTTGCAGAGCGAAGAAACAGAACTCTTTTAGAAATGGTTAGATTAATGATGAGTTATGTGGATCTACCCAAGTCGTTCCGGGGTCATGCCTTGGAAACAACGGCTTATATTCTGAACTTGGTGCCATCCAAATTGGTTCCCAAAACTCCCAAAGAATTGTTGACCGAGCGCATGCCCAGTTTGAGACACATGAGAATTTGGGGGTGTCCGGCCTACGTGTTGGACAAGGAAGCCAAAAAATTGGATCCTCGGTCATAATTAAGGTTGTTTATAGGATACCCCAAGGGAACAAAAGGGTGTATGTTTTATGGTCCCGAAGATCAAAAGGTGGTAATAAGCACCCACTTTAGATTTTTGGAAGAAGACTATATGAACAAAAGAAATCCCAGAAGTGAGATTACCTTAAATGAGTTAAGGGGGCTAACCTCAGTGCCAACTGTACAAGATGACATACCAAATGACACACTTACACAACCGGAACCTCGTCGTAGAGGGAGGGTTGTAAGACAGCCCGAGAGATTCATAGGGGCAGGAGAGTCCTCGGACTTAGTCCCCGGTCAAGATGAATCAGACCCATGGACTTACGACGAGACAATCCAAGACAAGGATGCAGTTTCTTGGCAAACAGCAATGGAAGCCGAAATGGGTTCTATGGATCATAACAGAGTGTGGGAGCTATTCGAAATCACTTAATGTGGTCAAACCCATTGGCTGCAAGTGGGTATACAAGAGGAAAAGAGGACCGGGCGGGAAGGTGGAAACCTTCAAGGCAAGGCTTGTGGCGAAAGGTTATACTCATAAAGAAGGGATCGACTATGAGGAAACCTTTTCACCTGTAGCAATGCTCAAGTCCATCCAAATTCTCTTGTCGATTGCTGCACATCTCGACTTTGAAATCTGGCAAATGGATGTCAATACGGCTTTCCTTAACTGAAGTCTTGAAGAGGAAATCTATATGCAACAACCCCACGGCTTCATTGAAAAAGGCCAAGAACACCTAGTTTGTAAGCTCAAGAAGTCCATTTATGGACTCAAACAAGCATCCAGAGCTTGGAACCAATGTTTTGATCAAGTAATAAAGTCTTCTGAATTTGATCAAAATGAGTACGAAAGTTGTGTGTACAAGAAGAGTGTCGGAACTGCATTGGTATTCTTAGTACTATACATAGACGACATTCTACTCATCGGGGACGATGTAAAGGTGTTGTCATCAGACGTAAGGGCATGGCTTTCAAAACATTTTGATATGAAGGGCTTAGGGGAAGCCGGGCACATCCTTGGGATCAAGATCACTCGAGATCGCAAGAAAAGGATGATAGGCTTATCGCATGCTTCATGTATAGACAATGTCTTGAAGCGATTCAGCATGCAGGATTCCAAGAAAGGCTTCATACCTTTCAGACATGGAATCCATCTATCCAAGGAAATGTGCCCTAAGACACAAAAGGAGATGAATGACATGAAAGACATTCCTTATGCTTCGGTTATCGGAAGCCTTATGTATGCAATGTTGTGCACGAGACCGGATATCTTCTTTGCCATTGGCATGGTGGTAAGATATCAAAGTAATCCGGGAAAAGAGCATTGGACGGCAGTTAAGAACATTCTGAAGTATCTAAAAAGAACTTGGGATAGAATGTTAGTTTATCAGTCAGATAGTCTAATCCCCATCGGTTAGACGGACTCGGATTTCCAATCAGACTTAGATTCCAGAAAATCTACCTCCGGTAGTGTGTTTTGCATGGGGGGAGGAGCCATGACATGGAGAAGCGTTAAGAAGAAATGCATCGCCGATTCTACAATGGAAGCCAAATACGTAGCTGCTTGCGAGGCAGCAAAAATAGCGGTTTGGCTCAAGAACTTCCTAGTGGACTTGGATGTAGTTCCGAATTTGCCAAAGACAATCAATCGCATTTCTTGTGATAATCTTGGGAGCGATTGCAAATTCAAAGGGAACCAAGAGCCCACAAGGCCAGACAAACACATTGAAAGGAAATACCATCTTATACGAGAAATCGTTAAGAGAGGGGATATAGAGGTGGTAAAGATCGCGTCAGAAGACAACCTAGCAGATCCATTCACAAAGGGTCTGCCTCAGAACACATTCGAGAGACATGTGGAAGGAATGGATGCAAAGACCGTTGCCAATCTGCTTTGAGTATAAGTGGGAGATATTATTAGGTTCGTGTAGGTGACATTAGATGTCACGCATTAGGAACTACACAAGATATGTTGTAGTATACTTAAAAGCAGACTTTGAGTATAAGTGGGAGATTGTTGGGGTTATACTGGAAAGTATGTTTTTACTTTGTATAACCAAACTGAATTTCTGTCTTATGTACTGAAATAAATTATTTATCACTGATGCTTTAAATATCATTGAATGTTACATATATTTACTGTATAACTGTTCAATAAATAGTACGTGTTACATTGTAGTTAATTTAGTGATACCAGATCACAAAAGATTAAATTAATAGTCCCTTGTAACTAAAAGTACGTTGTTCACGACCTAGATGGAAATGAACAATCCATCGTGAAAGGTTGAAGTGTAAGGCTCAGATTGGCTTGTCTTGACCAAGAGATTACACTAGTGCATGACTGATGCACTGAATAGTACCTACAGGAGGATAAATTCTTCAGCACTTAATTAGAAAGAATTAGACCTCAGTGGTTCGTTATTTCTTAATCTTCGTCTCTTAAATAGGATCGTGTGTGGTTAGTAATTATTGCTTTGACTTATGACGGGTAGAGAATCAATGAGATTCAATACCTTATATCTTGGGCAATATTATTGGTCACATGCGATTGCTAAGATTTAATACGAAGAATCGTGTGCAAGTACACTTGTTCGATTTGCCCCCTTGGGAGGTTCATAAGATTTATCATATCAAATCTTGCAAGTGGAATTAGTTTCCGGTATGGATAATAATGTTGAACCGTTCCTTGACCAAGGACAAAAGATATTAATCAATGGAAAACTATTTCAGTGGCTTGATTAATGGGCTAGATAATCTTAAACACGGGAAAAAATAACCGGGAGCCATATTAACAGTAATATGGGTTAAGATGGATACTGCAATATTAATTATGTAGTGGGATTAATTAATATTTATGGGCTTGAATAATATTGTGGCTCAATATTGGAAATTCAAGGTCCATTGGAAGGTCCAATTTTAATTCTCCTAAAGGCCCCTCAAGTAGCCCAAAGATAAAGTCTAATAACTGAAAAAGGTGTTTAAAATAAAATAAATTATTGTTGCTTATTTTTTCCAAAATTTTCGAAAATATTAAAGGAAGAAAGAGAAAAGATTTTCTTGATTTTCTTGGAAAGATTTTATGGAATATGTATTCTTGAAATACAAGATTATCTCATAAATTCAAGAAAAGTAAAAGATCCTATTTCTTCCCTATTTAATGGGAAATTTTCGAAAACCCCTTAATATAAGGAGATGGGATTTTTATGGAATATTTTAACTATGGAGAAAATAATATATTTGATAAATTCAAGATTTCTTGGAGATCAATAAAAAGATTTTCCCATCTTATTCCTAGGGCAAAAAATCGGCCACCACCTAGTATTATAAATAGGGGATGAAAATGGATGAATTTTCATCCCCAAGTGCAATTCCATGTGTTGGAAAAATTAGAAATCCACAAAGGTGGTGCAACATAATTTTATTTTTTCCTTTTGTTAAATTGTTCGCGAGTTCCTACCACCGGATTGTTGAACAAGGATAAGGGAATACTTGAGAAGGTCTTTTGGTGTGTTCGTGTGAACGGGATCCATCTTCTCAACGGTTGTCACTCCGAGAGGTTAGTTCACGTAAACCCGTAGCATTTTCCGCATGCGTAGGATTTATGTGAACTGTTTATATGCATGATTTGTTGTTGAATTATTATTTGAATTAATATAGGATTAATTCATGCTAGTAATAATTGTTAGAATTAAATTTGTATTTAAATATTCATCCCGAATAGATCCAGGCAATTAATTCCCCAACAACTGGTATCAGAGCCTCGGTTTCGGGCTCTGAGTTTTAAATTGTAATTTAATTCATTTTCATTAAATTTGAAATTGGATAGTAGATTGCTAGATCTTTTTTGCAGGTATCCAATTATCATGGTATTTGATGAATATTTATATTTATGCATGCATATAAGTTGTGGTTTTTAATTCGATTCGTTCGAATTCATTTTGCCTTGTGAGAAAATCCACGAGTAGATTAGGATTTGTTTAATTTGATCAATGTAATAGACTAGTCTAGATCTAGGTTTATTTATTTCTTGTAAATAAATTATAACCGGATCGAGAACGAAGACGAAGAATTAAAGGCGGGGCACTGGCGACCAAGTGACGACGTCATAAGCCAAGGCACGGCTAAGTGCGGAAGCGGATGGGTATGGGAGCCGAGAGGCGCCAACAAGATGCGGGTGTAAGTGCAAGCTTGGCGTGCCGAAAGCATTGGTGAGCCCGGTGGTCGAGGCGCGCTGGGCGCGCCAAGACAAAAGCGCACGAAGACGCACACGAGCACACGACCGGTTGAAGGCACATGACACACGCGGTCACAAGACCGGGCGTGGCCGAGCGCCAGGCAGACGGGGGCGAAGGCGGGCGCGCAAGCACAAGAGGGGCGCCAACTCCGAGCGGCTCATGGGCGAAGGGGGCGCATGCATCGATAGGCATAAGCGGCAGATGGATCCGTCCCCTGCCAAGTGCTGCCAAGCGACGGGCGGGGATGGCCGGCTTAGACACGAGCTTGCGCACAGGCGCACATGGATACGTGTTCCGGGCCGTGAGCTACCCAATGCCGAACGTCGTTTCGGACTGGGCGATGAGGACATTATAAAGAAAATGTTGCGCATTTAGTGGGAGCTTTTTCGAGATGAGCGATGAAGGCTATGAAGAGGCGATTTCCCAAGATCAAGACATGACAAAATTAACCGTGACAATTGGATATACATGCTAATGTGTTTAATTTTTGTTTTGATATTTTGCATTATTTTATGCTTATTTAAATTGTGTTTAAATATGCGATGCATGAGAAAATGTTTGAAAAAATCTCACCTTGAAAATTACTAAGTATGTTTAAATAATTAATTGACAATTTTATTAGGATAATAAAATTAAATTAATTTTGACCTCCATGATTTATTTATTTGTGGATTCTTTTGGAGAAATTCCCCCCACGGGACAGCCAAAAGATGGATTTCACATGAATAAATTCCGAAAGGATGATTGTGGGTATTATTAGTGGCGACGATGACCCTCCCCACGAGGCTCGTTCAAAACAAAATAATAATTCTGTATTTAATCATGGTTATTACTTAGGTATAAAATTGATATGCATATACTTCCCCCGATGTCCTGTCAATTTTATATTGGTCAAGTGGGAGCCAACTATTAATAATGGATATTAAAGGTTTATAATTGTTTTTCTTATCGTAATTTTGCTTGAATGTGTTTAATTAATGATCCACCCCACGTGGCTTATTTAAACTTTTTTGAGAGATGTTGGGTGATGCATGTTCATATTTTTTGAGATTTTAATATGATACATGTGAGCGAACCTTGTGATATGTTTGTGCTTATACAAATTGTTATTTATTTCAGTTCAGCATGTCGCTTTTTAATCCATTGTTCAATATACTTAAAGATAATTTGCTTACTGTTAAAAATTATATCGATTGGATTTACAAAATAAAACTTGTCCTAGCCGCATCACCATCAAATGGGTACTTGATACACAAAACACGAAAAACCAAACTAAGGATGCGGAATATGGGGACGAGATGCAATATGGTGAATGGGGGTGGCAAATGAATTGATGAAGGATACAATTACCGCACATCTGCAGATTTATGAAACGCCTTCACCAAGGATATGAGAGGCTGCGAGATATCTTCTTGAGAATCTCGAGCGATGTTTGCACATCGCCCGTATGGCGATCAAAGCGTGAAGGAAGAAATGACTGAATTAAAAATGGAAATAGGAACGACTGCAAGGGAGCACGTTCTTAGGGTTACGGTGCTCTTTGAGGAGCTTGAGATCCTCGGCAAAAAATATGATTTCAATACTAAGATTGATTTCATTCTCCAATCCTTACCAAAGAGCTATAATCACCACTATCTTGAGTATCTAATGGAATATCTAGATTTTACAGTGGATGATCTTGTAAATACTCTCACTTTGGTTGAAAGGGAGATGGAGCGCGAGGAAAAGAACTTGGGAAGACAGAAATCTTCTCTTCATTCTAGGTCAAATGGTGGTAAGAATGATGTTGGGAAATTTGTATTTAGTTTTGATGGAAGTTCCAAAACAGGTTATAATAGGACCGGTCGGATCATTGGTGGTGATGACTTAGAATCGATTAAGATGACCAAATTGAAATGTATAGATAGCTGATGTAAAAGATAGGTCACATATTGAGGGGGAACTCAATATGTATAGGTCAGGTCAAATTATCAGATGACCAGATAAGGTCAGATGATCAGAAGACTAAGACGAGTCAGAAGACAAGAAGAAGTCAGATGATCAGGTGAAGACAGAAGACACTGAGACTCAGATAAACCAGAAGACTCAGATAAACCTAAAGACTCAGATAAACCTGAAGACTCAGATAAGCCTGAAGACTCGGTAACAAACCTGAAGACTCAGTATGACTGAAGACACTGAGGCTCAGAGTCACCTAAAGATCAGAAGACTACAAGAAGACCAGAAGACCTACATCAGCCGAGTCTGCAAATTGTGCTAAGACAATTTGCATTAGAAGACTCTACAAGGTAGACTGATCAGTTATCTGATCAGGTCAACTCACACCTGGCGTAAACCAAAATGGTACACCAGACAAGACGAATATTCTACAAAAGGAATATCAATCGTCAAATGGACAAATACTGAAGTGCCGCCTCGCAAAGCCAAAGAGAAAGCGACACGTGCACAAAAAGAGCTGACAATACGGGATTCGACGCTGCGGGCATAAACGGCGCTAATCATGCCTTCGTCCATGCCGATATTCGGAGCACGTCACATCATATCCTACAACCTACCTAATATAGCCCGAAATTCAAATTACTCTCCAACGGCTCTTTGATTTTGTGGTCTATAAAAGGGATTGCTCTTCAAAATTGAAGAAGAGACCGGAGCGAGCAGACTGAAAAAGAAGCAAAAACTATAGCAGAATTTCCGCTCGAAGAACACCGAATTTGAAGATTATTCTTAAGTGTTCATCCCATTGTTCTTAGCATAGAAATCTCATCCTCTAGCATTTGGCTACATAAACACTAGGATAAATTTCCAGTTGGAACCACAACAAACCTTTACCCAAACTCAAAGTTAAGTTAAGTTTGTTTTCGCAAGATTTCAGACTAGGGATTTTAGTTTTTGATTTCTGGGATCGGTTGAGTGTGAACTCGATAACCATCTGTTGGGTGTTGGACTAACACATTAAACTAAGTCCAGTCGGTTAAGTTGGTTAAGTTGGTGCCCCTTGTGTTAAGGGAAGAGTGGACGTAGGACGGGTTTCTTCTGAACCACTATAAAATCTTGTTTGCATTTACTTGCTCTTTATTGCTTTACACTATTCACACAACTGAGCTTAAAATTGCATACATATTCTAAGTTAACATCAGTCTGCACCAAGCAACTGATCTGATCAGGTTGACACCTTAGTCAGCTGATTGGGTAAAACTGGTTTTTCACACGGGTATTAACAAGCTTCCGACTCTCGGTTAAACCAGCGGATATCAAATTGATCCGCCTCGGCGCCAAGAAGATTGAACATCGATCCGATCGATTCACTTGCACTCTGTTGAAGCAAACCGCAATCACACGATCAAGACGAAAAGTTTTTCAGAAGTCTATTCACCCCTCCCCTCTAGACTTTTGCCCTCACGAAACCCGTTCGGGACCTATAAGTGGTATCGAGCGGTGGTTCTCTGGACTAATCGGCTTTGAGTATCATCGATTCTTGAGGAAGAATCTTTGTGGTCATTTGAACAGATCTTGAAAAACCATTTTCAAAACTCATTCGTTTTCAAAATCACTCAACATGGATAATACCTCTGGTATGTATCATGATTTGCCTAAATTTTTAATTGATGAGTATCGCAGTTGGACAATATACATGTGCAACCATCCGGGGTCAATAAAGCGGCGAGAATGATGGAAGTCATTGAGCGAGGACCCATCATCATATATCGCGACAATCCAATTTGTTGGAGGAGATCCAGATTTTGCACTGGAAGCCTTGTCGAAAGAGCCTTACGATGGATGCGAGAAGAAAGAAAGTTGTATACACTGGATACAATAGCCAGGCATATAATCATGAAGACGATGGATAAGATCATCAAAGAAAAGATAAAGTATCTCAAGACAGCTAAACAAATGTGGGATACTCTTGCTGAGATGTGTGAAGGAAATGATCAGATCAAAGACAGCAGATTGCAAGCTGAACTGGTGAAGTTCGAGAAGCTTAAGATGTTGCCAAACAAAACCATCAACGAGCTCGATGGGAGAATCACCATGTCAGTAAACAAGCTACGAGAACTTGGAAGAGAGATGTCAGATAAAGACATCAATTACAAGATCTTGAGATCTCTCACCAAGAAGTGGGACATAAAAGTCACGGTAATCAAGGATTGCCAAGACATTGCCAAGATGAAGCCAAGTAGCTTGTTCCTAAGTCTTAAAGCCCATGAGTTCGATCTGATAGAAAGAGGGCAATAAAATGAAGACGAATCGCCTGCTGAAGCCACAACATCCACATCAAAATCAGTTGCATTCAAAGCAACCAGCAGCAGATCAAAGGCCACTGAACCTGTTGGAAACATAATAATCCAAGCTGAACAGATCGCTCTGCTTACCAGAAACTTGAAAGATCGAACATTCAACTTGGTAAGTATCGCAGATTCTCTGAGACTATCAAGACAACAGAGGAAAAAGGAGGCCAAACCGCGGATCTCGAGAAAGGACCAGATCGATGGTCAAGAGATCACAGAGAAGATAAGAAAAGAGATGATAGGTCAGATAAGAGAAGAGACATCAGATCGGAGAGAAGAAGTTCAGATTACAATCAGAAAGGAAAGTCACCTGACAGATCCTACAGACGGAGTGACTCACCTGGCAGAGGAAGTTCCGTGGAACACGGATCATGCTTCAACTGTGAGAAACCAGGTCACTACAACGCCGACTGTCCAGACCTGACTCCAAGAGAAAGAGAAGAGAAGCGGAACAGAAGAGAGCAACACTTTAGAGACGGAAAAGCTATGGTTGCTGACACATCAGGAATTGATGATTCCTATCTGCCTTCTGAGGATTCTGGCTACTCTTCAAGAGAGGACTTACATCGATAAGCAATGCCGATGATTTCTTCGACCATGAAGATCGATATTCTCTTGAGATGATGATGAGATCGCTTCGATGGCTAGGAGGAAGACCAACTGAGGTAACCTCCAAACCTTACGCTTTTCAATTTCCACACCAAACTATTATTAGACACCTTTGGAGAGATTGACTTGCAGCTCTACTCGAGCAATTGCTTGATGATCTCTAACGCAAAGAGACACTTATACAATAGTGGAAGTCAAAAAACGATAAGCTAAGGATCGAAATAATCGACTTTGTTAGAGAAAGCGTTATCGAAGAAATTTGAATCGAAATCGGTCAAAACTTTCGAAGGTAAATCAAGAACCGAAAGTTCGAAAGTTAAATCTTCGATCGGGAGAAAGCAGATTAAAGATCATTAGCAATCAACAAGCGACAAAATTTGGTGATTTCAAAATCCTACAAGCTAAGTTTGATGAACTCTTCCGACTACATGAGAGTCTCAAAATCCATCGAGGATAGTTTGCGCAAAGAAAAAATAGAGGTTTTCACGAAATCTTCAAAAACATTCGGGATATGAACACCTATTTTCGAACGCCGACTAACAAGAAGGGAATTGGATATAAAAACCCTTCTACATCCTCAAAAGCCCCGTTTGGTTCACTTCAAAGGGGTGTAATCAAATGAGTCTCTGACAAAGATACACAAAAAGCAAAACATGTATCTGATAAGGGAAAGAGACTCTTTGAGCAAGTAAAGGCAAGTGCCTGTCGGAAAGGGGAGCAAACGGACCCCAAACCGATTAAGCATCGGTAGAGGAATCAATAGAAGAACACGGTTCTTACGAAGAGACCTCAACGTCGGTGATTAGGTATCAGAAGAGACAACCTGTCAAAATGAAATCTAATCTGAAACCCAATCAAGGTCAGCTGCCTAACAAGCAAGCTAAAGGTAAACTGCCAAGACCATTTATGCCAAGAAGATATGAATATTTTAATGGTAGCAGTCGTACCTACCCTTATAACCAGAGACCTAGGACTGCTGCACCTGAGCCCCACTGGGTTAAAAGAAGACAAAATGTAAAGAAAAATCCCAAGTCTTCTGATTCACTCAAGACTCGCACGAATAATCATGCCAATCAGAACGCATATAAAGAGACGTATGATTATGTTGATGTTTATGGGAGACAAATCAGGCCTTCTAATCTATCTGATTACCATAGAAGTGCCCTGTTTGTATGGATCCCTAAAAACACCACTAACCCCTCAGGACCCAATTCTAAAGGGATACCTAAAACCTGATTCGATTGCAGGTTCACGTGGGATTGGCCAACAAAGGAGGTGTACAAGCAACTATCTGGTACATCGATAGTGGATGCTCAAGGCACATGACAGGAAGCAAACATCTCCTTAGCTCTTACAAAGAACAAGAAGGCCCACGTATACTCTTTGGTGATGATAACTTTGGTTTTACCAAAGGATTCGGAACCTTAGAGAATGATGATGTACAAGTTACTGGAGTCTCGTATGTCGAAGGTTTAAAGCATAACCTGTTATCAGTTTCACAATTCTGCGACAACGGATTCAGTGTTGAGTTCTCGAGTGATCAGTGTACTATAAGGAATCGAACTACTCAACAAATCTTACTAACTGGTTCAAGGAAAGGCACGATCTACACAGCAGATTGGAACAGTTGTCTAAGAAATGCATTCCTGATTGTTAAGAGTTCCAAAAGTAGCAGTTGGCTCTGGCACAAAAGAATGAGTCATCTGAATTTTAAAACTCTTAACAAGATAGCAAGGATGCCTTTGGTTGAGGGACTTCCGAATGAGGTATTCTCAAAGGATCAGACATGTGCCGCATGTCAGAAGGGAAAACAAGTTAAAGCCTCATTCAAGGGAATACCTGGACCAGTATCCAGTAGAGTATTGCAACTGCTCCATATGGATCTATTGGGATCAGTTACACCAGTCAGTCTCAGTGGACGTAAATATACTCTGGTAATCGTGGATGATTATTCCAAGTTTACATGGGTTGTATTCTTATACAAGAAGAATGAGACAACTACAAAGATACCTGAGCTGCTCAAGAAACTACAAAACGAAAAGGGTGTCAGTATAGTGAAAATCAGATCAGATAAAGAATGGAGTAGCAGAACGGAGAAACAGAACACTCAAGGAAGCTGCTCACACTATGTTAGCTGAACATGCAACACCAAGCCATTTCGGGGAAGCCATCAAATCGTGATGCCACACTCGTAAGCAGATGTTTCTGACTAAGGCTCACTACAAAACACCCTATGAATTGTGGAAGGGCAGAAAACCTCGTGTTTCTTACTTCCATGTTTTTGGTTGCAAGTGTTTCATACACAACAATGGGAAGAGTCAGTTGAAGACTTTTGAGGCCAAGTCAGATGAGGGTATATTCTTAGGATATTCCTCATCCAGCAAGGCTTTCATGGTTTACAACATACGAACCCTAGTTGTGGAAGAAACACCCATGTGGTCTTTGATGAGACATCTTGAACAAGAGAAAGTCGCCTCGTAACAAAAGCGATGCAGATCAACGGTGCACTGATATACGTAAAATGGATCAGCTAAGTATCAAGGAGAAAGAATCTGAACACGTAACAGTGTATATCCCAGAACTTGATCTTGCTGATTCACCAGGTCAATCAAACCCTAAGGTATGCACAACTGTCGTAAAAAAGAAGATGCATTTGAGACAAGATCAACCGAACTATCCGGTGAGGGGGAACTCCCCGAAGTTCCTACAGACGGAACATCGACACATGATGAGTCCAACATCACCGAGACATGTCCATATCAAGTGGATCATAATTCAAGACCACTCCCAATCACTAGTAATGAACTACTATCGAGAAGAGGATGATGTTCTCCAAATAGATGCAAATCAGAAAAGAAGGACCTGGATAACCAGTCATCCAACTGATCTGATTATCGGAGACCCATCTAATAGAGTCAAAACTAGACATCAGATTGGTGAAAGTGCCATGTATTGTTGTTATCTGTCTTTGAAGGAACCAACTGAAGTAGAGGAAGCTCTACAAGACGCAAGTTGGATTCTAGCCATGCAAGAAGAATCGAGCAGTTTGAGAGGAATCAAGTTTGGCGGTGGGTAAGACCACCTCATCAAGGCGTGATTGGCACAAAGTGGGTATTCAAGAACAAGAGAGATGAGAATAATGTCATAACCAGAAATAAGGCAATACTTGTTGCTAAGTTGTATTCACAATCAGAAGGAATTGATTATGATGAGACCTTTGCACCGATCCGCCGCCTAGAAGCCATTCATTTTTTTCGCATATACGCCCACGAGAGGGTTCATTGTGTATCGGATGGATGTAAAGAGTGCATTCTTAAATGGGGTACTAGCCGAGGAAGTTTATGTTGAACAACCTTCGGGGCTTTGAAAAAAAGCGACCAAGTGTACCGTTTAAGAAAAAAGCCCTTTATGGGTTGAAACAAGCTCCTCGAGCTTGGTATGATACACTCTCTCGATTCTTGATAGGCGGATTCACTAAAGGAATAGTGGATGAACCTTATTGAGAATAGAAGATGGAGAAGATATTACGATGGTTCATTTCGTGGGCGACATCATCTTGGATCTCCCAACAAGAAGTTATGTGAAAAGTTGAGCAAGTTGATGCAAGGAAGTTAGAGATGTCCATGATGGGTCGGATGAATTACTTTTACGGGTTTCTGTGTCAAGCAAAGTACATAAGGGATATTCATCTGCCAGGCGAAGTACACTAGGAATTTATTGGCCAAGTTTGGAGTTCAACACTGTAAGGAAGCCAGAATTCCTATGATGACCGGGTTCAAGATGGATCGAGATGAGGAAGGTCGTAAAATTAATCGAGAAAGAATATAGGGCTCTCATTGGATCTCTACTATACCGATCGCCAGCCGGACCCGGATATCACTTTTTGGCAAGGGTGTATGTGCGATTTCAGTGCAAATCAAATGCAAAGCCACCTGGAAGCAGCTAAGCGGATTCTTAAGTATCTGAAGGGGACAGTAAACCTTGGTTTATTCTACCCATCAGATGATAATCTAAAGCTTAGTGGGTATTCTGATTCTGATTACGGAGGTTGCAGAATCGACAGGAAGTCAACCTCGGTACATGTGGGTTTACGGGAAATAAACCGATCTCTTGGTTTTCGAAGAAGCGAGACGCCGATTCGACATCTACTTCAAGGTAAGAATATATGGCTGCAGAAGTCATTGTTCCCAATCGCTTCAGCTAAGTCAAGGTGAGGGATTACAACATGATAGCTAAGAACGTACCTATATTCTGTGACAGTAATAGTGCTATTGTAATCACTCAGAATCCAGTTCTACATACAAGATGCAAGCATGTGGATGTCAGACACCATTTTATCAGAGATCATGTTGAAAAGAAGAATATCAGAATGGAAAAGATCCATACTGACAAGCAGAAAGCTGATATTTTAACTAACCGCTAGCTGAGATCAGATTCAGAGAATTATGCAATGAGCTAGGGCTTCTGGATCTCGGAGAAAGTGCACCAAAATTGGTTGGTGGACTGGTCTCTAGAACCAATTGGTTAAAAGACTAACCAGGTTAAGAGGAATCAGTTGAGTTAGGAATCTCAACTGATCAGACGATCAGACAAGGAGCCGATCTGAAGATCAGACAAGGAACCGATCAGAAAATCAGACAAGGAGCCGATCTGAAGATCAAACAAGGAATTGATCAGTTTAAGATATATCAGATTAAGGGGGAACTTATCAGATTGGAAGGTTATACTTTATAAGTCGAATTAAGCTACGATCAACAAGCAAGTTGTACAAGTTTAAGGCTACAAATCGCATAAGTAAGTAGAGGCAACACAACAATGAAATAACAGAACTTTTCATTGATAAGGACCCGGAGGTAAGATTTACATTACAAGCTACAAGTACAAGAAGACCCGGAGGTCAATACATAAACCATAAACCATAAACCCTAAGCCTAACCCAAGGTAGGGAAGGGGAGAGAGGATTTAAAGATTTTAGAGCTTGATGCTCTCATTATCCCCCGACCCTAAAAGGGGCGTGAGAGGCCTTAAGATAATCCTGAGCCACCCTCAGAGCTACGGAGTGAGGAGCGAGAGCGGCCTTGAAGGATGTCTAAGCCAGGAGCCCCTAGAGCTGAAATCAATGGGCTCTCCAGCTGTTAAATGGGACACAAGTGCCAAAGAGTTGGTCAAAAGGACCATAAAGCCGCAAGTGTCGCATGCAAATATTGAGTTTGATATACGAAGATAAGCTATTGCCTGATCCAGACCGTATACCAAACCCATGTTTTGTATCAGACTGAGTCTGTTGATGCTAATTCTGTCATCTCGATAGGCACACAAGGTGCATACGGTTAGGAGAAGTGCCTTCTCATTTGCTATAGCAGATCCGCCACCTCGGTGGTAAAGAAGCTTTGCAATGATCGTATGTGTAATCTTCGATGACGACGAAAGCAGTGTGAAGGAACACACAGGGTTGATTTGAGAAGTTGAATTCATTGGAGAAGGGTTAAAGGTTTTTGCCGGAAGTTTCACCGGAAATAAGGGATTCATCGGAAAACATGGAGTATAAGCTAAAGAAGATGAATGGTTTATGTTGTGTTGTTTGCTTAACACCCCAGGCCAATTTATAGGAGAAAAACAGGGGTATAAATGCAAATTTATTTTCTCAGAAGACCTTAAGAGAAATTTGCATCGACAACGCGTAAGGAACACGCGGCCGATGGTTAGATGAGTTGACGGTGTGAGTAATCACAGCGTATCTATGCCATTATTACGGAATGTCAAATCGCGCCGATTTGGGAATCGAGGCGACTTTTTGACTCCCCGAAGTAAATGTTTTGACGAGAGTATGACTTAAATGCCTAGGAAATGCGGCCTGAATAGAAGAAGACTGAAGGATGAAGAGGATCGGATAAGAGAATCAGATAAGTGGATCAGATAAGCAACAAAGTGGATCAAACAGGAATCTGATCAGATGAGTGGAATATTGTTGGGAAATGCTAAGGTATAGGCTACCATCAGTAAAGTCAACAACAATCAAGCCAACCAGATCAGATCACAGTGGTAACTGGTTGATTACAATATCAATCAGTCAGATGCGTTTCTTATTTATCCCTTTCTGAACATCTTATATGCATTATTTAAATAAATTGGTTTTCACTCTATTTCCTTAACTTTATGACGCTTGCACTGCAAAACATTTAATGCGGACATGGGAATGTGTATTTAATGCGTTTTATTGTGAATTTTCGAGTCCAAAATACGAGAAGACTACTTTTCTCAATCGTGCGATTAAAACTTTTTCGGCAGACTAATCTCAGCCATTGATTTCAAAACACGGACACTTGAATACCTTTGGAAAGTTGTGCAAAAAGGTTTCCCTCGCATACTATAAATCCAAATCTTTCTCAGAAAACCTTCTTTCCACTAATTCGTCTTCTCAAACTCTTAAAAGATCAAACCTTCAAAAATCTTCAGAAATTTACTTTCCAAAATCAATTGATTCTATTTTCACGATTTCTCAATCCTACGAATCAATTTCTGGTAATTTCTCATTTAAGTACTACATGATTTCAATTCATTAGGTTTGCAAGTCGTGCTGCTATGTTTCTGTAATTTATATCGGATCTATACGCTTACTTGCTTAATTGATGCTTAGATTACTGGTTTGACTGAGTTTATTGAAATAATTTACTCAAACTAACATCAATTTGCATATTATACAGAAATGGCATATCTTGTTGCACGACAGGGCCAAGGGAAAAAGTTATGCAACTTCGCATCAATGAAGAAAGATATCATTGATGAGAAATATGTAGTATTCTCAATCACCTCAGATCCTGAATCGCTGGAAATTCTGGAGTGCTTGCGAGCGTGTGGGCTTGAACAATATTGCTCGAGACATCAAAACATTGTCCACACATATGAAGCCCTAGAGTTTCTATACAATCTACAGAAGGACGAGGACATTGATGCTGACCTGATTTCTTCTGTTGGTGGATTGGAAGTACGAGTGTCGAATGATGATCTTCAGAGGATCTTCGGTCTCACTCGAGGAAGCATCAACCCAGAGACCTACACGACTGATGTAGGAGAGAAGGACTTTCTTGAAGCCGAGCTGTTGAGACCAGCAAACAAGGAGAATACAACGAATGTCAAAGCTTCCTACCTGAAGAGGAAATATCGCCTTCTCCTTGAGATCGTTCAGAAGGTGATTATGTGCTCAACTTACAGTCTTGATGCTGTCACTTCCTATAAGATCAGTGTCATGACTGGAATCATCAAGAAGGCTTCAGATATGGATTGGTTGGGTATGGTCAAGGCACGACTACGGAAAGACTCGGGGAAGTTCGATCTAACCCAGAGAAATGAAGTGTGCTTATCTTCCAAGTGCTCTTTCATGCACAAAATCTCAATCATTCTATCAGACAAGCTGCCAAAGAATTATGAATGGAATGAGAATGGTGCGAAGATGTATCAAGCAAAGCACAAGGCCATCTTGCGCAAGGATGAGCCTCTGCCTGGACAATCTGATGAGGATCCTACTCCTTATGTGCCCAAACCAAAGGGAGAAAAGAAGGGAAAAGAAAAGGCAACTGCATCTTCAGAAGTGCAGGGAACGGCCATTTCAGAGAAGAGGTTGAAGAGGAAGGATCTGGCCAAGAAACCAGATGCTCAACGAAAACGTCAGAAGAGAGTTACTTCTCCTCTGAAGACTGCTCCTAGTTCTGCTCAGCAAGTTCACAGAACGAAGGATCTGATTCAGGTTGAATCAGAAGTGAGGATAGCAGTCAGTTCTGAGCACACTGCCAGTGAAGTAAGGGACGAGCAGATGATCGAAGAAGAAGGAGAGAAAGCTGTCAGAGGAACTGATGTGGAGCACTCTGAGGAAGAATCACCATCTGATTCTCTGCCTCTCACCAAGATCTTCCAGAAAGTAAGATCGCCTACGCCCACTTCCAAATCGCCATCACCCTCTCCTCAAAAATCATCACCATCACCCTCTCCTCACAAAAAATTCTCACCCTCACCCTCACCAATCAGGTCACCCAAACCTCCCACTCCCCCAACCAATGAACCTGTTCAGGAAACTGAACCTCCTCAACAAGTGGAAAACGAACCTGAACCACAAATATCCCCATCTCACTCCCAATCTCCAGAAAAGATACCAGAACCTGAGAGATCTGACAAGTGTGTGTCCATCTCTCACAATCCTTTCAATACCAGAACCGTGCTTGCTTCACCTGATTCAGAAAGTCCGATCATAAGGATAATGAAGCAACAAATCAAGGAGTATCTGCTGGATCTATGCCCACAATTGGATCAACATCCTGGCATCCAGCAACAGATAGAAGAGATTGTGTTCTGGAGGGATATCAGATTGAAAAGCATCGAGGAATTTCTGATCCTCATGAAAACTCTGGGATCTGATTTCTTTGTAGACTTGGAGATGAAGTGCTTGAACAATGTTGGGATTGATAGCGCTGTTGAATTGGCCTCTGAGGATGACATCAGATGGTTGATTCATGAAAGGTTCGGGATTGCTGATAGTAGAGAGGAGACTGTTCAACCTCCTACAGATCTTGAGGGAGCTGCCGATGAACTAAGAATGGGTGTTGCAGATGAGACCCAGCTTGGCAAGGCATCAACATCTGACCAGACTGCTATGCTGAGCTCCGATACCCTAGATCTTTATACTGAGAAGATTCGGGATGGGGTCAGGCTGCTATTGACGACAAATTCACAGCTCTCACAGCAGATCTGATGAAGCGGTTTGAAGAAGAGCAAACAAAACTGGTTGACAGAGAAAGGAGTCTCACAGTTGGGATGCATAATGCCATCCTTTCTGAAGTGATGTAACTAGTAAATCCTCTTGCCGAGAAGCTCACTCTCCAGTCTGATAAACTCAAAGTTCAGACAGACATGCTCAATGAGACACAGGTACTACTGGAAAATGTTTGGGCATCCCTGGAGAAAACTGACAACCACATGGATATGGGTTGGAAACACTTTGCAGCTTCTACAGAACGAGCAAGAAAGGACATCGAATTTGCTCTCAGACGCTTTTTAACTCCTGCACCTTCTGCCACCGCTCAGATCACTCCTCTTGCTATTGAGGAACTCAGAGAGGAGATCACACGACAGTTTATTGCTCTGAATCGCAGGTTGTTGGTCCCGGTGTAAACGAGTCTTACACGTGTATCCCTTTTTGATGATGCCAAAACCTATCTTGTTACAAACATTTAACCTAAGCTCAGGTTTCAGTTTATCCTATTACAAGATTGGTTATATTTTCAACAAATTTCCCTTTTTAAATAATGAGTCTCCCAATGATTTCCATACAGAGAATTTTTCAACAATTTCTTCAGTAATGAATCTCTCAAAGGATTCATCACCAAATACTTAAACAATTTCCCATATTCAATTAATTAATTCAGAGACATTCATTCAGGCATATCAAATTTAAAAGACATGTAAATAAGATAATGAGATATTATCTTTTGAGCAAGAATGATAAATCTTCATTGATGATGATTTTGAGTTTACAGATTACAATGAGTTTATCAAAAAAAATAAAATAAAAGACAAAAAAGATTGAAAGATTACAAGAGTCTTCAGGTAAGTCTTCAGTCTTCAGTCTTCAGATTTGGCTTTTCAGTTCTTTTGCTCTTCAGTCTTCTGCTCTTCAGTTTGCTTCTTCTATTTCATCAGTGGGCACTTCCAGGTTGAACATTCCGAAATACCTCTTCTTCAGAGCATCTCTTACCTTAATCATATCCGGATTGTTCCCTGTTAAACCCAACTGAGCAGCATATTGAGCAATCTCTTGAATAATGGCTTTCTCATTCACCAGGCCACTATCAAGTCTTGGAAGAGGGTAGATATATGGACCGGGGGCTTCTATCTGCACTTTTCCTTCATCCGCAAGGTTCATCCAGCTTTGGAGATATTTAGGATAGAAGGTTATGAGATATTCAATGAACACTTCATTCTGATCTGAGCTTTCCCCTCTCCATTCCCTGAGCACATCATAATAGAACCAGAAGGTTCTCTTGACCTCTTCCCACACATCGTTGAATTTGATAGGCATCCATTTATCAACGTGTGGCCATTTCAGTGCTTTTGATGTCTCTCTCCTTTTGCTCGCAAACTTCTTGAATCCACTCCTTCGCTTCAGCTCCTCTTCAGTCTTCTTTCTGATCACAGGCACGCCTGAGACTGAAGCAGCAGCTTTCTTAGCCTGTTCTATCTGGAGTGTCTTCAGAGCATTCTTCGTATTGAAGACTTTCTTCTTCTGCTGACCTGCAGACTCTTCTAAATCTTCAATCAACTTCCTCTGGACTGGCTTAGAAGCCTTAGCACGTTTGCTTTCAGGTTCAACAATGCCCAAGGATTTCCTCTTCATAGGCAATTCAGCAGCAGCCTGGCTTGTTCCAACCTTAGCTTTATCACTCAGTTTCTCTCTTGCCACTTCAAGCATGGTTTCCTCAGAAACCTGAGTGTAGCTCGGCTTCTCCACCTGAACGAACTTCATCTTCTCAGTAGCTTCGACTTCCTTCAAGGCTTTAGATAGAATATACATTTTAGCATCTTTCTGAGCCTTTTTCTCCATAGTACGTGCCAATAACTTCCTGAAGTCTTCACATTCCTTTTCCCCCTTCTTGGCACCGTACTTTGGAAGAAGTCTGGAGAGTGCTGTGTCCATGTGGTATTGCTCCTTGCTCACACAGCGCACCTCCCCTGCTAACTGATCTTGTTCATCTTCCTGCCTCCTGATGTGGTTCTTAGCCACAGAAAATTCTTTAGAGAGATGGGCAAACTGGCCAGAGAGAGCTTCTTTAAACATCTCTGTCATCTTGGTCATGAGCATTGAGCTCATTTCCTCAACAGCAGATTTGATCAGCACTTCATTCTTCTCTGCCAATTTCACCTCTAGAAATTCAGTTCTCTCCTGGTGCTTCTGTTTCAGTTCAGCACTCAGCTCAGCCTTGACTCCCTCCAGCTTTTTATTCAGCTTGTCTTCCATGGAGGTCATCTTTGAGGTCAGAGTGTCTTTAAGTTGCACCAGCTCTGAAGATGTACTCATATTCTCCATTTTCTGAGCTTGGCTGGCCAATGTTTCTTCCATCTGAGCAATCTTGATCATCATTGGCTCAACCTTCTCAAGCTTCTCCATCAAGGGAGTGAAGTCGATCTCAGGAACATTCTGCACCTTCTGTGCTGATTGATCATCCTGAGGTTCAGACACAACCTGAGGGTCGGTCTGCACCTGAGCATCAGCTTCATCCTGAGCTCAAGTCTCCAACTGAGCCTCAGTCTGTACATCAGACAATTCAGAGTTAAAGATAGAAACTTCAGTAACTTTGGCATAATTTTGAATAGTGCCAAAAGGTACCTGAAGAGTGCTAGCTTCAGTCTGAGGTTGAATGATTTCAGGTTGGTCAGCACCAGAAGTTTCCTTCTCCATCTGAGATTGATCCTCAGCATCTCCCTGTTGGTCCCCATCTTGAGATTTGTCTCTGCTGCTAGGGGCACCAACTTCAGTAGCTCTCCTCTTCGCTATCTTCTTCTGAACCAGCTCATCAAAATCTGAACTTTTCATCCTGAGCTTTGTCTTTCTGAATCCTGAGAACTCAGTCAGGATAGTTGTTTCCTCGTTCCACCAGTCTTCCCCTCTGAATGCAGCAATGTTAAGCATCTCTGGAAGAGTCTGATTGAGGATGAACACCGTCGACCTTAATCTGAAGAAGATATCTTGCAGATCAGGGAATGAGCTGAGCTCAGGGTAGCGGTCAAGGATGAACCGTTCCCCCTTGCTCCTCCACTCGGTTTCTTCAGCTTCGCCCTTCTTCATTCTCGGGCTATCAGGTTCAGTTGAAGCATCAGCTGAGGGATCAAGAAGTAGATCACTCAGGAGCTCATCAATGCTAAGTTGCTCCTGAGTCTCAGCAGCCTCTGAAGGTTGTTCAGTCAGGTCCTCAGTTTGCATCTGAGTGGGTTCTGAGGCCTGAGTTGGCATGATCTCAGACTGACTCTGAGTTGGCTCTTCTGCTGTCTGAGCCGGCACTTCTTCAGTAGGAATCTCTGAGGCCTGAGCTCCTTTAAAAATTTCCTGAGAAATTTTATCTGAACTGAGCGATGTCTCAAGCACCTCAGAGAAGACCTGCTCCTCAGTCTGTTCCTGTGCCTTAGAGATAACTTGAGCCAAAACTTCTAATGGCGATGTCTGAGCGGTTTGGCTCTCAGGTTGGATCTCTTCAGAATCACTGCCATCATCATCTGTGAGAACCACCATTCTTTTGCGCTTGGGAGCGAGGGTTTTCTTCTTCATCTTCACACCCTGCTCCTTCTTAGCTTCCAACAGCACCTTCCCCCTAGCTTGTTGGGTTTCCTTTTCAGCAGCCGCAATCGGTGATTCCACTTTCTTCTCTTTCTTTCCTCTGATGGCCTGCTTCTTCACAGTAATGGGCTTGAAAAACACCTTGGACTTAGGGAATAGGGTCGAATTGGCGAAGATATCCTCCTCATCTTTGCACATCTCCAAAATAAATGCTATTTTGGTTGCATGGTGGATCTTGCCTTTAATCGAAATAGCCCCGTTAACCTTCTTGATGACCTTGGCTTGCTCACTCACCATCTGAATCAAAAATTTCAGCCAGTTGAAGTCGGTGGTGGGTGCAGCCTCGATCGCCGCCATAAATCTGAGCTTAGGGGTACTGATCTGCTCAAAACTCCCTGAATGGCTCATGATGCATTTGCTCACAATATCCAACAACACTCTATATTGTGGCTTCAAATGTCTCTTATGCAATGTAGCCTCAAATTTTACAGGATTCTCAGTAATCCTATCCAAATACTCCTGCTCTCTACCCGACATATACACAGCAGGGTCCTCTCCTCTATCACAAAGCTCAAAAACATCGTTTAAATTTTTCGGAACTATATACAAATCCCTCTCAAAATCGATGTATTTAGACGAGTGCTCTAAATGTGATACAGTAATCTCTGAGTGTATACCATCCTCTTCATCTATCTTCATATTACAGATGAATTCGATTACCTCTTTCGCATACTCTTGGTCTGGTCGGCTTGCGACTAGATGGGTGAGCTTAGCCAAACGAATCATATGAAGAGCCTCCTCTTCTGGTTTAGAGTTGGTTGTGCTTTCAAGCGAGACAACGAACTCGTACCAAGGTTTATTGGTTTCGGCCAAACGTTCGAAGATGGTAGGAGCCATTTTAGAGATTTGGGAATTTAGGGTTTAGAGATTTCTGGGCAAAGGGATTTTAATTGCAGAGGATTTGGGAACGAAGGGTTTGATAAAATTTGGCTTGAATGGCTTCTTGGGGAATATATAGCTTCGAGATCGTGGGAAATCGTACTAGTTAGGTGAAAAGCAACGGTTAAGATTAATCCTTGATTAATCGGGTATGTGAAAGGTCGATCCCCGAAAAGTAAGCCGCCAATTTAACTTGATTGGTGATTAAATGTAACAGAGCATTTAATGAATGTTGACCTTCTTGAATTTCAAAAGCGATCCCGCTTAAAAAACATTCCTCGGTGTTTTGTATTTATTGCGAATGATTACTGAGTTTCACTTAAGCAATAAATGAGTCGCATGAGTCATTACTTCTTCAGACTAATTTCCCTCTATCAGTCTTACTGAGTATTGACCTTGATAAAATGTCGATTATGATCTCGAAGTCTTGAATGGTTTCAAGATATGCTCGAAATCTTGACCTTGATGAATCTGAGTTTCACGAGACTCGATTCGGTATTTCCATTTATCTGAGCTTCTCGGTAGAATTGCGAGAAAACTTCATGCATCCGAAAACCTTCAATTTTTGATTTTTACTCTATACACCTAGATCCAACATCCCTAATTCAACCGAAAGTTCACGAAATCTTGATTGACCAAAGGTTTAGTCAAGATATCGACTCTCTCTGCTTATCGATATGAATTTTCTCCATCCTTATGTCCTTTTTTTCTCGACATGATCTCGATGAAGTGATATCGATATCCACATGCTTGCATCGGTGTGCAATACGGATTTTGTGAAATAGCAATGGCACTATTATTGTCACAAAATATTGGTACTTCATTGGCTACAACTTTATAATCCCTTAATTGTTATGCGAGCTAAAGAATCCCGTAAAGCAGCTGACTTCTGCGACCATGTATTCAACATGAGTAATCTTGGTTGCTCTCGAGGTCATTTCTTTTGAAAACCAAGATATCAGCTTACTTCCAAGAAATTGACAAGTTCATGTAGTGGACTTCCTGTCAATCCTGCAACCTTCATAATCAGCATCTGAGTAACCAGTTAATTCAAGGTTATCATCAGCTGGATACCATAATCCTCTATTCACTGTTCCCTTAAGATACTTCAGTATCTTTTTGGCAGCCTCCATGTGACTAGCCTTAGGATTAGCTTGGTATCTTGCACATATCCCAACAACAAATGTTATGTCCGGCCTACTTGCTGTGAGATAGAGCAATGATCCAATGATTCCTCTATAATCAGTATGACTCACTTATTTACCTTCAGAATCAGGATCCATCTTGTAGTTAGTATTCATAGGAATTCTAACTGCATTGCAATTTTGTACACCATATTTGGCAATCAGATCTCTGGTGTACTTTGCCTGGTTGATGAAGATTCCTTCATTTGATTGTTTCACTTGAAGACCTAGAAAGAAATTCATCTCCCCCATCATAGACATCTCAAATTTGCCTTTCATCAATGTAGAAAACTTTTCACACAACTGATGATTTGGGGATCAAAAATGATATCATCAACATATATCCCGAACCAATGAAGATATCTTCCCCATCTTCTATCCCTAAGCGAGTTCTATCAGCAGTTCCTTTGACAAAACCATGGTCAAGAAGATGGCGAGAAAGAGTATCATACCATGCTCGGGTGCTTTGCTTAAGACCATACAAAGCTTTTCCGAGCACGTAAACTTGGTCATTCTGTTTGAAACCGGGGAGGTTGTTCTACATAAACCTCTTCTTTAAGCACACCGTTCAGAAATGCACTTTTCACATCCATTTGATGGTTTGTGAACTTCATGTGGGCAAGATATGCAAGAAACAATCGATAGCTTCTAGTACCTTGTTGGTGGTGCAAAGGTTTCATCTTAATCCAAGCCTTCTTCTTGGGAATAACCTTGTGCAACTAGCCTTGCCTTGTTTTCTTACAATGTTGTTGTTTTCATCTCTTTTATTCTTAAAACCCACTTGGTTCCAATGACATTGTGCCTTTCGTGTCTATCCACTAGCTCCCATACTTCATTTCTTGAGAATTGATTATTTCATCTTGCATAGCAAATAATCAATGAGAATCTTGTAGAGCTTCATCAATCTCGAGGGCTCTTTCTCCGATAGGAAAGCGGTGAATAGTGCACTCTCACCATGGAACCTTCTTGTTTTGACACCATCGGTTAGATCACCCACAATCGACTTGTAGGATGACTATCTAACCATCTTCTTCTAGATGTTCGCCCTTCAATAGTATCCTCAACATTTGAAATGTTAGGTTCGATTAATTGATAAACTCGAGGAACAACGAGAAAAGGAGAAAGGGAATCATCTTCCTTATGGAAATTCCATTCGAACATTGTCGAGACATTTGTTCCCCTTTGGTTGATAGATTTTCGAATTTGCCTCATTTGTGACCACATCTTCATTGGCATCACATGCACGAGTCCGAAGGGGCGGTGTCTATTCGGATTGGTCACCTTTGGTGTGTTGGCTTTTCTGAGTCTCACCATCCCGAGTTCCATCTGAACTTCTTTATTCGAGTCTGAGTCACTCCAATCATAGGATGTGAGTGACTTCTTCTTTTCAGGTTTAGTGGATGATTTGTCTTTCTGTTTGAGGGCTTAATCTGGTGATCCTCTTGGTGGGTTTTTCTGTTTTTTTACGAACACAAGTAGATTCATCAAAAAACAACATGAGGTGTTTCTTCCACAATAAGAGTCCTGATTTGTAAACTCTGAAAGCTTTATTGACTTCAGAATATCCTAAGAATATTCCTTCATCAGCTTTACTATCAAATGTTTTCAACTGATCTTTACCATTATTGTGTATGAAACACTTGCAACCAAACACACGAAAGAAAGAAACAAGAGGCTTCCTTTCATTCCAAAGCTCATAAAGCGTTTTGCCTTAACTCTTTGTCAAGATGGATACGTTACGTGAGTAGCATGCAAATATTAATGACTTGACCCAAAACCTTTTAGGAATATCGACCGACTATCATAGTTCTTGCAGCTTCTTTAAGAGTCATGTTCCTTCTTTCAGCAACACCATTTTGTTGAGGGGTCCTTGCAGCTGATGTTTCATGAGAAATTCCATTTGCTGCACAATAATCAGATATGATATGATTTATAAATTCAGTTCCTTATCGGATCGATTTTGACCACACTCAGATTTTTCTCAATACTGAGCCTTTTCAGTAATTATGGCAGCTTTATCTGAGTCTCTTTCTTACTGAGTAAGAATATGACCCAAGTATATCTTGAGTAGTCATCAACTACTACTAGTGTGTATTTCCTGCCATTGGTGCTCACTGGTGTTATAGGACCAAAAAGATCCATATGCAATAACTGAAGTATTCTTTCAGTAGAAACATCTACTTTGCTTTTAAATGATGCTCTAACTTGTTTTCATTTCTGGCACGCATCACAAATATGTTCCTTACTGAATACTTCATTAGGCAACCCTCTTACAAGAGCTAATCTTGCAAGCTTATTCAGGGTTTTGAAATTCAGGTGATTCATTCTTTTATGCCATAACCAACTGGTACCTGTGGAACTTTTTGCAACCAAACATGTATCTTTAGGAGTTGAACTCCAATCAGCAAGATACACATTTCCTTTTCTTGTACCAGTCAGTAAAACTTTCTATGAGATATCATCTTTCACATAACATAAGTTCTTAGAGAACTCAACATTAAAACCTTTATCACATAATTGGCTTATTGAAAGTAAGTTATGCTTCAATCCAGATACATATGAAACACCATGGATATGGTCGAGTCGATTTCCAAAGTTCCATATCCTTGATGCATCCTTGGAGTTATCTCCAAAAGTGATTATGGCCTCTTTGTTCAACATAGTCTTTGAGTATCTTCTTGAATCATGTCATATGTCTTGAGCATCCACTGTCAAGATACCATACATCGGGGCTTTTTCATCTCTACTCCTCCGTCGTTATGTGATCTTCAATCAGCTTAGTGCCCTTGTTTTTCCTCTGAAAAAGCAGATCAATTCTTAGGTACCCAATTTGTGTAGGGTCCTACAAGGTTAATCATACCTTTTCGGAATCCAAAGTCGCTCGACAACTCTAATCACTTTAGAGTGGCTAATTTGTCTTCCATAAACATCAACATACACATTTACTACTCTGGGTGCCTTAGCAGTTTTCTGTGTATGAGTGCTAGCCTTAGCATGAACATGGGCTTTTGAGTTTTTCTTTGGTTCGGGCCTTTTGTTCATTTGCTTTGGCTTTCATGCACCGTGATGCGAATCTTTGTTGACTTCGAGGTTGAGATAACCTTTACCCTTAGGCAAGTGGGGCTTAGGTTGTGCATCTTTGAAATATGGGTCTTTCAGTATACTGAGGACTTGGTCTCTTCACTTGAGAATGTCTCTGCTGAGTGTTTCTCTTCGAAGATTCCTCGATGGTTGAAGTCAAGATCCTTTCGGGTTTGTATTCTAACTTTGAGGCTTTGAAGTGCTTGCTCGAATTTTTCAATCGAGTGCTTTCGGGTTTTCTAGCCTTCACCGAGGTTTGGGCTTTCCTACCGATCATTCAGTTTCTTTGAAACCATGGGTCCTTTTTCCCTTGTCTACAACCTTGGGCATTTCTTGATTTGAAGTGTAGGTGCCATTTGGTTTTACAAAGATTGTCTTCTTGCTACTTGATGCAAACATTCAGATGACCTTGTGAGGTTCCCCTGGAATGTATCCCAATCCAGATTTTTATAGTGGCAGATCTCTGGTAACTCTGAATTTCATCTATTACATTAGATGCATTATTCAATAGAGTTAACTTCTTCATGCACTATCCTCACGATTCTGTAGAGTTTCATGCTTCTCGGAGAGGTCATTGAACTTAGTTACGATAAATTTGAATCTCTTGGGTGGATTTCTCTAGCTTTTGATTAGGGTCACTATCAACTTCTCGTTCTCGAGAGTTGTACTTTTCGTAACATCTAGTTCATCAGTAGCTCCCATTAATTGAGAAGTGATTTCAGTATTACTAGAGTCTTTCCATTTTAGATTTTGACCTTGATTCCTTATTCTGCTCTTGAGTTTCATTTAGCAGTTCTTGTAAAACAGCATAGTCCTTCATTAGACTCTCAAAAGAATCCATCAGGTCAAAATGACTATTTACAGTTGAACTTGACAACTCTTGTGCTAGTGTAGGAGCAACAACAGAGAAAAAAGAGTTTACATCCTCAATGGCCATCAGACAGATGTCATCACTTTCACTGTCTGAGAATATTTCATCTGAAGAGCTAGATCCCTCCTCAGGATGTTCTTCTTCTGCAACCATGGCCTTTTTGCTAGAGAACTTCTTGTCTCTTTTAGCTTGCCTTTCTCTTCTCTCCTTAGCACTCAGATCTGGACAATCATACTGGAAGTGACCTTTCTTTTGGCAATTGTAGCATCTGTTGGCATCATCATCCTGATCAATTTCTTCTTTGGACTTGGAGTCCTTTCTTTTCGATGAAGATCCCTCAGGTTTCAGGTCCTTCTTCTTCTCAGTTGATCTGTCCTCAGGTTTCTTCTTGTACCTGTGGTTCCTGTAATAGCTTTTGTATTTTCCAAATCTACTATTAAGTCTTTCAAACCTCCTTGCCATCAGTGCTAGCTTTTCCTCAAGCTCATCCTGATTTTTGGCATGGGGGTTCTCAGACTCTCTAGTTTTACAGGTTTTATCTTTGGCCTTAAAAGCCACATTTTTACTAGATGATGAATCATCTTTGCTGTCAGCCTTTTTGGATTTCTTATCAATTACAAACTCATAGGCCTTCAGCTCAGAGAAGACTTGTTGATATGGCATTGAATTAATGTTTTTGGTGTTTTCAATCACCACTGCATGTATATCCCATTTCTTAGAAAGACCTCTAAGAATTTTCAATGCAACTTCTCTCTGTGGATATTTCTTTCCAAGTGCATTTAGATCATTCATAATGCTAGTGAATCTGACTTCTAATTTGTCAATGGATTCACCTTCTTCCATTTCAAAACTATCAAACTTTCCAATGGCAACAGAAAGTTTGTTTTCCTTGATATGATATGTGCCTTGGCACATTACAGCTAGTGTATCCCAAATATCTTTTGCAGTATTGCAGTGAGAAATCATTCCCATCACACCATCATCAATAGTACTGTATAGTGTGTCTTTAGCAATATAGTCTAAATTAACTAACTTTCTCTCCTCAGGAGTCAGTTGGTCATCAGACTTAGGAAATTCTGTTATAGGATCATTTCTCTCATTTTCTGTTCCTCTGGGATTCACCACAGTAAATTGGAATGGTCCTTCAGAGACCACTCTCCACATTCGTTCATGTTTGGAATACAGATGAGCCTGCATTCTCAATCTCCATAGATCATAGTTCTCAACTGAGAACATGGGAAGTTTCTTAGAAGACATTTTATCTGAGTCTTTTAAGAATTCAACAAATAAGATCAGTTCAGATAGACCACAAGTATTTTTAGAAAATAAAACTTTGGTCAACAAAGCAGTGATCAAGTTGAACCCTTCGCTCTCGATACCACTTGTTGGTCGGTGTAACGAGTCTTACGTGTATGGGGAATACACGCGTGTTAGGTGTTTTTAAAACTTTTTTTTTTCTACCGAGGTCACTTTGGGTCGATAATCCTCAAGATTAGGTCCGAGAAGCACAAGTCGCTCTGAGTCAAAGTCTCTTGAGACAAGTGATCTGAGCCGCTTTTGAAACCTCGAGATAATCCCAAGCCCGAGTCCCGAAGTTTGAGAGATCCTGAAGTTGCTTGGATCGATAACTAACTTCATTGAACCCTCGGATGAGTAAGTTCGGTTTGGTAACTATCTGTTCTAGCTACTCGGATGTCGGAATGGTTGGCCCTTAGTTTATACTCATTTTAAGCTTTTTGAAAAAAAACCTTCCCGAATGGAATAGTGATTAGGCGTGATTCCGTTATGCAACTTCAGTGGATTGATTCCAACTGAATATCAGTGAAAAGTATGCTTTCAAATTCAAGTCAATGCAACAGTTAAGCACAGATAAAGAAAGCAATAAACAACACAACAATTTATAGTGGTTCAGAGACTCAAGCTCCTACGTCCACTCTCTCTGATCCTCAGAGAAATTCACTAATCACTACGAGCTTTTCGACTACCTCGCGTAGTTTACTTACTCTTTCGTACGAGCTTTACGACTACTCCACGTAGTTTACTTAGTCAACCCGACCTTGAGCTTTCTGACTACCTCCGTAGTTTACTTACTCAACCACAAACAAGCTTTCAGACTACCTCTGTAGCTTACTAACTTCACCTCTTAGAGCTTTCTGACTACTCCGCGTAGTTTACTCACTCTTTACAACTCTTCTCACCAACAATCACACTCAAACTACCTTCTCAAGGGTTTGGGGTTTCTTGGTTGGTTTCCAACTAGGATGAGATATCCTTTACAATGAAGTACAATGCAAAGGCTAGGATATCTCGACTAAGCTTTGGATAAATCTTATCAAGTTATGCTTAGTTTAGTGAGCTCTCTTCGAAATAAAGCACTTGGGAAATTCTCGATTTTTTGAGTGCTTCAACTTGCAATAATAAGTTTGAGCTCTTGAGTTGCGTATAAATTTTCTGTAACCTTACAATGTAGAGGGTCACAAGTATTTATAGGCATACACCAAGGTCACTCTTGAAAAACTATCCGTTGGAGAGATAGCTCCGTGAGTTTCCTCTTATGGTGTGTGAGGAACACCTATATTTAGGGTTTGACACTCCCTAACACATTTTAGGCAATAGCCTTTTCGTGTAGCCGGTCTTCACTTTTTGTAATCTGGAACTTCGTACATCTGACATCTTTTTCAGCGACCTGTCACTGTCAGTGTCAGTATGGTACAGTGCTGTCTTCCTCTTTTTGACTTTTGTCTCCAGTTAAAGGTAGACACCTTCAACGGCTCTTTTGGCTATAAACTCTGAGTTGATATAACCTTAACAACACTTTGTCTTAGTTCCTTTTGTCTGCATTGAATGTCTTGGCAAATATCTATTTTTCTGAATAATTGCGTTTTCTTCATTGTTGAATCCTTCAGATAGATATTTTTAGTGCCTCGGAACATTCAGGTTTATACTGAGCATTCAGTACATTACTGAGTCTTCAGTAATTACTGTGCCTTCAGTATTCTTGATCTTCAGTTCTTCAGTCTTCTGTCTTCAGCGTCTTCAAAGTCTTCTGAGTCTTCAGGGTCTTCTGAGTCTTCTGAGTCTTCAGCGTCTTCAGATGTATGTTGACTGATATACTGAGTCTTCATGTTGAGTCTTCAGTTCTTCAGTTTCATACTGAGTCTTCAGTATCTCAGTTTCTCACTGAGTCTTTCAGATTCTCAGTTTCTCACTGAGTCTTCAGATTCTCAGTTTCTCACTGAGTCTTCAGATTCTCAGTTTCATACTGAAACTTCAGAAACTTCAGTTTCATACTGAAACTTCAGAAACTTCAGTTTCTTCAGAAACTTACTGAGTTCTTCAGAATCTTCAGATCCTAATCTGATATATATCTGTTGACTATACATTTTGCAGATATCATCCTGAATACTCTAAAACTGAATCCTGACTCAACTATCAAGATTATTATGAACATGTCATACTCAGGGGTTTTTGGGATCTAATCAAAATCATATCTTTATTAAATTCATCTCCCAACACAGGCTGTCCAACCTCTTTGATGAAACCAAAAAGGGGGAAGGACAAGAGAAGAAAGAAAAACAGACACAGTTGGTATCTATTGGATCTTTTCCAGAAGCCACTGTATCTGACTTGCCAGCCACTCCATCTACTGATCTTGTTGCTGAACTAAAAGAAACTGTGGAGCAACACAGCAAAGAGATCACTGAGCAGAAGATTGCTCTTTCAGATGTTATTTCCAGAGTCGACAAGATTGAAGACTTCTCCTCGTCTGTACAGAAAAGAATGGAAATTGATGATCAGGCCAAGAGCCTTGAACTCGCTAAGAAATTAGCAGAAGAAGACGAACGAGATGAATCTGAGCAAACTCTGAAGAGAAAGAAAGGCAAAGGCAAGATGGTGAAAGCTACTGCTGAAGTTCAGAGACAAGGACAATTATTCTCTACCAAAAGCCAGATGTCTCCTGAACAAATTCAAGAGCAAACCAGACAGAGAATAAGAGAGGCTGCCATCAAGAAGCAGAAGTTAGCAGAGGCTAAGGGACTAAACATCGCATACATCCGAAGGAAGAGAAAGAATGAAGCTGCAACAGAGGAGATTGCTTGGGAAGAGAAAGCCTATCCGGCACCAGTCAAAGACATCCTCTGTGCCCGGCTAGATCTGCTTCCAGAATGGGAACAGAGCAGAATGGTTGTGTGATGTGTACATCCTGGAGATGATTCCGATTCATCAAGACCAGACAGAAAATGATGATGAATTTTGGAACTGGTTAGAAACAAAGTACCCAGACTTCTACCAGTTGGTGATGAAGGAAGGGAAGATCATGTCACTGATACCTGAAGCTCCTCCCTTTGAACAACTCCTTCCACCTTTGCGTCCAGATAACAAGCTAGATGTTGTCAAATTCAAGGATGCCTACTATGGATTTGCTGACAAAGGAGGAATCCATAGAAGAAGAGATCTGGACAAGCTAATGCAAAGGATGTACAAGATGTTTGGTATCCCCAAAGAACTTCAGAGGTTCAAGTACACCTGAGGAAGACAACTTGGAATCAGATGATATGTACGTTTTATGTATTCTGTAATGCACACACCTATCTGAATGAAATATTCTATCTCTCTGATTCTAAGACAACATCTCATAGTCTTCTGAAGTATGTACTGCTTTACTTTATCTGCATTTCTACTCATGGTATCTATTTTTCTGATTAAGTGTTTTGGTTCCATCAAAAAGGGGGAAATTGTTGGGAAATTTGTATTTAGTTTTGATGGAAGTTCCAAAACAGGTTGTAATAGGACCAGTCAGATCTGTTAGCTGACTGATGACTTAGAATCAGATTAAGTTGACCAGCTGAAATGTATAGATAGCTGATGTAAAAGATAGGTCACATATTGAGGGGGAACTCAATATGTATAGGTCAGGTCAAATTATCAGATGAGCAGATAAGGTCAGATGATCAGAAGACAAGAAGAAGTCAGATGATCAGGTGAAGACAGAAGAGACTGAGACTCAGATAAACCTGAAGACTCGGATAAACCTGAAGACTCAGATAAGCCTGAAGACTCAGTAACAAACCTGAAGACTCAGTATAACTGAAGACACTGAGGCTCAGAGTTACCTAAAGATCAGAAGACTACCAGAAGACCTACATCAACCGAGTCTGCAAGTTATGTTAAGACAATCTGCATCAGAAGACTCTACAAGGTAGACTGATCAGTTATCTGATCAGGTCAGCTCACACCTGGCGTCAACCAAAATGGTACACCAGACAAGACGAATATTCTACAAAAGGAATATCAATCGTCAAATGGACAAATACTGAAGTGCCGCCTCGCAAAGCCAAAGAGAAAGCGACACGTGCACAAAAAGAGCTGACAATACGGGATTCGACGCTGCGGACATAAATGGTGCTAATCATGCCTTCGGCCACGCCGATATTCAGAGCACGTCACATCATATCCTACAACCTACCTAATATAGCCCGAAATTCAAATTTCTCTCCAACGGCTCTTTGATTTCGTGGTCTATAAAATGGGATTGCTCTTCAAAATTGAAGAAGAGACTGGAGCGAGCAGACTGAAAAAGAAGCAAAAACTATAGCAGAATTTCCGCTCGAAGAACACCGAATTTGAAGATTATTCTTAAGTGTTCATCCCATTGTTCTTAGCATAGAAATCTCATCCTCTAGCATTTGGCTACATAAACACTAGGATAGATTTCCAGTTGGAACCACAACAAACCTTTACCCAAACTCAAAGTTAGGTTAAGTTTGTTTTCGCAAGATTTCAGACTAGGGATTCTAGTTTCTGATTTCTGGGATCGGTTGAGTGTGAACTCGATAAACATCTGTTGGGTGTTGGACTAACACATTAAACTAAGTCCAGTCGGTTAAGTCGGTTAAGTTGGTTAAGTTGGTTAAGTTGGTGCCCCTTGTGTTAAGGGAAGAGTGGACGTAGGACGGGTTTCGTCTGAACCACTATAAAATCTTGTGTGCATTTACTTGCTCTTTATTGCTTTACACTATTCACACAACTGAGCTTAAAATTGCATACATATTCTAAGTTAACATCAGTCTGGACCAAGCAACTGATCTGATCAGGTTGACACCTTAGTTAGCCGATTGAAAACTGACTTGAGAATTTGATTTGGTAAAACTGGTTTTTCACACGGGTATTAACAAGCTTCCGCACTATCAGTTAAACTAACAGATATCAAACTGATCTGCCCTCAGGCGCTCAGTAAGATTGAACATCAGTCCAGACTGATTCACTTGCACTCTGATCAGGAAAACTGCAATCACACCTGATCTGCACGAAAAGTTTTTCAGAAGTCTATTCACCCCTCGCCTCTAGACTTCTGCCCTCACGAAACCCGCTCAGGACCTACAAATGATGAAAAGAGAAGAAAGTTAAACCAAGCAGACTCAACATCAAATAAGAGCATGGAATCAAGCATGGGGAGAGTTTTGGAGAGTGGCAGAGTAGGACATTGGAGGTTAGTCTGTTCCAAACACAAAAGGAATGGAAAGAAAGGTAATTCTCACGAGCTAGTTGTTGAAACTTGTTTAGCGGCGTATGCCTCACATTTATGGGTGGTTAATACGGGATCCACTGATCATGTATGTTTCACTTTACAGGGGTTCAAGCGGACCCGGCAACTTAGTGGGAGTGAGATCCTCATCACACTGGACGATGCTACGAGAGTGGCAGCTGAAGTAGTGGGAGAAGTGCACCTGTCTTTTGAAGACAGAGTTTTAATTTTAAGAGATGTTCTTTACGTTCCTAGTTTTAGAAAGAATTTAATTTCGGTTTCTAAACTTTACCTTGATGGATATTCGGTTACTTTTGACAAAGTTTTTACCATTTCTCTTTATGATAAATTTATCTGTCATGGAACGTTGTTGAATAATCTCTATACAATTAATTGTGCACACCACTCACGAAATGCATCCTAAAACACATCAACTGTTTCCGATAAAAGAAAACGTTCATCAGACGTGAACGAGACACTTCTATGGCATCTCAGATTGGGACATATTAATCCAAAAAGGATTCAAAGGTTGGTAGAAGATGGTTCATTGGAGTCTCTCCGGGTTGAACCAATCCCAACTTGCGAATCATGTTTGGAGGGTAAAATGACCAAGAGGGCATTCGGAGCCAAAGGGAATAGAGCCAAAAAAGTGTTAGAAATTGTTAGGAGATGAATTTAATAAAGAAGTTTTGATTAGATCCCAAAAACCCTGAGTATGACATGTTCAGGATAATCTTGATAGACTGAGTCAGGTTTCAGTATATGTTTAAGAAGTTATCTGCACCGTGTATAGTCAGCAGATATAGATTAGGTTAGATGCTGAAGACACTGAAGACTCTGTAAGTAACTGAAGACACTGAAGACTCAGTATGTCACTGAAGACTCAGTAAGTTGCTGAAGACACTGAAGACTCAGTATGTCACTGAAGACACTGAAGACTCAGTATGTCACTGAAGACACTGAAGACTCATAAGATACTGAAGACCCAGTAGTTACTGAAGACTCGGTAAGATACTGAATACTCAGTATAACCTGAATGTTCAGAGGCACTGAATAATATCTATCTGAAGACTACAAAACTGAGAAAAATGCAAATATTCAGAAAAGTAGATATTGCCCAAAACATTCATATGCAGACAAAAGGAACTAAGTCTAAGTGTTGTTTAAGGTTGTCTCATTCAGAAAGATTGACCAAAAAGAGTTGTTTTGTTTGTCTACATTCACTGAAGACAAGAACCAATCAGAGGAAGACAACACTGTACTTTACTGACACTGAAAGCGACAGGACACTGAATCATGTCAGTAGTACTATGTTCCAGACTGCAAAAATTGGTGATTGGCTACATGACTGCATATTTCCTAAAACATGCAAGGGAGTGTTCAAACCCTAAATATAGTCGTTCATCAAACACCATAAGAGGAAACTCATGAAGCTATCTCCTCCAACGGATAGTTTTTTCAAGAGTGACCTTGGTGAAGGTTGCCTATAAATACCAGTGACCCTTTACATTGAGAGGTCACAGGAAATTTCAAAGCAACTCAAGAGCTCATTCATATTATTACAAATTGAAGCACTTGAAAAACCCTAGAATTTCCCAAGTGTTTCACATTGGAGAGAGCTCACTATTCTAAGCCTAGAGTGGTAGATATATCCAAAGCTTAGAAGAGATATCCTAGCCTTTGCATTAGTTCTTATTGTAAAGGATATCTCACCCTAGTTGGAAACCAACCAAAAACCCAAACCCTTTGTTAAGGTAGTTTGTGTGTGTTTTGTTGGTAAGTTAGAGTTGTAAAGAGTTAGTAAGCTCAAAGTGAGTTGCTTTTAAAAACTCTAGAGAAGAAGTTAGTAAACTACTTGTGGTAGTCTAAACACTTGTGTGTGTTTGAGTTAGTAAGTCTGTAAGTGAGTCGCCCGAGAAAACTCAAGGTAGAAAAGTGAGTAAGCTTCATGTGAGTTAGCGAAAGCTTTAGGAAGTGGTTAAGGAATTTCTCTCGAAGATCGAGAGATAGTGGACGAGGAGCTTGAGTCTACGAACCACTATAATTCTTTGTGTTGTTTTGCTTTACATCTTTGCATTATTATCATTTGCATGTTTTTCATCGAAAGCATAGTTCGATATTTAGTTGGAACCAATCCAATTTCGAACTTGCATCAAATTGATCACGACTTAATCATTGTTTTATTGAAGGAAGATTTTCAAAAAAGCTAAAAGCAGTATAAACTTAGGGCCAACCATTCCGCACACTTGAGTAGCTAGAACAGATAGTTACCAAAACGAACTAACTCTATCGAGGGTTCAGTAAGATAATTATCGGATCCAAGCGCCTCAGGATCTCTGATAAACTCAGGCTCAGTTGGGTTAATCTGAAGCTTCGAAAGCATTTCGGGATCATTGTCTCGAAGAGACTTTTGACTCGGGGCAATCCGTGCTTCTCGAGGCAAAATCATCGGGATAACTTTGACCCATCGACCTCGATGAAAAAGAAAAGTTTTAAAAATCATCGAACACGTGTATTCCCCCATACACGTGTGAGACTCATAATTAACCAGGGACCAACAGAAATCGTTCACACAGACGTATGTGGTCCAATGTCAATCAAAGCAAGAGGAGGTTATGGGTATTTCGTCACCTTTATTGATGATTACTCAAGGTACGGCTATATTTTCCTTATGAAGCATAAATCTGAGACCTTTGACAAATTCAAAGAATTTAAGGCTCAAACAGAGAATCATAGAGAAAAACGTATCAAGTCTCTACGATCTGACCGTGGAGGCGAGTACCTTAGCGATGAGTTTTTGAACTAATTGTCAGATGAAGGGATTGTATCCCAGCTAACTGCACTCGGAACCCCTCAACAAAATGGGGTTGCAGAGCCAAGAAATAGAACTCTTTTAGAAATGGTTAGATCAATGATGAGTTATGCGGATCTACCCAAGTCGTTCTGGGGTCATGCCTTGGAAACAAAGACTTATATTCTGAACTTGGTGCCATCCAAATCGGTTCCCAAAACTCCCAAAGAATTGTGGACCGGGCACAAGCCCAGTTTGAGACACATGAGAATTTGGGGGTGTCCAGCCTACGTGTTGGACAAGGAAGCCGAAAAATTGGATCCTCGGTCAGAATTAAGGTTATTTATAGGATACCCCGAGGGAACAAAAGGGTGTATGTTCTATAGTCCCGAAGATCAAAAGGTTGTAATAAGCACCCACTTTAGATTTTTGGAAGAAGACTATATGAACGAATGAAAGCCCAGAAATGAGATTACCTTAAATGAGCTAAGGGGGCTAACCTTAGTGCCAACTGTACAAGATGACATACCAAACGACACACTTACACAACCGTAACCTCGTCGTAGTGGGAGGGTTGTAAGACAGCCCGAGAGATTCATAGGGGTAAGAGAGTCCTCGGACTTAATCCTCGGTCAAGATGAATCAGACCCATGGACTTACGACGAGGCAATCCAAGAAAAGGATGTGGTTTCTTGGCAAATAGTAATGGAAGCCAAAATGGGTTCTATAGATCATAACAGAGTGTGGGAGCTAGTCGAACCACTTAATGGGGTCAAACACATTGGCTGTAAGTGGGTATACAAGAGGAAAAGAGGACCGGACGGGAAGGTGGAAACCTTCAAGGCAAGGCTTGTGGCAAAAGGTTATACTCAGAAAGAAGGGATCGACTATGAGGAAACCTTTTCACCTGTAGCAATGCTCAAGTCCATCTGAATTCTCTTGTCGATTGTTGATCATCTCGACTTTGAAATCTGGCAAATGGATGTCAAGACGGCTTTCCTTAACGGAAGTCTTGAATAGGAAATCTATATGCAACAACCCCAAGGCTTCATTGAAAAAGACCAAGAACACCTAGTTTGTAAGCTCAAGAAGTCCATTTATGGACTCAAACAAGCATCCAGAGCTTGGAACCAATGTTTTGATCAAGTAATAAAGTCTTATGGGTTTGATCAAAACGAGTACGAAAGTTGTGTGTACAAGAAGAGTGTCGGAACTGCATTGGTATTCTTAGTACTATACGTAGATGACATCCTGCTCATCGGGGACGATGTAAAGGTGTTGTCATCAGATGTAAGGGCATGTCTTTCAAAACAGTTTGATATAAAGGACTTAGGGGAAGCCGGGCACATCCTTGGGATCATGATCACTCGAGATCGCAAGAAAGGGATGATAGGATTATCGCAAGCTTCATATATAGACATTGTCTTGAAGCGATTCAGCATGCAGGATTCCAAGAAAGGCATCGTACCTTTCAGACATGGAATCCATCTATCCAAGGAAATGTGCCCTAAGACACAAAAGGAGATAGATGACATGAAAGGCATTCCTTATGCTTCGGCTGTCGGAAGCATTATGTATGTAATGCTGTGCACGAGACCGGATATCTGCTTTGTCGTTGGCATGGTGGCAAGATATCAAAGTAATCCGGGAAAAGAGCATTAGCTTGAATTAATTAATGGGCTAGATAATCTTAAACACGGGAAATAATAACCGGGAGCCATATTAACAGTAATATGGGTTAAGATGGATAGTGCAATATTAATTATGTAGTGGGATTAATTAATATTTATGGGTTTGAATAATATTGTGGCTCAATATTGGAAATTCAAGATCCATTGGAAGGTCCAATCTTAATTCTCCTAAAGGCCCCTCAAGTAGCCCAAAGATAAAGTCCAATAACTGAAAAATGTGTTTAAAATAAAATAAATTATTGTTGCTTATTTTTTCCAAAATTTTCGAAAATATTAAAGGAAGAAAGAGAAAAGATTTTCTTGATTTTCTTGGAATATTTTATGGAATATGTATTCTTGAAATACAAGATTATCCCATAAATTCAAGAAAAGTCAAAGATCCTATTTCTTCCCTATTTAATGGAAAATTTTCTGAAAATCCCTTAATATGAGGAGGTGGGATTTTTATGGAATATTTTAATTATGGAGAAAAGAATATATTGGATATATTCAAGATTTCTTGGAGATCAAGAAAAAGATTTTTCCATCTTATTCTTAGGGCAAAAAATCGGCCACCACCTAGTATTATAAATAGGGGATGAATTTTCATCCCCAAGTGCAATTCCATGTGTTGAAAAAATTAAAAATCCACAAAGGTGGTGCAATATAATTTTATTTTTTCCTTTTGTTAAATTGTTCGCGAGTTCCTACCACCGGATTGTTGAACAAGGATAAGAGAATACTTGAGAAGGTCTTTTGGTGTGTTCGTGTGAACGGGATCCATCTTCTCAACGGTTGTCACTCTGAGAGGTTAGTTCATATAAACCCGTAGCAATTCCGCATGCGAAGGATTTATGTGAACTGTTTATATGCATGATTTGTTATTGAATTATTATTTGAATTAATATAGGATTAATTCATGCTAGTAATAATTGTTAGAATTAAATTTTTATTTAAATATTCATCCCGAATAGATCCGGGCAATTAATTCCCCAACTTGTAAACCAATGTTCGACACGATTTGAAAGAAATCAAAGTTCGAGTGGACGCCCGAAAGTCAGGAAGCTCTTGATAAAATTAAAGCTTATCTGGCAAATGTAAGCATCCTATCGAAACCAGTTCCTGGGGAGAAGCTCTTCCTGTACCTCGCGGCCTCGAAAACCGCTTTGAGTGCAGTACTTGTCCAGGTGGAAGATAGGGATGAGTTTCCTATTTATTTCGTTAGCCAAACACTGAACAAGACCGAGCAGCGTTACCCGACGCTGGAGAGATTGACATATGCACTAGTCATGAGTGTGAGGAAGTTGAGACCATATTTTTATGATCATCCAGTCGAAGTTCGTACTTCCACACCCCTAAGGAATGTGCTCCATCGACCTGACACAACAGGGCGGTGCCTGAAATGGGCCATCGAGGTCGGATAGTACAGGGTAACGTACACGCCTCGAACTGCCATCAAAGCTCAGGCGCTAGCCGACTTCATTGTCGAACTTACCTTCTCCCTTGAGGCCGGATGTTCAAGAGGCCCGCCGGGGGAGTTGTATGTGGATGGATCGGCGACTTCCTATTAATCAGTATAGAATGAATAGATCAACAGAGGGATTGGTCCTGATAAGTCAGGAGGGCTTTTCATTCCAAAACGCCATTACCTTCGACTTCCCAGTGACAAATAATGAGGCCGAATATGAGGCACTCATCAGCGGCCTAGGGATGTCAATAGCCATGGGCATCAAAAGGCTACAGGTACATACCGACTCTCAACTTGTAGCTTGTCAAGTCTCGGGGGAATATGAGGCACGGGACGACAGGATGGCGGCCTATCAAGAGGTTGTCAAGCTATTATGCCAAAAGTTCGACCAGATCCACGTAAAACTAATCCCGAGGGACCGAAATTCGCAAGCCGATGCCTTAGAACGACTAGCGACCTTGGAGGGACCAACATAAATGAAAGATGTCACCATCACAACGCTCCCTGTTGGTCCCGATTTGAACGTCGAAAAACTCATTTTGCGCGTGCGGAAACAAACATTTTGAAAGCGATGCATATAAAACAGGGGTGAGGGCAGAGTGATACCAATTTTTTATCTTTTTAAGCTCATGTGTGTTGTTTTTCTTATAATCGAATGCATATGACAAGTATGAACATAAAGCAGTAAAGAACACACGATTTTATAGTGGTTCGGAGTCCAACTCCTACATCCACTATTCCCTATCAACAGGGGCACCTACTTAACCAACTGGACTTAGTTTAACGTGTTAGTCCAACACCCAACAGATGTTTACCGAGTTCACACTCAAACGGGACTTATCACCCTCACGGGATTGCCTACCCTCCCTTTCGGGATTGCTAGATGTTTACCGAGTTCACACTCACCTACAAACTTAACCGACTGATTTGGGTAAGGTTTGTTTGGTTTCCAACTAGGTTGAGATTTTCCCTTACATTTGTTTAGCCTCAATGCTAAGGATGGGAAAATCTCTCTAAGCTTATGATATGGCATTTATGCTTAGATTGGGTTCTAGAACACTCTTTGAATATATGCGTGTATTTTTTTCTCTGTGTTCTATGGTGGGAATGCTAGATGATTTGGCTTGATGGATGTAAAAAAACCCATTTTTCCACACCGATAATGAGGAATAACTTGTATTTATAGTGTGGATTTGAATGTTACCGTTGGATGGAGTCACATTCAAATCCATACTTTTAAACTTCTTTGCGGCTTTTGTGGTTGTCTTCCTCTCATTGGTCCACGTCAAATATGAATTGCAGCGGCTATATTCTTGATTTTTCGAGTCTGGATCTTGAGTTTATCTCGAGCCTTGGTCTCTCGAGCCTTGGGTCTCTACGAGCCTCGGTGTTAGTTTGACATACCGAGTCTCGGGTTTCTTGATTCAAGCAGACTTCTCTTGGCGGGACCTTATCACCCTCGGGCATTCGACACTCAGCCGACCGGAGTTGATTCTTCGATGTTCTGTTGGACATCCGACCCTCAGTCACAAAACTTATTCGACCTAGTGATCATTTGGGTATAAGATTGTTTGGTTATGACTTCAGGTTGACTTTTTCCGATACATTTGTTTAGCCTCAATGCTAGGATGGGAAAACTTCTTCTCTAAATATGATATTGCTCACATGATTAGATCTAATTATAGAACACTTTTGGATATGCATGGTTTTCTTGCTCATGTATTACATGGTGGGAATATTAGATGAGCATATGGATTTTTCACGATTTTTTCAATCACGCCCGATCTTGATCATCCGCTCATTTTAGTGTGGATTTGAATGTCGATCTGGATGGAGTCTCATTCAAATCCATACTATTCTGCGGCCTTCTCTTCTTTTCTTTTGGTTGTCTTCTCTCGATTGGTCATGCGCTCTTGATCACCATATCTATATTCTTGATTCTTACGATCATGGATCTTAGGTTCTATCTTATCGGGTCATCTGGTCATCTCGATCTTCTGACATCGGTGACAGCTTTTCTTCTTCGATTTTGCTCATTTCATCGCTTAACTCCGGAACTCATCTTACTCATCGATCTCGTCGGTCTAAATCGCTCGACCTCGACATCGATCTCGATCATCTACATCCGATTTCGTGAGTTCCCCCTCAATTTGTTCTCGTTCTCAACTTGTTATTATCAGAATCGGCTTCAATAACACAAGTTGATAATGTTTTTGGCATAATTCATCAAAACTAAAATATCCCAACAATTTCCCTTTTTTTTGATAATGGCGCCAAAACATTAGAATATATGCATTTTTAAAGAAACGGGTTTTATTTTAAAAGATCAGTTCAGGTGGTTACTTTGAAATCAGTGAACCGTTTGAACACCTGCTCTGATACCAATTGTTGGTCCCGATTTGAATGTCGAAAAACCCATTTTGCGCGTGCGGAAGCAAACATGTTGAAAGCGATGCATATAAAAGCGCGGGGTGAGGGCGATCGATACCAATTTTTTTTCTTTTTAAGCTCATGTGTGTTGTTTTGCTTATAATCGAATGCATATGACAAGTATGAACATAAAGCAGTAAAGAACACACGATTTTATAGTGGTTCGGAGTCCAACTCCTACATCCACTCTTCTCTATCAACAGGGGCACCTACTTAACCAATTGGACTTAGTTTAACGTGTTAGTTCAACACCCAACAGATGTTTACCGCGTTCACACTCACACGGGACTTATCACCCTCACGGGATTGCCTACCCTCCCTTTCGGGATTGCTAGATGTTTACCGAGTTCACACTCACCTACAAACTTAATAATCGATTTGGGTAAGGTTTGTTTGGTTTCAACTAGGTTGAGATTTTCCCACACATTTTTTTTAGCCTCAATGCTAAGGATGGGAAAATCTCTCTAAGCTTAGGATATGGCATTTATGCTTAGATTGGGTTCTAGAACACTCTTTGAATATATGCGTGTATTTCTTTCTCTGTGTTCTATGGTGGGAATGCTATGATACCAATTGTTGGTCCCGATTTGAATGTAAAAAAACCCATTTTGCGCGTGCGGAAGCAAACATTTTGAAAGCGATGCATATAAAACAGGGGTGAGGGCAGAGTGATACCAATTTTTTATCTTTTTAAGCTCATGTGTGTTGTTTTGCTTATAATCGAATGTATATGACAAGTATGAACATAAAGCAGTAAAGAACACACGATTTTATAGTGGTTCGGAGTCCAACTCCTACATCCACTCTTCCCTATCATCAGGGGCACCTACTAAACCAACTGGACTTAGTTTAACGTGTTAGTCCAACACCCAACAGATGTTTACCGAGTTCACACTCAAACGGGACTTATCACCCTCACGGGATTGCCTACCCTCCCTTTCGGGATTTCTAGATGTTTACCGAGTTCACACTCACCTACAAAACTTATTCGACCAACTGGTTTGGGTATAAGATTGTTTGGTTTCCAACTAGGTTGAGATTTTCCCTTACATTTGTTTAGCCTCAATGCTAAGGATGGGAAAATCTCTCTAAGCTTATGATATTGCATTTGTGCTTAGATCTAGGGTAGAACACTTTTGGATATGCATGTATTTCTTGCTCTGTATTCTATGGTGGGAATGCTAGATGATTTGGCTTGATGGATGTTTCACGCATTTTTCCACACCTGATAATGAGGGAAGAACTTGTATTTATAGTGTGGATTTGAATGTTACCGTTGGATGGAGTCACATTCAAATCCATACTATTCTCGTAACTTTGCGACTTTTTCATTTGGTTGTCTTCCTCTCATTGGTCCACGTCCAATTTGAATTGCAGCGGCTATATTCTTGATTCTTACGAGTCTCGGGATCTTGATTTATCTCGAGCCTTGGTCTCTCGAGCCTCAATGTCCGGTGACATCTTGAGTCTCATGTTTCTTGATTCAGACTTCTCTTGGCCGGACCTTATCGTCGGGCATATGACACTTTCAGCCGACCGAGTTGATTCTTCGACTTCGAGACATCGACCCTCGGTCACTAGCTTTTCGAAGCTGCTTGATCATCGATGGCGTTCGATTCTCGGTGAATATGACTTGGATGACTTCTTTCGATGACGGTATCTTGGTTACGATTTTTTGATATCGATTTCTTCTACTTTGATCGATCGGCTCACATGATTCGATCGATTATAGCGTCAGTCGACATATCGGTTTATCTGCATCAGATTAGTACATCGAGGTTAGCATATTAGGTTACAATATCGGTTTGCACATCGATCTCAATCACGTCGATCTTGATCATCTGCTCATCTTCATATCGATCTCGATCGCGTCGATCTCGTCGATCTCATCTGCTCCTCTTACGATCTGCAACCTTCTCTTACGATCTTACGGTGGTTTCTTTACGTCGGTTTATGCGCTCTTCGATCACCATATCGGCTCATTTGTTCTTGATCATGTGATCAGTCATTCAGTTATCTTATCGGGTCATCGGTCATATGATCTTCGATCGGTGGCTTAGCTTTTCTTCTCTTACGATTTTGCTCGTTTCATCGGTTAACTCAGGAACTCATCTTATTATTCGATCTCGTCGGTCTCAAATGCATGACCTCGTCGATCTCGATCATCTACATCGATTTCGTGAGTTCCCCTCAATTTGTTCTCTCGTTCCCCCTCAACTTGTTATCGTAAATCGGCTTCAATAACACAAGTTGATAATGTTTTTGGCATAATTCATCAAAACTAAAATATCCCAACAATTTCCCCCTTTTTGATAATGACGCCAAAACATTAGAATATATGCATTTTTAAAGAAACGGGTTTTATTTTAAAAGATCAGTTCAGGTGGTTACTTTGAAATCAGTGAACCGTTTGAACACCTGCTCTGATACCAATTGTTGGTCCCGATTTGAATGTCGAAAAACCCATTTTGCGCGTGCGGAAGCAAACATTTTGAAAGCGATGCATATAAAACAGGGGTGAGGGCAGAGTGATACCAATTTTTTATCTTTTTAAGCTCAAGTGTGTTGTTTTGCTTATAATCGAATGCATATGACAAGTATGAACATAAAGCAGTAAAGAACACACGATTTTATAGTGGTTCGGAGTCCAACTCCTACATCCACTCTTCCCTATCAACAGGGGCACCTACTTAACCAACTGGACTTAGTTTAACGTGTTAGTCCAACACCCAATAGATGTTTACCGAGTTCACACTCAAACGGGACTTATCACCCTCACGGGATTGCCTACCCTCCCTTTCGGGATTGCTAGATGTTTACCGAGTTCACACTTACCTACAAACTTAACCAACTGATTTGGGTAAGGTTTGTTTGGTTTCCAACTAGGTTGAGATTTTCCCTTACATTTGTTTAGCCTCAATGCTAAGGATGGGAAAATCTCTCTAAGCTTAGGATATGGCATTTATGCTTAGATTGGGTTCTAGAACACTCTTTGAATATATGCGTGTATTTCTTTCTCTGTGTTCTATGGTGGGAATGCTAGATGACTTGGCTTGATGGATGTTTCACGCATTTCTCCACACCTGATAATGAGGGAAGAACTTGTATTTATAGTGTGGATTTGAATGTTACCGTTGGATGGAGTCACATTCAAATCCATACTATTTTGTAGCTTCTTTGCGGCTTTTTCATTTGGTTGTCTTCCTCTCATTTGTTCACGTCAATTTGAATTACCTTGGCTATATTCTTGATTCTTACGAGTCTCGGGATCTTGAGTTTCTCCGAGCCTTGGTCTCTCTCGAGCCTCGGTGTCCGGTGATTTATCTTGAGTCTCGAGGTTTCTTGATTCAATGAGACTTCTCTTGGCCGGACCTTATACGTCGGGCATATGACACTTTCGGTGGTGAGTTGATTCTTCGACTTGGACATCGACCCTCGGTCACTAGCTTTTCGAGCTAAGCGATCATCGATGGCGTTTTGATTCTCGGTGAATATGACTTGGATGACTTCTCTTACGATGACTTGTTTCGATCGGTATCTGATTTACGGTTTTTCGATATCGATTTCTTCTCGTCGTCTGATCGACTCACATGATTAGATCGATTATAGCATCGAGTTAGCATATCGGTTTATCTGCATCAGTTAGTACATCGGTTTAGCATATTAGGTAAGCATATCGGTTTTAGCACATCGATCTCAATCACCGATCTTGATCATCTGCTCATCTTCATATCGATCTCGATCCGTCGATCTCGTCGGTCTCATCTGCTTTTCCTCTTACGATCGCAACCTTCTCTTACGATCTTACGGTCGGTTTTCTTTCACGATCGGCTTATGCGCTCTTCGATCACCATATCATTTCATTTATTCTTGATCATGTGATCGGTGCGATTACAGTTATCGATCGGCTCATACGGTCATCGATCTTACGATCGGCTAAGCTTAACTTTTCTTCTCTTCGATTTTGCTCGGCTCATCGATTAACTCAGGAACTCATCTTACTCATCGATCTCGTCGGTCTCGTCTGCTGACCTCGTCGATCTCGATCATCTACATCGATTTACATTGAGTTCCCCCTCAATTTGTTCTCTCGTTCCCCCTCAACTTGTTATCTGTAAATCAGCTTCAATAACACAAGTTGATAATGTTTTGGCATAATTCATCAAAACTAAAATATCCCAACACTCCCCCACCCATCCACTACTCGCGGAGAGATTGCGACCCTAGAAACCCCAACATTGAGCTGGATGACACCGATCTTGGAATACTTGACAAGCGGTCTACTACCGGCAGATCGAATCCAAGCCCGGCAATTGCAATTACAAGCGGCGCGATATACAGTGATCAACAATGAATTGTATAAACGAGGTTTCAGTATGCCCCAACTTCGATGTATCACACCTGAGCAAGGACAGGTCGTCCTACGAGAAATACACGAAGGGGCATGCGGAAACTACGTGGGGGGCAATCATTGGCCCACAAAACTACGAGACAAGGATACTTTTGGCCAATGTTACGGGCCGACGCCATCATCTTAGCCCGCAAATGCCACAAATGCCAAATTTACGTACCTTCAATCAAGGTCGCCTCGGAGGATCTATTCTTTGCCAGGATCTATCGGGATGACCTTATAAACACAAATTTAAATTAACAATTATTACTAGTGTTGTGTTCGATATAAAGAATCAGGATTAATCAAACTTGTAAGAGCGACACGTGTAATGTTTATTAAAATAATCATGCCCAATGGAGAAGTATTCGCCACTCAGGTCAGGAAAGAAGGAATTAGATGAGCTAAGTCAAGAAGGCCACAAACAAATCTGAGGACTCAGATGGCCAAAATACTCAAATATCCTGAAGGCCTCAGATATCCTGAGGGTCAGTATGTTCGCACCTCAGATATCCTGAGGGTCAGTATGTTCGAAGACCTCAGATATCCTGAGGGTCAGTATGTTCGAAGACCTCAGATATCCTGAGGGTCAGTATGTTCACACCTCAGATATCCTGAGGGTCAGTATGTTCGCACCTCAGATATCCTGAGGGTCAGTATGTTCGAAGACCTTAGATATCCTGAGGGTCAGTATGTTTGAAGACCTCAGATATCCTGAGGGTCAGTATGTTCACACCTCAGATATCCTGAGGGTCAGTATGTTCGCACCTCAGATATCCTGAGGGTCAGTATGTTCGAAGACCTCAGATATCCTGAGGGTCAAGATGCTCATGACATAACATTCGAAGAATCGGGCATCGAAGGGTCGAGTGCTCGACACTTTCGGATATCAAACCCCAATATCCTGAGGGCTCAGTGTGCTCAAGGAGGACAATATTCCAGCATAAGACTGATATGGTTTAATGGGGCGAACAAAGCATCCAACCGAGCAAAAGATTAATTTGGATGACCAAAAGAGTGCCTTACAGACAAGTAAGCTCCAAGATCAACCAGGAAGACGAAGTTGAAAACGTGGCAGCATTACGTGAGTTCTTGCAAGACCCGAAGTCTCCAGCTCATGCTTGCCAAATCAGCTCATGCTTGTCAAAGCATTATAAATAGAAGAAAAAAGAACAAGCGCCAGGTTCAAAAAAAAATTCCCATACTTGAGAGGGAAGGAATAGAAAAATTTGAGTGATCATATTAGAAACCCTAACACTCAGAGCCTAACTCTCCAAACTATCTTCATCTGCAATGATTCATCTTCATAAGGTGTATCAAATATTGTACGTGTAAAGCTCGCAATACTACATCCTGGCATGGGATGCCCCCAGAGTAGTCATTTCTGATTTAATTTGGGTCAACAAATTCATCTTTTCTGACTTATCGTACACGTGCATGTTTTGTTTGTGAGTTGTTATCATAATTAGCCACATAATACTCTCGATAAAAAATGACTCGCAACAACTGGCGCTAGAAGGAGGGTTGTCTTCACCAAGAAACCAACCCATACACAAACCCTTAGAGAGCCGAGGCAGAAAAAATAAATAAAATGCCTCAATCTAGGAACACACAAACGGAGAGGTCGGGTCAAAGCCGACCACACGACCGGAAAAAGGCTCAGCGCCAGCCTCACAAAGATCGGGAAGTAGAGACCATCAATCTTGATGATATTGCCAATGATCCGTGACCCACGACAAAAGCCATCACTTTCTTCTTTGCGGCAGAAGAAAGAAATTTGAAAAAGAGTTGGCCAAATTAGAAACTCAAGAACATAAAGAGCGACGCTCGCGTACACCTGATAGCGAGCAAGCTCAAAAGAAAACTGTGAAGCGGGCGAATCAAAAAGCCGATGATATGTCTGATGACGAACAGCCTCAGGGGTCTAGACCTTCCGCGTTTGGAAGCTTGAGGCTCTCCGCCAAAGACCGAATCGGCAATAATAGGCGACAGGATCTAGGGAAGGAACAACCAATAAACATGCCCGCACACTCAGGTCTTCATGATCGTCCGCATGCCGAACAAAAATCGGCAGGAACAAAATTGTCTATCCATCATCGATTGGGTAGTCAAGGACAAGCTTGTAAAGGGGGACTGCCCCATCACGAGCATGACCCACTGGGTCCTCATGATGGGAAACAGCCCCGATCCAAGTCTGTCAGTTCCATGAAATTTGCGGAAATCGAGGTTTATCGAGGATTCTGGCCCGACGGCAGCGCGACCAAAAGGTCACCCTCGGGTGAGCACAATACCCTGCTCGCCATTATCACCGGTGATCATGGCGGCCGAAATACAAGAGAAAGTAGCAAAAACTTGACCACCAGTCCCCATGTTCGATGCTGAGTCTGACCCTCATGTCCATCTCAGCAAATACTCAGACTTTATGATCGCGATGGGGGCCCACAGGCGAACGCGTGATGCCGATCATTCCCCATGACTTTGGGTGATCGGGCACATAGATGGTTTTCTACCTTGCCCGCCGCGTCTATCACATCTTTCGCTCAATTGGGACAACGATTTCTGTCCCACTTTTCATCCATGTGTGCTCGTCCAGTGCCAAAACAAAGATTGGCGCATTTTTCCCAACTAAAAGGTGAGTCTGATCGGTCATACATCGAAAGATTTGATAAATGTTTGTATGATGGGGCCCCAGTTGAAGAGGATGCCAAGATCCTCGCGGTGGTTGGGGGCTTGACTCTAAATACTGACATGTGGAAGGCCATGCATCAAGACTGGCCGAACACATATTCTGAGTTCCGAGAGCGAGCGGCCAAAATCATAGCCATGCAAGATTTGCTCGCCCAATCACGATTGGGTCAGGAACCTACAACTAGAAAAGTTTTTGGGAAGAAAGTGATGAATGAAGGGGGGTACAAACCCCCAAGCTCTTTCAAACCATTCGAACAAAGAGCATAAGCAAATGCCCTACGGAGTCTTTTGGGCGTTTCAGTGGAGATAATCTTTAACCAAATCAGAGATCGGGACATGTTGGAAAGGCCAAGAAGAATCATAATGGATAAACATCGGCTCAATGCTTCCAAATATTGCAACTACCACGAGTACATCGGGCACAACACTGAAGAGTGTCGCGATTTACTCCGCCAACTTTGGAAGCTATACGAAGATAATCGTCTTACCCAATTCTTAAAAAAGCCGGTGAGCAGAGACTCCCGAACTGAAAAAACAAAAGATCGATGGGGTAAACGTAAAGTCAAACAAACATCTGACAGTGATCCCTAAGAATCACGAAAAAGGACTGAAATACCCAAAAGAGGGCCTCCTACTGTGGGAAGAGGTCGAGAAAGTCAAGAGATTCAAATGATACGTCCTGAATATGGTCCAGTGGGTGGATGTTACCTGGCACCAACATTATCGAACAGACGAAAAAAGATGGAGATGCGTGCCATGCAAAGCGTCCATCAGGTGAAGGTGGCGAGCACATCAGCTAGCACGCCGCCCTCTCACCAAATTATGTTTTCAGAAGACGATCTCGACAGAATCATAACTCCCCACAACGACTCCTTAACCATCAGTGCTCGTCTCCTCGGGTTGAAGATGCACCGTCTCCTGGTTGATACCGGAGCTTATGCGAACATTTTGTTCGTCAACACCCTTCACCAGATGGAAAAGCAAGTTGGGGACTTGAGCAATTATATTGAACCATGTAATCATACCATAATGGGTTTTGGGGAATCTGTAACCCGACCCTATGGTATGATTAGATTAGGAGTCGAGTTAGAATCAACTCAGAATCCGGACATCCGACGAACTAGAATGCTAGATTTTATAACCGTCGATGCTCCGTCAACTTATAACGGGTTTCTAGGTCGCCCGTTCATTCAGGAATTTAAAGAGGCATGTTCTACGTATTATTACTGTGTTAAATTTCCAACACAAGATGGAACGGGTAGCGTAAAAGGAGATCAGAAGAAAGCTTGAGATTGTTTGCTATCATGTGCACCAGAAAAACAAAATATTGTACACATGATGGAGCAAACATGGGAGATTGGTGAGTCAAGCCAGCGAGCAAATGCCTCGCCTCAATATCCTCCGACGAGCATAAGTTTGACGAGCACAGCTCTTCGCGCGAACACAGAAGGCGCGAACATAAAATCTAGGGTAGCGGCTCATGCCCTAGATCTCCATGATCAAATGAATATTGATCAGCCGAACAAGCAAACGGACCTAGAACCTCGCATAGGTTTCGAACCCATGGAGGTTGAAGATGAACACCGGGGGTCCATTCAGGATCCTCAATGGAAACAAAAGAGAAAATGAGAAACACCTGTCGAACAACTGGAGTCCATCAACATCGACCCGAATAGAACCGAGTTAGAAGTGTTCATTGGTTCGGAATTACCTGAACCAATTCGAACAGAAATTATTGCTTATCTTCAGGCAAACTTGGATGTGTTCGCATGGTCACACGAGGACATGGTGGGCATTGATCCAAAACATGCATGCCACTCCCTCAACCTTGATCCAATACAAACTCCAGTTATCCAGAAGCGCATAAAATTTAGCCCGGAAAAGTATGCGGCAATGAATAGTGAAATCAAAAAGTTGCTCGACACAAACTGATTCAAGAGATGAAATGCCCAAAATGGCTTGCGAACCCTGTGCTCGTCCGCAAGTCTAATGGATCTTGGAGGCTATGTATTGATTTCACGAATTTAAACAAGGCTTGTCCGAAAGATAACTTCCTGATGCCGCATATAGATTATCTGGTCGATAATACAGCAGGCCACGAACTCATGACTTTCATGGATGCATTTGCTGGTTATCACCAGATACCCATGCATCTGGACGATCAAAAGAATACGGCATTCTGCAGTGAGAAGAATATGTATTGTTGGCAACGCATGCCATTCAGATTAAAGAATGCAGGTGCAACATATCAACGTTTGGTGAACAAAATGTTCGACGAACACATCGGCCGAACAATTGAGGTATATATTGATGACATTGTGGTAAAAAGCAAACATAAGGAAGACCACATCACCCACCTCGCACAAACGTTTGATATACTCAGGGAGTATAACATGAAGTTAAATCCGACAAAATGCAGCTTTGGGGTTCACTCAGGAAAATTCCTCGGACATATGGTCAGTCAACGAGGGATCGAAGCGAACCCATCAAAGATTCAAGCCATGCTCGATATGCAGGCCCCCAAAAATGTGAAAGAGGTCCAAAGTTTAACCGGACGTTTAGCTTCCGTAAGCCGGTTTATATCACGAACTGGAGACAAATGCAAACCTTTCTTTGATACATTAAAGAAAGGGAAATTCCAGTGGACCGAGCATTGCCAAAATGCATTCGAATCATTGAAGCAATACCTTGCAGATACTCAGACACTGTCTAAACCTGTCCCAGGCGAACAACTCTATCTGTATCTTGCTGCGTCCGAACATGCAATCAGTGATGTGCTCGTACGAGCAGAAGGGACCATACACTTGCCCATTTACTATGTAAGCCAAGTGCTTAAGGAAGCCGTGCTCCGGTACCCGCCTCTGGAAAAATTAGCATATGCCCTCGTCATGAGTGTTCGAAAATTACGACCATATTTTTTCGATCACTCGATCGAAATCTTGACCACTTTCCCATTCGCCAAGTCCTCCACCGGCACGATCTTCACGGGCAGATTATTAAAGTGGGCGGTGGAGTTAGACATTCGGCATTACGTTAAGCTCATGACAACAATGAAAGGGCCGGCTATGGCCGATTTCATGGTCGAGTTAACATATCCTCAAATGCTCGAAAAAGCTATTGACCAACCATGGCATATGTATGTTAATGGCTCATCAACAAGTTCAAGAGTCGGAGCAGGCGTAGTACTCATCAAATTGACAGGCAAACATTCAAATGACCATCCGTTTTGATTTCCCGGCTACAAATAATGAAGCCGAATATGAAGCTTTGATCATTTGGACTACAGATGGCAATGACAATGGGAATTCAGAGGTCGATGATTTATAGTGATTCTCGGATAATTGTTTATCAAGTGACAAAGTAGTCTGAGGCCGAGACGAGCGAGATGTACAATATCAACAACTAGCAAAAAGAATTGCTCGAGCATTTTGAACAAGTTTTCATTGAACAATTACCACGATTGGGTAATTCATTCATCGATGCTTTGCACGCTGGCAACAAATGAAGGAAGAGTGATGAACACAATGAGACATTGTGGTCGTCACAACTTATTCGCCATCAGTTCAATTATGATCGCCCAAATATGGTGAACAAGAGACTTGGATGACTCAATCTTGAGTTACCTACAAAGGGACTTCTCCGCGAAAATAAGGCACAAATTTACTGCGCCTCAGATTACAATCTGCTTCGTTATACTATCATAGGCGAGCATTTATACAAAAAAGCTTCTCACTTCCACTTTTGAAGTGTATTACTCTGAAGAAGGTGGGTGTATACGGAACAAATCCATGATGGAGTATCACGGAAATCATGCAAGTGGGCTCGTCTGGCGCACAAAATAATCAGACAATGTTATTATTGGCCAACCCTCAAAAAGGATTCGCTCGCGTATGCTCGCGCTTGCCACAAGTGCCAAGTACATGCCCCACTTATCCACAGCCCACCTGAAGAATTAGTGTCAGTCTATAGCCCATGGCCATTTGCTAAATGGGGGATCGATTTGATCGGCCCATTCCCTACTGGCACGTCGGGAGTAAAATTTGTTGTAGTTGCCGTGGATTACTATACTAAATGGGCAGAAGCCGAGGCCATTGTCAAGATCACCGAACAAAGAATGTGGAACTTTGTTTGGAAGAATATCATTTATCGATTTGGGCTTCCCCAATCATTAGTATGCGATAACGACAAAGCGGTTCGATGGAAGTGAATTGCACGAAATTGTGCTCATTTGGGGATAAAAAACACTACTCAACTCCGTCTTATCGGTCAAGCGGACAAGTTGAGGCCGTTAATAAAATCATCAAGCATACCCTCAAGGCCAGACTTGATAATTTCAAGGGGGGTGGATGGGCTGAAGAGTTGCCAGAAATATTATGGGCTTATCGAACAACTTTCAGAACATCAACTGCGGAGACCCCTTTTGCCCTGGCATTTGGTGCGGAAGCTGTTATACCCAGAAATCAAGATTCAAGTCATCGAACAATGACTTTTGGAGAGCACATTAATGACGGTAGCTTTCATACAGTCTGAACTGTTGGAAGAAAGAAAAGACGGAGGTGATTTCAAGAATGCCATGTACAAAAAGAGATCGGAGAAGTTCTACAACTCCAAAGTCCGAACACGCGGGTTCAATGGGCGAAGCTGGTTTTAAAGGCGAAACAGCGGGGGTATCAAGCGGTGTGTTCGGCCGAGCATGGGAAGGTCCGTTTAGAGTTTTGAAGCGTTTGCTAAGCGGGGCCTATGATTTGGAAGACTGAATGGAATCCCATTGTCCTACTCGTGGAATCGTCAAATTTGAAAAAAATACTATCAATAATAGCGAGCATAGAGTCGGCCGAACAAAATCCTCCACACCGCTGAAGCGAGCATAGAGTCGGACGAACAAAATCATCCACACCTGAAGCGAGCATAGTGTTGGCGAACAAAATCGTCTAAGCAATTTGAAGTGATCATAGTTGGCGAACATAATGGCGATGTGTATGAAAAACGAACACAAAGGGCGAACATAATCAGCCATTCGGTTCAAGCGAGTAGGGCGATTACGAAAGAAGAGTACATTATGTTCGACACATATCTTCAGGAAAGAAATGCTGGCCAGCACTATCGATAGACCGGAAGATACGTGTCAGAACGAGTTGTCAACAGAAGATACGTATCAGAACGAGTTGACAAGTGGTGGCAACCAAGCAGGGATGAGTCAATCTTGACGGGGAGGTGTCAAAAAATTTGAGCGGATGTCAAAAAGGGGAGCAAAAGTAAGAAGAGCTAGCACTAGCTAGTTATGCCAGCACTAGCTTGGGATAGTTCTATAAATAGGGGCATATTGATAACTGAGAAAAGCAGAGAAAAAAGAAAAGATGAAGAAGAATAAAGGAAAAATACTACGATTCTCAGAAGGAGATTGGTTTAGTATGCCCCCAGACGTAGAAGAATCCAGCTCTCGATTAAAGCCAAACATTAATTTGAATCGGCATTTGTTCCCGATCACGAGCCTTTTACCCCATATACATCACGAAACAGGTGGAAGCTTCGTTTTGGGACTCAAGATGCTCGGCGAGTTATGGTTGCCACTTCACGTTACTCACTGCTTATGCAGTAGTAAATCATTAGTCCCCTATGCATCCCCAAAATCTCCTCCGAAGGGGAGGGATGTCAAAGTGTCCGCTTAAAGCAATATGCGGACGCTGATGCTTTGGCATCTACTGAAGGGGACAGAATGGTGCGAGCTAAAAAATTATGCTACTTTGCTTTGGCGGCGAGAATCGCACCACATGCTCATGCCCATGACCTCGCATAATCACGGCTTGTCCGGGAGGGACGAAAAGCTTATGTTCTTTCTTTGCTTGAGCATGTTACTAAGAAAGAAGGGTAGACAGGATGATGTGCCACATCCTTGTCAACATCAATTCTGCGGACAAGGTGAGGCCAGTTCGTGTCTACTCAAGACAAGGTTTAAATTCAAAACCTTAGTCAGATATCTATAGTTGTGTAATAGATTAGTCTTCTTCATATATGAAGGTTGTAATAGAATACAAAGTGTTGCAAAAAGAAAAAGAAAAAATATATGTACTTTTGTTCGCTAAGATTTTCTAGTTCAAGCCTATTTGAGGTCGCACCTAAAAAGGGACGACGACGAACAAAAGACGAACGATCCCAAGTCTATGTTCTTTGATTTAACGAGTTCAGTACTCGATTCCCGTAGAAGAAAAAGCGAGTAATGGGTACGCTTGATCGAAAAAGACGACTTCGTCTTACAAATACCCGAAGAACCTGGCGGGTGATGAGTGTGGGGTCTCAGCTAAATAAGACGGCCCTAGTATGAAGTGATCGCACCTAAATAAGAACAATCGCGCACCAAGAAAGGGGGGGTTCATAAAGTAACCCATTTGGTCGCACCGAAATAAGACGATCAACCGATTGCAACGTCAATAAGACAATCAAAACCGAAAAAAGTCAGGAGCGGGCATAGGCAAACCCAATGTTCGAATTCATTCAGAAGAAAAGGGGCAAAGACTGGAAAGCAACAAAGCGAACACGAAGCAACAAAGCAAACATCAAGCAACACAAGTATCAATTTTCATCCTCAACAATTATCAAACAATCAGGTTGGAGGAAACAGTTCAGTATGTAATCCATCCATTCAGTTGTATATATGTTCGAACAAAAGACAAGAAGTCAGCAAAAACTACAAGTATTAAAGACATTGTCCGAACAGAAAGTGAAGAAGATAAAAAATTACACAACTTATGTTCGACAAAACAAAAATAACATCAAGGAGCAAATTCATAATTGGGGGTAGACGGGAGAGAGATGTCGAACAAATTGTGCTCAGCCCCCTCAGCAACAACTCCTTCAGTATGGTCAGGTACCAAATGCTCGCCAGAAGGTACATTCTGCTCGGTCACAGGAGGTCCCCTTTGCTCGGCCTGCACCTGATCGGTCCCAGACTCAGTCTGGAGATTTTGGCCAGTAACACCAGCGTTATTCATATCTGAGCCATCTTCCTCATCCAGAATCGGATCATCAACTTTGATCCCTTCGGGAAGAACGGAGAAATCACACAGATCATTCAAATATAACATTGGAAGGTTGCGATCCGGTGGGTTGTCGATCAGGTACTGCTGAAAACTGGATATGAGAGGGGCAATTTGTTCGCTGCTGGATGCATGGCGAACAGACCGGATAGCATCGGCGAAGGCACAAATGTAGGAGAAGTTGGACATGGAATCAACATACTCATCATCGTGCAGCTTTGAATTTTCGAGACCCAAACGAGTGTTGGTCTCCTCAGCAATGATGAGTTGTTGGCCGAGCGCATCCCTCTCATTTTCCATGGCCTCGACACCAGCTCGGAGTCTACGAAGCTCAACATTCATATCCTCCTGAGCTCTTCGTATACTGGCCACCTCCTCCTGAGAGTGAATCAATTCCTCCTTTGTCTGGCGAGCATCTTCCTGAGCCAGGCGTGCATCTTCCTGAAATCGGCGAGCATTTTCCTGAGCCTTGCGGGCATCCTCCTGAGCCTGGTGAGCATCAGCTTGTGCCGAAGAAGATTGTCCCTGAGCCAACCTCAGTTCATCCCGAGTCCTGTTCAGCTCGCCCACCTTTTCTTCTAAGTTCCTAATCAAAGCCAAGTAGTAGGCATGGAGGTTGGCGGACTGAGCATAGGCTTTCTCAAGAACGACCATAGATTGGCTCTGAAGCACCAGACCCAGAAGCAAATTTTCCAGGGGAGTGGGACCCGTTGTGGACTCTTCCAGATCGGTAGTCCATGCTCGAACAGGAGTCTGGCAAGCTTTCTGAACATGCTCAGGAATGCCCGGAACCTTGCGAACACTCGGCGAGCAAAAGTAGTTCTTCAGATTGGGCATCAAAGGCGACAACCTACTCAACCTATACATACACCCGAGCAAACATTATGAGAAAAGAGAACAGAGGTAACCAAAGCAAAAGCAGATCGAACAAAATGTACCTATTCACACGAGCCGGATCCCATCCCAAGAATGATTTATCCTCAGGGGACCAGAGTTCAGGATTCAACGGAGTCCATGATCGGGGCCAGGCAGGAGGCGGAGAAGATGTGTCAACCTCCATTTCAACGATCTGTGAAATTGGACCAACCCGAGGCGGCGCTCTGATCGCCTCGGCGGTGGGTCCGAGTCACCTAACGGCATCGATTGCTCAAATGTCCCGAGCCTGTTAAGCTCGGCAGGCTTCGTCAAGGTTTTTATTGCTCGGTCCCTGCTCACCGATCTCCACCCTCGGTCTCTTCGGCGACGAAGTGGTTCCTGACCCCTTGCTCGGCTGAGCAGCGCTCTTTGCGCTTCGGCTCGATTCCCCGGGGCGAGACGCGGATCGGTTTGCCCTGCTCGCCTCTTCTCTGCCTGTTATTTGAGCCTCCTTTCGGCTGAATCGATCAAGCTCTGTGGCTTTTTCTCCGAGCCATCTCGGTATGTTCGGATGTACTCCACGGCAATGGTCACGGCAGGGAAAGCTATAAACAAAATAATTCGGTACACACAAAAGGATAATAATGGAAGCGAGAATGGCATAAAACTTATACAAATACAAAGGCAATCCTTACGATGGGATTAACAACAACAAGATGATGAGGAGGCACGAACAAACCTCCTTTCTTTCTCACGATCAGCGATGATTGAGTTCTGAGTTCTCCGGCGAGACTCTAGATCAATTTGCCAAATTTTGCTAAAATAGCCGTCGTTTGTCTCCTTGTCCGTCATGACTAGAATCCCCGAAATAAAAAGCGAGTTAAAATCGGTTCAAATCGAAGAACGAAAAGACACAAAATCACTTACCGGTACACCCGAAGTCGATTGGGGATGTCTAAACGAGCATTTGGTTCGCTTCGAGCAGGAGACTCTTCCAATCGCCCCAATTTAACCAAAACTTTTCCTTCCAATCACCGATTTTGTTGGCACATCCTCAATGATTTTGCACTTGGCATTAGCTTGCATGAACAACCACCCGTGTTCACCCCTCGGATGGGTCAAGTGCACCAATCGAGCAAGCTCAGTTGCTGAGGGATAGTATCTTGGCTTCATCTTGCCGAACAAAGTCAGGAAACTCATGATCATATGCCACCCGTTCGGCTTGAGTTTGCGTAATGGTGATGTTCCATTCCACGAGCAAGCGGGTGATGGCGGATGGATGGAGGAAATCAAAGGCCGAACTTCCATTGTGTCTAAATTCTGAATGACACCCTCGGGGGGTTGGTCGGCCCGCTCATCGAGAACACGGTGCCCGAAAAAAGACATCTTTTGGGGTTTCATAAATCCAATGCAGCCGAGTGAGCCTATCTGCATCAATTATGCTCGCTATCTTGCTCACTGGGTACTCGTTCTCAACCCTAATCCTATGAGGTTGCTCGGGCCAATCGAAACTATAAAGAGCATTATACTCGTTATACGTTGGACTATGAGGGACACCAACAGGTACATCAAGCTCAGAATTTTGTTCACCAACTACCCCTATGTTCGATTATATTTATATTTCTGACCATCAAAATTTTCCCCCTCACAACATCGTCTTTCCTATCTACATCGACGTTATCAATAGCCCTAGACCTAATTTGAATTTGGGGCAAAAAATTATCACTTGAATCGTCCAAAGAATCATTACAGACCAAGTCCCTATCCAATTCATTTAGGGCTTCGTCAGAATCGGAGGAAAGAACGGCAAACGGTTGCCGAATTTGCCAACGAATTCCTGAAACCGAGACATTCGTCTCCGGTGCATTTGCGTCGCCACGGGGATTTCTTGACGAGAGGGGAAGAAGAGGAACTATGGTGGTCGATTCTAGGGAACGAAGAGTTTGAGCGAGAGGCCATAATCACAATTAGAGAAAGAAATCGGCGATTTACGAGTAAAATTCTTGGCACGGAATGTTGAAGCCCTTAGGAAATTTTCGGAACGAGAAAAAGATTGAAAAGAGGTAAAAAAGAAGAAGGAGAAAAGGGTTTAAGGCGGAGAAGCAAGGTATATATAAATATTGGGTTCGATGTCGAAAATTCAGCACAGAATACGAAACGACATCGACCATGGCCCAATAAGATTTAACAGCCGGGCCCTATGTTGAATACAAAACGACCCGGCTGGGGGGTATTGTTCTGTTCGATATAATGAATCAGGATTAATCGAACGCGTAAGAGCGACACGTGTAATATTTATTAAAATAATCATGCCCAATGGACAAGTATTCGCCACTCAGGTCAGGAAAGAAGGAATTAGATGAGCTAAGTCAAGAAGGCCACAAACAAACTCGAGGAAGACCAAAATCAGATATCCCGAGGGTCAAGATGGCCAAAATAACCCGGATATGTTCGAAGACCTCAGATATCCTGAGGGTCAGTATGTTCGAAGACCTCAGATATCCTGAGGGTCAGTATGTTCACACCTCAGATATCCTGAGGGTCAGTATGTTCACACCTCAGATATCCTGAGGGTCAGTATGTTCGCACCTCAGATATCCTGAGGGTCAGTATGTTCGAAGACCTCAGATATCCTGAGGGTCAGTATGTTCGAAGACCTCAGATATCCTGAGGGTCAGTATGTTCACACCTCAGATATCCTGAGGGTCAGTATGTTCGCACCTCAGATATCCTGATGGTCAGTATGTTCGAAGACCTCAGATATCCTGAGGGTCAGTATGTTCGAAGACCTCAGATATCCTGAGGGTCAGTATGCTCGCAGCACAACATTCTGAAGAATCAGGCATCCCGAAGGGTCAGAGTGCTCGACACTCAGAAATCCTGAAGACCCGAATATCCTGAGGGCTCAGTGTGCTCAAGGAGGACAATATTCCAGCATAAGACTGATATGGTTTAATGGGGCGAACAAAGCATCCAACCGAGCAAAAGATTAATTTGGACGACCAAAAGAGTGCCTTACAGACAAGTAAGCTCCAAGATCAACCAGGAAGACGAAGTTGAAAACGTGGCAGCATTACGTGAGTTCTTGCAAGACCCGAAGTCTCCAGCTCATGCTTGCCAAACCAGCTCATGCTTGTCAAAGCACTATAAATAGAAGAAAAAAGAACAAGCGCCAGGTTCAAAAAAAATTTCCCATACTTGAGAGGGAAGGAATAGAAAAATTTGAGTGATCATATTAGAAACCCTAGCACTCATAGCCTAACTCTCCAAACTATCTTCATCTGCAATGATTCATCTTCATAAGGTGTATCAAATATTGTACGTGTAAAGCTCGCAATACTACATCCGGGCTTGGCATGCCCCCAGAGTAGTCATTTCCTGACGAACTGGGTCAACAAATTCATCTTTTTTACAGCTTATCGTACACGTGCATGTTTTGTTTGTGAGTTGTTATCATAATTAGCCACATAATACTCTCGATAAAAAATGACTCGCAACAACTAGCATGAATTTACCTAAGTGAATTCAAATAATAATTACACCAACAACGACATGCAAATAAAATTCATGTAAAAGATTCTAGCATGCGGAATTTCTAGGAGTTTACGTAAACGTACCCATTGGAGAGACAGTCTGAGACGGACAGGATCAAGTATCTAGCTACCAACCAAAAGTCCTTCTCAAGTATTCCCAAGTCCTCGCTCAATAACCCGGTGGGAGGTTCTCCGATGAACGATTTATAAAACAAAGGAAAAAATAAAATTGTTGAACCACCTTTGTGGATTTCTAATATTTCCAGCACATGGATTTGCACTGGGGATGAAGAATTCACCCCCTATTTATAAGAAGGGGGTGGTCGAAAATTTGGAGTCCAATTAGGGTTAGGAAAGATCTTTTCTTGATCTCCAAGAAATCTTGAATATATCCCATATATTATTCTTTCCATGTGTATTTTTCCACAAAAATCTCACACCCTTATTTCCTCCTATTTTTCAAAAATTTCATGAAAGATTTGCAAGATTGGATCTTTCTTGAATTTATGAGATATTCTTGTATTCCAAGAATACATATCTTTCTCCATAAAATCTTTCCAAGAAAATCAAGAAAATCTTTCTTCCCTTTCTTATCATAATTTTCAAAAATTCCTCATTCAAGAAACCAAGTGGGAGATTTCTTGAATTTATGAGATAATCTTGTATTCCAAGAATACTTATATCATTTCCATAAAATCTTTTCAAGAAAATTTCTTCTCTCTCTTTTCTTTAATATTTTCGAAAAAAACAAAATATTAGGCAACAAACATTTATTTTATTTTAAGCACCTTTTATTTATTGGACTGTAATTGGGCTACTTGAGGGGCCTTTAGGAGAATTAAGATGGACCTTCCAATGGACTTCTGAATTCCAATATTGAGCCACAATATAATTCAGCCCATTAATATTAATTAATACCACTATATAATTAATATTGCACTATTCAATCTTAACCCATATTACGGTAATATGACTCACGGTCAATATTTCCCGTGTTTAAGATTATTTAGTCCATTAATTAATTAAGCCACTGAAAAGCTTTATATTAATTAATATCTTTATCCTTGGAGTAAGGACAGCTCAACTTTATTATACATGCCGGAAAATTAATTCCACTTGCAAGATTTGGTATGATAAAGGTTCCGAGCCCACCAAGGGGACCAATCACGCAAGACTTTGCAAGCACACGATTCTCTGTATTAATCTTAGCAACCGTCGTACAATTAATATTATTGCCCAAGATATAGGGTATCGAAGTCTCAATGATTCTCTTCCCATTTATAAGTCAAAGTAATAATTACTAATCGCACACGGTCCTTATTAAGTGACAGAGATTAAGTAATCAAGAACCACTGAGGTCTAACTCTTCATCCCATAAGTCAGTGCGAATGAGTTTATCCTCTCTGCAGGTCTGCTTCAACACATCGAATGCACTAGTGTAATCTCTTGGTCAAGACAACCCAATCTGAGACTTACACACCAACTTCTACCAAAAGATTGTTCGGGTCTATCTAGGTTGTGAAACACACACTAGTTTACAAGGGACTGTTAACGTGATCTTTTGTGATCTGGTATCACCACGTTAACTACAATGTAACATGTGCTATTATATGAACGGTTTGCAATAAATATATATAACATTCAATCATATTTAAAGCAACAGTGATAAATAATTTATTTCAGTAAATAAGTGTTTAATACATAGGTTATACAAAGTAAAAGCATACTTTCACGTATAACCCCAACAATCTCCCACTTATACTCAAAGTTTGCTTTTAAGTATACCACAACACGTCTAATGCATTATACAGTGACATCTAATGTCACCTACATCAACCTAATAATATATCTCCCACTTATACTCAAAGCAGATTGGCAATGCTCTTGACACCCATTCCTTCCACATGTCTCTCGAATGTTAACAGAGGCAGACCCTTTGTGAATGGATCAGCTAGGTTGTCTTCCGATGCGATCTTTGTCACCTCTATATATCCTCTCTTAATGATTTCTCGTATAAGATGGTATTTCCTTTCAATGTGTTTGCTGGCCTTGTGAGCTCTCGGTTCCCTTGAATTTGCAACTGCTCCGGCATTATCACAAAAAACCGTGATGGTGCTGGGCAAATTCAGAACAACGTCCAAGTCCACTAGGAAGTTCTTGAGCCACACCGCTTCTTTCGCTGCTTCACAAGCAGCTACATATTCGGCTTCCATGGTAGAATCTGAGATGCATTTCTGCTTAACGCTTCTCCATGTTACAGCCTCCCCCAGACAAAACACACTACCTGAGGTAGATTTTCTGGAATCTATATCTGATTGGAAATCCGAGTCTGTGTATCCGACTGGAAACAAATTATCCGACTGGTAAACCAGCATTCTATCCCGAGTTCTTTTCAGATACTTTAGAATGTTCTTTACGGCAGTCCAGTGTTGATTTCTGGAATTACTTTGATATCTTGCTACCATGCCAACGACGTAGCAAATATCCGGTCTCATGCACAGCATTGCATACATAAGACTCCCTACTGCCGACGCATAAGGAATGTCTTTCATGTCATCTATCTCCCCTTGTGTCTTGGGACACATGTCTTTCGATAGATAGATTCTGTACCTGAAGGGTACAAAACCTTTCTTGGAATCTTACATGCTGAATCGCTTCAAAACAGTGTCTATGTATGAAGCTTGCGATAAGTCGATCATTCTTTTCTTTCGATCTCGAGTGATCTTGATCCCAAGAATATGGCCGGCTTCCCCTAAGTCCTTCATATCAAACTGTTTTGACAGCCATACCCTTACGTCTGATAAAACCTTTACATCATTTCCGATGAGCAGAATATCGTCTACGTATAGTACTAAGAATACCAAGGCAGTTCCGTCACACTTCTTATACACACAACTTTCAAACTCGTTTTGATCAAACACATAAGACTTGATTACATGATCAAAACATTTTCCAAGCCCGAGATGCTTGCTTTAGTCCATAAATGGACTTCCTTAGCTTGCAAACAAGGTGCTCTTGGCCTTTCGCAAAGAAACCTTCGGGTTGTTGCATATAGATTTCCTCGTCAAGACTCCCGTTAAGGAAAGCTGTCTTGACATCCATTTGCCAGATCTCAAAATCTAGATGCGCAGCTATTGCCAAGAGAATATAGATGGACTTAAGCATGGCTACAGGCGAAAAGGTTTCTTCATAATCGATACCCTCTTTTTGAGTGTATCCCTTTACCACAAGCCTAACTTTAAAGGTTTCGACCTTCCGTCCGATCCTCTTTTTCTTTTGTAGACCCACTTGCATCCAATGAGTTTTACCCCCACTGGGTGGTTCCACTAGCTCCCACACTTGATTATGATCCATTGAGCCCATCTCGGCTTCCATCGCAGTTTGCCAAGATTCATAATCCTTATCTTGGACCACCTTCTTGTAGGACCAGGGGTCTGATTCATTATCCCCGGGGACCAAATCCGAAGATTCTCCTATCCCCATGAATCTCTCAGGTTGTCGAACAACCCTCCCACTACGTCGAGGTTCCGGTTGTGTCGGTGTGACACTTGGTATATCAACTTGTACAATTGGTATAGGAGTTTACCCTCTTATTTCGTCTAAGGTAATCTCACTTTTGGGATTTCTATTGTTCATAAAGTCTTCTTCCAAAAATCTAAAGTGTGTACTTATTACCACCTTTTGATCTTCGGGACCATAGAACATACACCCTTTCGTTCCCATGGGATATCCTATAAACAACCTTAGTTCCGAACGTGCATCCAACTTACCGACATCCTTGTATAGCACGTATGCCGGACAACTCTTTAGGGGTTTTGGGAACTGATTTGGATGGCACCAAGTTTAGAACATAAGCCGTTGTTTCCAAGGCATAACCCCAAAACGACTTGGGAAGATCTGAATAACTCATCATGGATCTGACCATTTATAAGAGTGTTCTGTTTCTTCGTTCTGCAACCCTGTTTAGTTGAGGGGTTCCGGGTGCAGTCAACTGGGAAATAATCCCCTCGTCTGACAGGTAGTTCAAAAACTCATCGTTGAGGTATTCGCCACTGCTATCAGATCGTAGAAACTTGATACTCTTTTTTTCCATATGATTCTCCACTTCGGCTTTGAACTCTTTGAATTTATCAAAGGTTTTTTATTTGTGTTTCATCAGGAAAATGTACCCGAACCTTGAGTAATCATCAGTGAACATCATGAAATACTCATAGCCACCTCTAGCTTTGGTTGACATTGGACCACACACGTCAGTGTGAACGATTTGCAACACTTATGTGGCTCTATTCCCCTTGGCTCCAAATGCCCTCTTGGTCATTTTACCCTCCAAATATAATTCGCAGGTTGGAAATGGTTCCATCTGTAGGTCCGACAATGAACCATCTTTCAGCAACCTTTGGATCCTATTTAGATTAATATGACCCAATCTTAGATGCCAAAGAAGTGTCTCGTTCACCTTTTCTGAACGTTTTCTCTTATTGCTTGAAACTGTCGATGTGTTAAAAGATGCATTTTGTGAGTGGTGTGCACAGTTAATAGTATAGAGATTGTTCCTTAAAGTTCCATAATAGATAAACACATCGTTACGAATAACAGTAACTGCTTAGAAAAACGAACAGAATATCATCCACTAAATAGTTTAGAAATCGAAATAAGGTTTTGTGAAAAACTGGAACGTAAAGAATATCTCTTAAAACTAAAGTCTTGTCTTCAAAAGATAGGTGCACGTCTCCCACTGCTTCAGTTGCTACTTTCGTAGCATCGCCCAGTGTGATGAGGATCTCACTTCCACTTAGTTGTCGGGTCAACTTGAACCCCGTAACGTGAAACAAACATGGTCAACGGATATCGTATCAACTACCCACGAATGGGAAGCATACACCGCTAAACAAGTTTCAACAACTAGTGCGTGAGAATTACCTTTCTTTTCGGCCCTTTTGGGCTTGGAACAGGCAAACCTCCATTGTTCTTTTTCACCGCAGTTGAAGCACTTCTCCTTTGGATTTTCCTTGACACCACCAGCATCCCTCATCTTACCATTGCCCCATCAACATCTCTGCCGAGACCAAAGCTTACAACAAATCAGCTAGCGAGGCCAAAGTGCTCAAAACTTCTAGGCAAAGAGTGGAGTACCAAATCGATCTGGGTCTCCAGATCATAATCTGCACCCAGAATCTCAAGTTTGTTCAGATGAGCCATCAATTTTGAGGACGTAATCCCTTACGGGGTTGCCCTCCACCATTTTCAGTGACAACAACTCTCGCAAGGTGATCTGACGAGCCCCACGTTTTTGACTCGTCAGTTGGCTCATCTAATTTTTTGTGTGTCAAGAATCCACTTGTGCTTTTGTGCAGTTAGGACAATCATAATTTTTTGTTTCCAATCAACATAGTTTCCTATACAATTCTATTGAATTTAAGTATATTAACAGTAGATTAAAAGGTTGCGACATGCTGAACTGAAATAAATAACAATTTGTACAAGTACAAAATATCACATAATTCGATCACATTATCCATATCAAAATCTCAAACAATATGAATATGCATCAGCCGACATCTCAAAATAGTTTAAATAGGTCACATTGGGTGATCTGTCTATTTAAACACATTCAAGCAGGTTATAAACAAGAACAGTTACAAACCTTTAATTCAAAATTAATAGTCGGCTCCCACTTGACCAATATAAAATTGACAGGGACTTCGGAGAAATATATGCATATCAATTTTATACCTAAGTAATAACCATGATTAAATACAAAATTATTACTTCGCTTTGAACGAGCCTCATTGGGAGGGTCATCGTCGTCACTAATAATAATTCACAATCATCCTTTTGGGAATTTATTCATGTGAAAACCATCTTTTGGCCATTCCATTGGGGAAATTTCTCCAAGAGAATTCACAAATAAATAAATCATGGAGATCAATATTGACGTAATTTTATTATCCAGAATAAAATTTGTCAATTAAAACATACTTAGTAATTTTCGAAAGTGAGATTTTCTTTAGACAATTTTTAATCATGCAAACACATTTAACAAATAAAATAGCATGAATTTAAAACAAGTATCAAGATAAAATAAATCAAGTTGGGCACATATATCCAACTGTCATGGTTTAAATTCCATATCTCGATCTTGAGAAATCGTCTCTTCTTTTTGTCTTCGTCGTTCGTCTCGAAAAGCTCCCACTGAATCCGCAACAATTCTTTAACGAGTGTCCTCCGTTTTGGGTTAGGACAACGTCTGGAAAATGAGTAGCTCACGACCCAGAACGCGAGTCGCGTGCGCCTAGGCGCACTCCTCGGTCCGAGTCGACCATCCTGCCCCGTCGCCCTTGGCCTCCGCGCTCGCGAGGCTTCGCCCGGACGCATGTGTGTCCGAGGTCCCGCGCCCCATCACCCAGCACGGCCCAGCCGGGGGCACGCCTTGCGCGCGCCATGTGCGCGCTGTGCCTGGCTGCCCTCGTCCACCTTGTGCGCCTAGCGCGTGTTCGCCATGCCCCGCCCGTGATCGCCCTAGTGGTGCGCGCGGTCGCTAGGCGTTCCGCCTAGCCCGAGTGCTCCGCCTTGGCTCGCGTACGTCCGGGCACTCGGACGTCCGTCTTTAATTCTCCGTCTCCATCTTCGTTCATGATCAGGTTACAATTTATTTACGAAAAATAAATAAACCTAGATCTAGACTAGTCTATTACATTGAACAAATCAAACAAATTCTAATCTACTCGTAGATTTTCTCACGAGGTAAAACGAATTCGAACGAATCGAATTAAAAACTAATAATTTATTTGCATGTAAACAAGCACATTAAAATACCATGACAATTGAATACCTGCAAAACAGATCTAACAGTTCTACTATCCAATTTCAAATTTTAATGAACAACAATTTAAAAGATCAGAGCCTGAATCAAGGCTCTGATACCAGTTGTTGGGATATTCTTTGTCAGGATCTATCGGGATGACCTCATAAACACAAATTTAAATTAATAATTATTACTAGCATGAATTTACCTAAGTGAATTCAAATAATAATTACACCAACAATGACATGCAAATAAAATTCACGTAAAAGATCCTAGCATGCGGAATTTCTAGGAGTTTACGTAAACGTACCCGTTCGAGAGACAGTCTGAGATGGACAGGATCAAGTATCTGGCTACCAACAAAAAGTCCTTCTCAAGTATTCCCAAGTCCTCGCTCAATAACCCGGTGGAATGTTCTCCGATGAACGATTTATAAAACAAAGGAAAAAATAAAATTGTTGCACCACCTTTGTGGATTTCTAATATTTCCAGCACATGGAATTGCACTGGGGATGAAGAATTCATCCCCTATTTATAAGAAGGGGTGGTCGAAAATTTGGAGTCCAATTAGGGTTAGGAAAGATATTTTCTTGATCTCCAAGAAATCTTGAATATATCCCATATATTCTTCTTTCCATGTGTATTTTTCCACAAAAATCTCACACCCTTATTTCCTCCTATTTTTCGAAAATTTCATGAAAGATTTGCAAGATTGGATCTTTCTTGAATTTATGAGATATTCTTGTATTCCAAGAATACATATATTTCTCCATAAAATCTTTCCAAGAAAATCAATAAAATCTTTCTTCCCTTTCTTATCATAATTTTCGAAAATTCCTCATTAAAGAAACCAAGTGGGAGATTTCTTGAATTTATGAGATAATCTTGTATTCCAAGAATACTTATATCCTTTCCATAAAATCTTTTCAAAAAACCTTCTTCTCTCTCTTTTCTTTAATATTTTCGAAAAAAACAAAATATTAGGCAACAAACATTTATTTTATTTTAAGCACCTTTTATTTATTAGACTGTAATTGGGCTACTTGAGGGGCCTTTAGGAGAATTAAGATGGACCTTCCAATGGACTTCTGAATTCCAATATTGAGCCACAATATAATTCAGCCCATTAATATTAATTAATACCACTATATAATTAATATTGCACTATCCAATCTTAGCCCATATTACGGTAATATGGCTCTCGATCATTATTTCGCGTGTTTAAGATTATTTAGTCCATTAATTAATTAAGCCACTGAAAAGCTTTATATTAATTAATATATTTATCCTTGGAGTAAGGACAGCTCAGCTTTATTATCCATATCGGAAAATTAATTCCACTTGCAAGATTTGGTATGATAAAGGTTCCGAGCCCACCAAAGGGGACCAATCACGCAAGACTTTGCAAGCACACGATTTTCGTATTAATCTTAGCAACCGTCGTACAATTAATATTATTGCCCAAGATATAGGGTATCGAAGTCTCAATGATTCTCTTCCCATTTATAAGTCAAAGCAATAATTACTAATCGCACACGTCCTTATTAAGTGACACAGATTAAGAAATCAACAACCACTGAGGTCTAACTTTTCATCCCATAAGTCAGTTCGAATGAGTTTATCCTCTCTGCAGGTCCGCTTCAGCACATCGAACGCACTAGTGTAATCTCTTGGTCAAGACAAACCAATCTAAGACTTACACATCAACTTCTACCAATAGACTGTTCGGGTCTATCTAGGTTGTGAAACATACACTAGTTTACAAGGGACTGTTAATGTGATCTTCTGTGATCTGGTATCACCACGTTAACTACAATGTAACATGTGCTATTATATGAACGGTTTGCAATAAATATATATAACATTTAATCATATTTAAAGCAACAGTGATAAATAATTTATTTCAGTAAATAAGTGTTTAATACATAGGTTATACAAAGTAAAAGCATACTTTCACGTATAACCCCAACATTGCAAAGTGGGGGATAAACATCATTGGACCGCTCCCAACAGCTCCAGGCTCGGTCAAATACGCCCTAGTAGCGGTGGATTACTTCACAAAATGGGCCGAGGCCGAGGCCTTGGCGACTATAGATCAAGATCACGTCATCAGGTTCATATGGCAGAACATCATCTACAGGTTCGGGCTGCTGCAGACAATCATATCTAACAACGGAAAATAGTTCTATGGCCTCAAAATCGACACCTTTTTCAAAAAATGGAAGATCACGAAGCTCTTCTCAACTCCATATCATCCCCAGTCAAACGGTCAGGTCGATGTCGTGAACAAGATCATTAAGCACACACTCAAGGCCAAGATGAGGGAGGAAAAGGAAAATGGGCTAGGGAGCTCCCGGATGTGTTATGGGCATATAGGACGACCTGCAGAAATTCAACAGGAGAGACTCCGTACTCACTGGCCTTTGGGACCGAGGCGGTCGTACGCGCCGAAGTCGACCTCCCTAGCCTTCGCACAAGCCAGGTCGCTTTCGGTCACAATGACGAGGCCTTAACCAGGAATTTGGACCTGCTAGAAGAAAAGTGCCTAGAGGCCAACATGAGAAACGCGAGATACAAACAACAATCAGAAAAGTATTACAACTCTGAAGTGCGACTTTGACAGTTTAAAGGGACCCCGACCGGAACAAGCTGGGGCGACCTCAGGAAGCTCAGCACTTCCGGAGAGAATTTATCCGGCGTAAGCTCCAAGCTGCGAAAGGATGCAAGTCATCAGCGGTTAATGATAAATATGAAGGAAAACAAGAGAGTATGGGGCCAGACTTACTTATTCACCCGATCCGCGTCCCAGTCTAGCCAGGAGTCATCCTCCCGATGGCGACCTCCTTCAGGAGCGGAGGTGGGCTGCGAGGTCGAGCAAAGAGGCGACCTCCCGAGTCCCCGGTTGATCTCCGACCGATACGTGCTTATCTCCTCCCTCATCTTCTTTCGAGCAGGCTCAGATTCTGACGGAGTTGGCCCCTTGGCCTTCCTTTTTCCCTTGTCGGCGGCAGAAGGGCCAGAGGGGGTCAAACTTGGAGGAGGAGCGACGGGGGCTGGTATGTGCCTCATTTACCCAAGCACCGACTTCTTGCGAGTAGCCATCACAGAGGCGGGCGGTTGGTGTCGATAGACCGGGATGTCGGGAACTGCGCACACGAGAGAAGCTCGGTCACGAAGATTTTGGATAAGAACTAAAGTCGTCGATATGGAGACTTACAGGGAATTTTAAGGTGGCACGGATAAGTATACAAGCCGGCTTTGAGTCGATCGAACTCGGTGTTCAGGACGTTCACATCTCGGCAGCTCGGAGGAGTGTCACGGACTATGTTAAAAGCCTCCAAGAAGTCCCAATACAAGTCGGAGGAAGCGGGCGTGAACACTGCAAGATAAAAAGGGAATTAGATCAGTACAACCTCAAAGTCGGAAAATTTAAAGCTTACTATGTTCAACTCGATGGGCATAATCTGTCGGGACGCGTATGGGCAGCGTACTCGAAGGATCCATGGACTCCCACGCCACCCCGACGAACCACCATTTGCGATGCTCGGCGACCTTATTGGGAATCCCACTCACCAGCTCCTGGCCCTTCCGAAGTCGCACGACATTGTAGCCGCCGTCTTGGGCAATCTGAGTCATCACATATGCGATCTCACCAGGAGTCGGCAACCGATTTAGCCCAGCCTGCCCCAGAACAGTCACGGTGGAGAGAATGTAGCTCCAACCATTCGGGGTGATTTATGTAAGGCTTTGATTCCAGGCCGCAAGGAGGTGAGAGATGGCCGGATGCAACGGGAAGCGAATTTCCGCTTCCATAGTGTGCTCATTGACAACTATCATGCCAGGCGGTGGCTGGTCGGCACGTTCGTCAGAGGTTGCTCCGTAGAAATGTACATCCCAAGACACTTTATACAAGCGGCGAAGGGAGCGTACATACCGGTCAGACAAAGTCGACTTGTACTTCTCATCTGACGCCGCAAAATAAGTCTCTACCGACTTTTTGAAGCCCCGCTCAGGTCGCTTGTACGGAGCTCGGGCCTCGTAGGTGTGGTAGTCAAAGGTCCGTTCAAAGGCCCCATAATCACGGGCCAGGTTGGAAGGGCCGGTGGGTGTTCTCCTCTCCGGTACAACGGGACGGATAGGGCTAATGTCCAATGGGGGGAGATGAGTGATCTCCCCCAATTCGGCCAAAAACTACTCGTCATCGCCTTCATCATTTCCCCCGCCGTCCCGAGGTTTAATCGGGGCATCGGAGGCCGAAGATCCCCCCACATTGGTGGTGGCAGAGCGAGAACCGTGGCGACGGCGGAGTTGGGCTATTGCCACATTATCGTCATCCGAAGATGGCGAGATCTGAAGACAAGATGGCGTGGGAGTGGACGGAGAATCGGAAGCCATGGGAAGGTTTGAGAAAGGGTGAGGTTGTTACCTGAATCAGCCTCGGTCGGAAGTTTGAAATTTCACCGGAAACTCGAGCTTTAGACTTAGAATTGCCTGGTTGCGCGAAGGTTGAAGGTAAAGGAGATTAAACCTAAAACCCTCACCCCTTTTATAGGAAAAGAGGAGGGGGGTCGAAATATAATATGAGTAAATTCAAGACCCCCTGAAAGAAACAAAGTCGCGTAGGTCGTGCGTAGCTAACACCGCGATCGCCGGTTGGGCGAATTCGCGGCGCATGACATCACCTAGCTGCCTAGCCATCATGACATATCCGTCAAATCTCACGCCGATTCACCTCCCCAAGGATGACGATTCGCTTCAGGAACACTTCCCAAGGTCGACTTGCCACAAGTCGATAAAACAACGGGTCAAGTCAAGGCCCCGATGCGAGCACGCGACCTCGACTAGAAGGACAATTGTTGTAACATGGATTAATCCGATGATGTGAAACGGCTTTCCACCATGCACGTGTCATTGGGACGACCTCGCCTGGGTCACGTAGGTCGAAAGGCGACTCAGAAGAGCACGCAAGTCGCAAGGCGACTTGGTAGAATATGTAGATCGCACGGTGACTTGGAAGATCATACGAGTCGGAGGCGACTTCAGCCCGAAGTCGGCGAAAAGATAAATATGAAAGAGATATGGGTAGTTAGTGGAGCGAGAATCGCGGACTAACCCGGGAAACCCTAGCCTTGGCGGCTGGAATCCTAGCAAACCCACTATAAATATTTCTTGTATCATTCATTGTAAAAGGAGAAAAAACCTTAGAGTTTTAGGCAGAAAAAAGATAATAAAATATTCCTGGCTTGGACGCCCCCAGACGTAGTCTTATTCAAAAGACGAACTAGATAACCAAATTCGTGCGTTATTTACCATTATTCGTTATTTCCCGAAGGTTTGATCAATTACTTGTTTGTTACCCTAGACACAAATTCTAGTTTACAACAAATAAAAAACTAAAATTATCCCAACATTGAGAGCCTTTGATTCATCTCCAAGTTAAAAGTCATTTGTTTAATGTATCTCTTGAGTTTAGAGCTTGATTTTATTTTTCATCGTGGTGTCTTTTGAAGACAAATTTTAGTATCAAGTTTAACAACATAGGTCTCGGAAATCAAATCAGAGAAAATGGTATTGAATGCATTCTGAGTATTGTGGATCGACGAGTGAAACAATCAATAGTAGAGGATGTTAATGATTATATAATGAAAATAGTTTGTAAAACTATATTAAAGTAGCTTAGTGATTATGTGATTTATCTTATTCATAAAAAAACAACCAATGATTGGCCCATCATTTTGCTGGGGCATTTGGGTTATTCTTAAATTTTTATTATTGGGTCGAACCTCCAATCGTTGTGTATGACCTTCTTAAATGACCTTCTTGATATTTATTGTTTTTGTTTTTGCATTTAAATTATAAGAGGTTTTTTGTTTAAAAAAACATAATTATATTGGAGTTTCGTACTCATGAGTCACAAAATATGTATGTTGAATGACATTGGTCTAGTACAAATTTGTTTTAATTAAACTAGCTCAAAAATAAATAAAAAATATGTGCAGGAAATCATATTTCTCGACCGAAAGAACCAAACTTTTTATTTAGTTATTTTAATACACCTTGGAATTGTACCAGGTTCGTAGGCTCGTAGCTATGGAGTTAGCAGGCGCGCCTCTTATTGCTTGATGAAAAACGACAAGAGCTGAAGAAGTACGCCACAGAGAGAGAGAGAGAGTTACTGTAAACTCCTAACGCTATGTGCTAAAAGAAGTTTTCAACCGATTAGGGTTTTTGTTTTCGCGAGTAAAATTACATTTTGATTTTCAAAATTTGCATCCGTGGAAGCAGAGAATCGCGCATTTCCTGAAGAAATTATATAGTTCGCTGTTCAATTGTTGATTTTCTGCATTCTCCAGCCGCGCTCTAGAATGCGCAGCAAGGACAGAATATCCTACTTCTATGATGGTTCGCATTTCTTATCTTCTCTCTGTTTCTCATTTTTCACTCTGTAAATTCGTATATGTTAATTTATTTGTGTCAAAATATGATGGAAATTGTACTCACCGGAGAGAAATGACTGCAGGGGATGTGGGGAATGTGTATTTCAGGCCGAATCACCCGATGAAACCGCATCGGTTGTGCATGACCCACCATTTGGTTCTCTCCTATGAGCTCCACAACAAGATGGAAATCTATGTTTGTATTTTATTTCTCCCCTTTTTGATCCATTTATGATTTGCTTTTAGTTTGCAGTTAAATTTTTTAATCTTTTGCTTTAATGGTTTCTTTCTCTGATTAGAGGCCTCACAAGGCATATTCCGTTGAGCTAGCGCAGTTCCATTCTCCGGATTATGTGGAGTTTCTGCAGCGAATTACTCCTGACAAGCAAGAGCTGTTTTCGAACGAGATGGTTAAATGTAATGAGCTTTCATGTTTCTGCTGATTTACATGGTTAAATGTATGAGTATGGAACTGTTCCCTATTTGATAATTAGGAAGAATGCTTAGCAGGAGTCTGTCAATTTCATAGATTTTGAAAATATGCAATTTTATTGGGATTTTTTTTATAATATCAACTTAGAAGTTCTTAGTCTGTTAATCAAATTATCTATGTTTGATTTTCCTAACTCCGTCAGTCTCAGGAACTTTGTTAATGGTAGCTGCTGCCATTTGATTTACTGCAGTATGAAAAGTTTGTGTACTGGGATTTGTGTTATAAATTATTAAATAACTATTGTTTCTTGTAGATAATCTTGGTGAAGATTGTCCAGTCTTTGAGAATCTTTTTGAGTTTTGTCAAATTTATGCTGGTGGTACAATAGGTAAGTTCAATATTCATATGTGATGGCTTTCTACCAAAGTTTTGTTCGAATTACAACGATTGATTCGCGCCAATTTTTCTTGCAGATGCTGCACGGAGATTGAATAATCGCCTCTGTGATATTGCCATAAATTGGGCTGGTGGATTGCATCATGCAAAGAAGTGTGAGGCATCTGGATTTTGTTACATAAATGACCTTGTGTTGGGAATTTTGGAGCTTTTGAAGTATCATGCCCGAGTGCTGTATATTGATATTGATGTGCATCATGGTGATGGGGTCGAAGAAGCCTTCTATTTCACCGATAGGTACTGAAACAGAAATATTGCTGACTGGTGATTTTTCATTGAACTGTTGGTTTTTCATATTTAAATGTTGAACGATATATGATATCATCCAACCTGTTGATTGTTTCAAATTAACAACCATATGGTAACATTTGCCTTACATTTTATATGATGTGCATGAGATTGTAATGCCTTTTGTTGTGTTAAAATCTTTTAGGTCTGGATAATAGCATTTACTGTATATGGAGTCCCACGGTTTCTCCCTCTGTTTTTGCTTTCTGGACTTGGACAATTAGTAAAATAACCTAGGCTAGTCTAAATCTGCCACTTTTTCAAGTGGAATTTTATTAATTTTTATTTTACTGAAATATGTACATCAAGATATCAAACTTATTGAGTAACCCCATTATGAAGCACAAGGTGAGATAAGTGTGGAATGAAGAAGCGTAACTTTGAACATGGCTCCCAACTTTTCTTTTTTTTGGTTTTTAATTTGTCTCATTGAACATATTTGTACTCCAGAAATATTCAGTAATTAATCAATCAATAGAATAGACCATATGCCGGAGCGATTACTAGTAAGTTATGGTTATGTTATTAGTAAGCTATGGTTCTCTTATTAGTAAGTTATGGTCTAAAGTTTTATTTCACTTCTATGACTTTTTTATGCTATATTTTTGGGAAATTTTAAGGACTTCGCATTTCACATATGCTTTTGGGTAATTAACATAATCACTGATCCTGTGGAGATACATCGTTCACTGGCTTCTTTATTTAGACACTTCTATTACGGGGTTTCTAGGTATCAATTTATAATTGCAGGAATTTTAGGGATTATTCATTACTTGAAAAGCTGCTTTTTTTAATATAAAATCCTATTCATTTTACAATTTTAATAAACCAGTAAGTTGTAATATGCAGGGTGATGACAGTTAGTTTTCACAAGTATGGTGACATGTTCTTTCCTGGAACAGGTGATGTCAAGGTGCTTCCTCCACTTGTGGTTCACATATTTTTCTTGTCAATTCATCCTGATGAAAAAATGATGCTTGAAAGAGACATATAAGCTTCTTTTGGTCAAATTTGTTACGTAAATGCTTTCACTTTATCATACAATTTGATGTATTGCCATCTGCAATATTAATCTTCTAAACTCATCAACTTTTTGTATCAAAATATGCTGAATTTCATGCCGAAGTTAGCAAACTGGATGTTGTGTTCTCTCATCTTTCGCTTGGACAAATTCTTCTATATCAACATGAAGCATGCATATATCATTAATTCCCATTCTGTTGTTCACTATGTTGACACTGTATCCTTTAAACTTAATTGTGAATAGTTTATTTGTACTCCACAGCAAGTAGAAAATAAAGATACTATTTTGTGTTCAGTATGCATATTATAATCATATTTTGTTTGTCCTTTTATTATTGAAGGCTTCATGATGCATGTTGTTTTGTGAAAAATTGTTAAATAATTTGTACCCCTGCATTTATTCAATTCTCAAGGACGTTGGAGAAAGAGAAGGCAAATTTTATGCCATAAATGTCCCTCTTAGAGATGGAATAGACGACGGGAGCTTCTTTCGGCTCTTCAAGACGGTAACTTTTCATCAGCTCTATTATTGCATTTTCATATCGGGCAGTTATTAGAATTATTCCTGTTCTATAGATCATTTTGAAAGTTATGGAGTGTTACGTACCTGGAGCTATTGTTCTCCAATGTGGAGCAGATTCTCTTGCTGGGGACCGACTGGGATGCTTTAACCTTTCCATTGATGGTAATATACTTGTGTTTATTCAACAGTTTTTATTCTTATTCTAATCTGCTCTATACACTCTTATCTTTTGTTGCATCTAAGTGATTACCACATTGACAATTCATCATAACATTTAATTTTCGTGTTGCGTTATTCTGCAGGGCATGCAGCCTGTGTGAAGTTTGTCAAGCAACTCAATTTGCCCTTGCTGGTAGGCCTGTACATAAAATATGCTTAGCAGTTTGGTATTTTTGATATATCTGACTAAAAAACGAAAAAAAAGTAAAAAAAAAAATATTTATATGTGAAATTGGAATCGTTCAGTACACATAGGAATTAGAACTATGCACATCATTTCTGTTCTTCGATTTTTTTGCGTGCAGGTGACTGGAGGTGGGGGATACACTAAAGAGAATGTGGCTAGATGTTGGACTGTGGAGACAGGAGCTCTTCTAGGCGTTGAGCTCCCTAATGGTATATCATGAACTCACTCCTATTTTAAAGTGGTTCTCTTGTCACTTTTAGGGTATGTTTGATTTGGGATTTAGTGGATTTTGAAATTGGATTTCAAAATCCTGATAAATTGTAATGGTGTGTGTTTGTTTTTGAGATTTAAGTAGGTAGGATTTACCCTTATGTAAAATTGATGTGCAAGAGTGTGTGATGTATTATTATATTATTGTTGATAGTAATTGTATGATTGAATGATTGTGTAATGATTAGTATGTTTTATTTGAAGTTGTGAAAGTGAGAAAAAAATGTGTGAAAAGTGATGAATAAAAAAGGATGAGAAAAAAAGTCATATATGCATTAATGGGTCATTGGGGAGAGTGAGGAAAAATCGTTTGTGTAGGGTTTATATGTATTTGTAGGGTAAGATCTATTGGGTTTTAAAAATAGGATTCTAAAATCCCAAAGTAGTACCTGATTTAGATTTTTAAATTCCAAATCCGGTTTTGTAATCTCAAATCTAACATACCCTCAAGTTTTTAGTTTTATCTGCCCTGTTATACAAAGGAACTCTTTTCACTGTCTCAGAATAGGCAAAGCTGTCTCTGTATCATGCTCAGTGAAGTTACAACTCGAGTTCCTAACGAGTAAAGTTCTTGATTTTGAAGGATCAAACATTATTTTTTCCGAAATGTTGCTCTAAATTGGTCTCATTGGTTCTACCTACTCCTTTTCTTTATGCTTATAACATGATCACACTCAAAAGAAATTGGCAAGCAAATTCATGTGTTACATTACAATCTATATATTGAATTCTAGCTCTATACCTTGCTGCTTATTCTGCTCTAAAGTTATGTTATTTTCTGTGGTTTGCTTTCAACTTTTAGGACAAACTGTGCAAATCTTATTTCATTAATTTTGTTCTCATTATGCCTTTGCAATATGAGTTTTCAATCTTCATGTGTATGCTACTTAAACACAACTCTTCTGTATATTGCTAGCACAAATTCATGAAGGCCATGTGCATCCTCTTAAATTTAATATGGAATGGAAGTCATCGTCCTTGTTTATCATAATATTTTTTTATGCAGAGATCCCAGTAAATGATTACATCAAATATTTTGCTCCAGATTACTCATTGAAATCTCAGAGTGGACACATGGTATGTGGAGTATGCACTAGTTAGATTTATCCCTCTCCTTGCTACTTGGAGTTGCTATTAACAAATCTATTCTCATGCAAAAAATTTAAAGTTTATATCCAGTATTCTCCATGTAAAACCATGGGAAAGTCTTCAAGTACTCATATTTAGTAATTTACAAATGTTGGGAGTTGAATTAGATAAATGTGATCTCACTCTTCAAGTTGAGGTCCAATTTGTTTGCCTTTATTTGATTTCAAAATGTGTATAGCTAGTTTGAACAAGCTGAGGCAGTGTTAAGCTTTTGATGTGTTCATCCTTTGTTGATTGTGCAGGAGAATTTAAATAGCAAATCATACCTTAATACAATCAGACAGCAAGTGTGTGAAAATCTTAGCGCCATACAACATGCTCCTGGAGTACAAATGCACGAGGTAAACAGACTAATCGACTTCTTCCACCAAATGAAAGGTTCAATGAACATAATAAGCTGTATTAAGCATGATAAATAAATTGTTGTTGACTTTTTCATGGGATTTAATTGTTCAATCTTCTAAAATGTTCTGCTAATATTGTTGTGTCATTCAGTTTAGGAATAATTTAAAAAACACTCTTGAAGTTTAATTTAATTATAAAAAGAGAAAGAAAATGGAGGTTGTTTTAATACAAGTCTTCCATTGGAGTATTAAAAACAGCCAAGGTATTAAAATGAAACAGTGCACTCAAAGTGATCCAGTTAGCACTTTAAGCGCAAAGTGCAAAGCATAGTGGGCCTGATTAATGTGAAGTGCACTATTTTTGCAAACATTATGTATACCATTCTCCCGAACATTTGGCGATCTCAGATGTGTCAATGGTGACTCATTATTTCGATGAATCATTTCTTCGGACAGAAGAAGATTATGGAAACACTTACTCGAAATCTCACTTATCATCCCACTGATACCTAATCGATAACAAACCTGAATGGCTTTTTGAAGTCCAATTCCAATCATTTTTGTTAAGGCAATTCTTACTTGTTTATCGGCAACTAATCTAGCTCCTGAAATAAATAACATTATGGATCCTTCCTTTTACTAGTCTTCTAGGCTGGAATCAGAAATGAGTTGTCTCCTCATCGGTTGATGTCTCCAATCAGTAATCAATTCTTTAAATAAACTTAGGTCGGTGAAACTGTCCCTGTAGCTAAAGTCAAGTAAAGCCAGTTCATTCATTCATGACAATTCTAAAAAAAACTGAGGAGTCTTAAAGTAAAGCGAGAAAGTCCATCCAATTACATTGATAGTCGCCCTCCAGCAGCCATCGAGTAGAGTAGGAGTTGCTTTCAGTGTTGGTTTCCGGCCAATTCCTTTTGTTGTCGATCCAGGCAAGGGCAGGTTCCAAAGAGGATGTCGTCCTAAGGCGAAGCCTTCTGACATGGCGTACCATGCCTTCGAACAGGAAGTCTCTCTTCCATGAAAGGTGACACTCTGACTTCGATTTTTTCGAGAAAGAAAGACAGAGGTTAGGTGGTACGCCTCGTAGTAGGCTGGACCAACATCCATCCGAGAGAGGGCAGTCTTTAGAAAGAACAGGGAGTACGTATCCCAGGTGAGCCAAGAGGAGTTGGGACTTGATGAACGAAGGGATAAGCTTATGGTATAGACAGGAGCTTAAGAGAATGTTAGAGGCGAGGTAAGAATGTTTGGACCACGTTTTTCTATATGACCGACATAAGACTCGACTTGTTAGATATTACGGAGGTTCAGTGAGCACCATGCCGAATCTACCTACCATTTTCTTCTCTTCCACTTTGGCCAATATGAGTTCACCTGGTACTAGCAGTTTTATCGGGGAATTTCTCATCTAACAACCTCTAGACTAGACCCCTAATAGCCACTTAGACTCCATCTCTAACCAGAACCATTAATAATCTATGTACGTATACCTTCGTAAAATCAATGATTCCGATTCTCAATCCAGGATAGGGACAAATATCATATGAACTTTCCCTACCAGGAAGAAGACTATCATATAACTCGTTCGCAAGAAAGTACTCGACCTTTCCTTCAATCGTAGGGCGTGAAATGCTTCTTATTGGTTCCCTGTCTCGGGCATTGGGATATTACTGCTAGCGAGATAGACCGAGATGGCACTGCAACTAGCCTATAGCTTTTACTTTATTTCAAGTCAGAATCCCGATCGAAGAATGTGTTCCTACCACAATAGTGGTTGAAGAAAGGACTGCTTTGCCAGCTGTTCCAGTATTTGCTTGACCCCTATCTATCTAGAATAAATAGTCAGACCAGACTGGTTAGAAGCTTCCGGAGAAGAGTCACTCTACACTCTAAGAGTAAGCGGTAAGCCGATAGTCGGCGTTTGCCGCGACTACAAGCTGCCAATGCACCTTTCTTTTGGTCGCTACGCTCGGGGTCGAGAACAGCTTCAAAAGTAGTCCAAGCTAGGATCCGCTCTCGGAAGTCAAACTTCTCCTCTGCAGCTAGGTCAGTTCGGGTCGGGGGTTCGGAAGCGATGATCAATAAGTGCACGGATCTGGATCCCTAGTTTAGGGGATCAGATCTCATAGATCCACGAGGTTCGGAATCCTAGTTTGGGCCCTGGCTGGCCCGAATTTGATTCTTTATTTTGATATCTTTATCCTGTTGTTCGCTTCCTCATCTGTGCAGAATAGAGTATGCCTTTTCTGACTCCCTTTGGTGGAGTGCTCTTGTATTGACCCTTCTTTTCTCTGGAATTCAAACCTTCTCTTCCCCCGGCCTTGAGACGTAGGACTTAGTGGTCTATGCGCACCTCTCCTAACTATTGCCTATTTATTCTGGAATAATCTTTTTAGGTCTAGTAATTGTTTTTTTCTATTAGTTTGCGATGCGAACAGGCCTTGCTCGTGTCCAGAGCGAAGAGAAGGCGAAAAAGCGCCGCCGAAGCAGCATAAGCAGGCTTCTATTGCTACTTCACGTACAATAAAAGACACATAGATGAAGTCACATTAAAAATTAAAAAAAAGGATCCATAAAAACTGTAAAAGTACGTCAAGTGCATAAAAATGCTCACTTTGTGCTTTTAAAGAAAGTGAGCGCTTCATGTGCTTTTGGTGCACTTTGGTAAGTACAAAGTGTTGAGGGGGCCCATCAATTCGCTGAAGCGCATAAGTGAGCGCTTTTGACCACCATGCAAACTCCTTCACATTTAGTCTTTTTCTTTATTTGTCTTTTTTGTTGTAGTTACTATACCTCAAGATGAGAAAATTAGAGAAACACACCTTAGATGGTTGGACAAGCGCGGAGACTATAGATGCTCAGTGCAATTTAGTAGAAAGTAGAGAATCTTTGAATTAATTACAAGGGGAAGAGGGCCTTAAAAGAGTTGGAACCAAAATATTAAATATGACTTGCTTTGTACTTAGAGAAACACGTTCTTAGACCAGAAATGATGGCAAGATATAATTCATAGAATCCTCAAGTGTAGTTTTTTTTTTTTTAATTGTCCATTTGTTTTATCATGTTGAAGATGACATTATGCTTATTGTGTTGCTATTTCATTCTGTATTGTGATAGATCATATCATGTTGAACCATAAATTGTACGATAATGGCATGATGTTTCAGTAGAAGGCTCGACTGTTTGTGCTGTACTGTAGGTACCTCCGGATTTTTATATTCCTGATTTTGATGAAGATGAGCAGAATCCTGATCAACGTGTAAATCGTATGTACAAGTCACCACCCTTATTTTCTTCTTGAATTTATTCAATATACATTTTCTGTTGTATATTAAGCATTTAACCGTTCTTTTTGACTGAAATATCTTCCTAGGGCACACGCAAGACAAGCAAATCCAGCGTGACGATGAATATTATGAAGGTGATAATGACAATGATCACAATATGGATGATGCATGAAGTCCCATCAAGAATTTTGATTTATTTTTCATTCTGAAGTTCTTGTCAAAATGTGAATTATGTAGCAACTTTTTCCCTTGTTAAGATGTGCATGTATTTTGCCTATTATTAGGAAAGAACGAAGTGCTAATCTGCAAGTGTATTATGAAAATCTGCTGTGAACTACTTTTTAACTGTAATGTGGTCGATTTATACATGTTATATGTACATGTTTGCGTTTCTGTGTATGTAGATCAGTGATACTGATAGGTGAAATATAACCACTTGACAACAAAAGTTTTTTATCCACTTCCTTAATTTAGAAAAAAATACACTGTCCACTTTTCATTCAAAAATACCGTCAAAAGTGAAAGTAGGTCCCATTATCCCACCAAGAGTTCAGTCACCTCCCAATCCCATTCCCCACATTTGAACTAATGACTGGTCGTTCTAATTTTTTGAGGGGGAACATTTGACCGACCTGGTCGTTCCAATTTCTTGAGATGGAATGACTGATCATTCCAATTCTTTTGAGGTGGATTGACGGAAGGACTTGGTCGTTTCAATTCTTCGAGGTGGAATGACCAGTTCTAAATTTTCTAACAAAAAGCTCGTTGCATTTACTCTCTAGCTTTGATTATTGAAGAATATTCTCACATTTATTACACCAACTCCCATTTATTGCTAAATTTCCTTAAAATTACATGTTTGGTTAGCCAATCCATTTAGCCACCTCATAGAAATCATTCAATAAGATTTGACTATCAAGACTTTATAACTAATAAATTTTGATCCGTTCAAGACAATATAATATAGGGTCAATCAAAAGGAAAAACAAAAGGAGTAGACTTGGAAATTAAAAGTATATGCTATCAACTCCTAAAATGGGTGAGAGCCTCTGCTAGTGGACGGTGGATTATGATCATCCGAATTTGTCGGTCATTGAGCCGAATGCCTGAGTCAATTAATTGAATAATACACCAAGTACATTGTCTCTTTTCAGCATATGCAAGTGTATACATACGAAGTTGGCAAATAAATTAGTGGAGAGAAAGGTGGAATATCACAATATCTATACCGACATATGATATGGCTAGATTTCGGAGAAAGCTAAAATCTATGGCTGAATTGTATGAGGCAATTTTTTTTTTTTGGTAAGAAAAAAACATTTCATTAATGAAATGGCACCCCCGGGCAAAACGCCACATGAAGCAAAGAATGGTAACAGTATAAGTTCTAAGAATCTCTAACAATCTAGTATTTTTCTGGGCTCTAAGAGTCATTCCTCAAAAGAGAAATTAACAATGTTCCAAGAATGTACATAAAGCCAACTCTATAGTCTACTTCTAATTTCATCAACAATTTGTACAATATTAAACTCCACATTCTCAAAAATAAGTTGATTTCTCCTCTTCCACAAGACCCAAATAATGCAACTCCATAAACAAACAACAAAGCTTCTTCCCCTTTTCCCCTTTAAAATTTCAGTGTGGCAAATGAATTGATCCCTAATATTGTGATGAATAACAGTAGGGATATTCAGCCAGTTAAAACAATCATACCAGACTCTATACGTACCGGGGTATTCGAGGAAAAGATGAGCTGCCGTTTCGATTTCCGCCTTGCAGATTGGGCACTGTGCCTCCTCCGTCGAAATCTAAATACCGCCCTTTCAAAGGGATGTACTTGCTCCATATCATGTCGAAATGCTTGGTGTTCGGTGAAGATGTCGGTCTCTCAGTGCCGAAGGAAATCGAGCAGTAGACTTGGTTCTAAAGTTACCGTCCTTTTCAATCTTCCATCTCCAGTTGTCCTTGATTCCCTGCTTAAGTGAGACCATGTTGATCAAATTTGTATACTCATTAGTCCTCTCAATCTCCCTCTCAAAAAGCACTCTTCTCCACAACTTATATATGGCTAAATGTATGGCTCAGCTTATATAATCTCTTTAAAACAACTTATAAGCTGTCTAATAACTTATAAATTGTCTAAATTTATTTTGTAAAATAAGATGTACAACATTTTATAATAAGCACTTCAAAAAAATAAATTGGGATATCCCAACTTATTTTACTAAATTTGTATAAGTTATATCTTATTCTATCACCCCAACCCGATCTGAATCTGATCTGGCCCGATCACAGCCTAGCCCAGCCAACTTAACATGCAAAAATTAAAAATATACTATTATTTTATATTAAATTAGAATTGATTTCAAAAAAAAAAAATCAAATAATTTAACCAAACACTTTAACAACTTATAAGTTATTTAAAAATTACATCCTATAAGCTCTTAAAACATCTTATAAGATGTTAAAACTTATAAGATGTTTTCGAGCGCCCAAAGTCCAGTATAACTTCAAGACGTACTAGGAAAAAGCTGGCGAAGGTTACTAGGGATACACTCAATTGGTGTAAATGTTTCCTAATTTTTACTCAACTCCATTTTAATCCCAAATATGAATGCTTCAAGTAATGATATTTATTCATTTGCAGGAAGCTTGTCATTAAGCATGTTTTAAGGAGAACGAGGTGGAGGACTATCAATCTCCTTCTGCCAAGTATTATATTGATGTTTTATATCTATGACGGTATGTATGTATGTATAGTTAGATTTATGGATATAACATATTATGTATACATATCATATAAACCGTGGCATATAATTTGGACATACAATCAAAATCGATTTTATAAAATAGTAATAATATTTAGTGGAGAATGCTTGGTTTACCCTGGGTGGACAACCACCTTAAAAAATATATAAAAAAATAAAATATAAATTCTAAAAACTGCGGCACAGATACTATCTTCAAAACTAATAATTAATACATTTCGGGCTCTCCCCCAATTAATTAGATACAAATATACAAGAGTGAGTCTTTTGTGCACTCAAGTGCAGAGTGGGTCTCTTGTGCACCTAAGTGTATCGTACACTCATTTAAATACTTGACTCATTTAAAAAAATACTTGACTCATTGAATATATTAAACATGTTCTATGATATATGGATAGGGTTGATGTGAGTGCATGAATCTTAAATCCGTGTACCAGTTGCACATGAGACTTTGTCCTCAAGTGCACCGTGCACTCATGTAACTGCCCATCTGGTCACTGGGCTCCTCAATTGAATGAGAGATCCAAATTCGATTCTCATTGGGAACGAATTGGAGTTATGGGAGTTATAAGGTGGATTGGTGAATTTGTGGAGTGTTTAGGTGCTTGGTGTATTAACTAGTAACAATTAACAACTAACTTTGTCCGATAAAAAAAAAAAAAAACTGAATGACCCATTTAAGAAAAATACTTGACCCATTGAATATATTGAATATGTTCTGTGGATATATGGGTAGGGTTGAGGCGAGCATGAGACTTTGTCAATATACAATAGATTTTTTTCGATATTCCCAAAACAAAAAGTAAATAAAACCTCTTTCAGGCTTTCTCACTTCCCCCTCCTAAATAAAAAATTGGAGTATAGAAAAGAAGCATATTTGCCACATTGCTTAACAAATTAAGTATTTCAAAAATTAAAATTATTGTTAATATTGGATAAATAAATAATCATTTGAATTGAATGTGAAGTAGATTAGTACAACTACTTTTTATTTATGTACTCTATAAAAAATTAAAATTTTCATTTTATATATAATTTCTAATTTCCTAAAATATATAAATAGTGTTTAAGATCAAGTATATGATATTTTATGTCATGAATTTTATTTTTTAATTTTATAAATATTTTTGTAAAAATATTTATTAGAATATAAGTATTCGTAGATGTTAGTAGTATACAGGTTAAGCATACATTTACCAGACATGTGATGATGAAATGCATGATTTTTTTATAAACTATCAAATGAAAGTCTTATGATAATATATTATTGTTGGTCCCGGTGAAAACGAGTCTTACACGTGTATGGGGGGGGAATACACGTGTTCAGTGATTTTGAAACTTTTTTTTTTCATCGAGGTCACTTTGGGTCGATAATCCTCAAGATTAGGTTTCGAGAAGCCACAGATCGCTCGAGTCAAAGTCTATCGAGACAGTGATCCCGAAGTGCTTTCAGATACCTCGGATAATCCCAACCGAGTCCTCGAGTGTCGAGATCCTGAGTTGCTTGGATCGGATAACTAACTCATGAATCCTCGAAGAGAGTTCAGTTTGATAACTATCTGTTCTAGCTACTCAGTCGTGCGGAATGGTTGGCCCTTAGATTATACTCGTTTTAAGCTTTGCTGAAAAACCTTCCCTTTATGAAATAGTGATTAGGCTGTGATTTCACTTATGCAACTTCAGTGGATTGATTCCAACTGAATATCAGTGAAAAGTATGCTTTCAAAATCAGGTCAATGCAACAGATAAGCAAAGATAAGGAAAGCAATAAAGAACACAACAATTATAGTGGTTCGAGACTCAAGCTCCTACGTCCACTCTCTCCGAGCTCTTGGAGAAATTCACTATCAACTTCGAGCTTTCGACTACCTCGTAGTTTACTTACTCAATTCGCCCCCGAAGTTTTTCGACTACTCCACGAAGTTTACTTACTCAACCCGACCTTGAGTTTTTCGACTACCTCCGTAGTTTACTTACTCAATCACACACAAGCTTTTGGACTACCTCTCGTAGCTTACTAACTTCTCCTCTAGAGTTTTTACGACTACTCCGTAGTTTACTAACTTTTTACAACTCTACTCACCAACAAACACACTCCAACTACCTTCTCAAGGGTTTGGGGTTTCTTGGTTGGTTTCCAACTAGGATGAGATATCATTTACAATGAAGCACAATGCAAAGGGTTAGGATATCTCGACTAAGCTTTGGATAAATCTTATCAAGCTAGGCTTAGTAAAGTGAGCTCTCTTCAAAATAGAAGCACTTGGGAAATTCAAGGTATTTCGAGTGCTTTACTTTTGCAAGAATAAGTTCGAGCTCTTGAGTTGCGTATAAATTTCCCGTCACCTTACAATGTAGAGGGTCACCAGTATTTATAGGCATACACCAAGGTCACTCTTGAAAACTATCCGTTGGAGAGATAGCTTCGTGAGTTCCCTCTTATGGTGTGTGAAACGGCTATATTTAGGGTCTGAAACTCCCTAACACTTTCTAGGCAATAGCCTTTCATGTAGCCGGTCTTCACTTTTTGCAGTCTGGAACTTTCGTACATCTGACATCTTTTTTTTCAAATGGGCTTGTCACCATCGATGTGTCGGTATGGCATGATGTCGTCTTCCTCTTTTTGACTTTTGTCTTGATTAAAGGTAGACACCTTCAACGGCTCTTTTGGTTACAAACTCGAGTTTGATATAACCTTAACAACACTTCCGACTTAGTTCCTTTTTATGCGCATTTGAATGTCTTGGCAATATCTATCTTTCTAAGGCATCGCGTTTCTCTCGATGATTGCATCCTTTAGATAGATATATTCAATTGCCTCGGAACATTGAGTTCATCTTGAGCATTCAAGACATTACCGAGTCTTGATAATTATCGCGGCCTTCAAATATTCTTGATCTTGATTTCTCGATCTTGATCTTGCGTCTTCAGAGTCTTCTGAGTCTTTGAATTTATCTTGACCGATATCTTCGAGTCTTCATCTTGAGTCTTGGTTCTCGATTTCATCTTGAATCTTGAGACTTGATTTCATATCGAAAACCGGTTTCTTGAAACATATCTTGAGTTTTTCTTGAGTCTTGAGAACCTATCTGAACTATATCTCACGACTATACATTTTGCGAGATAACATCCTGAATACTCTAATAACTGAATCCTGACTCAACTATCAAGATCATTCTGAACATGTCATACTTAGGGGTTTTGAGATCTTAATCAAAATCATATAATCTTTTATTAAATTCATCTCCCAACAATTATGATGATGATATTGGAAGATTAAATATATTTTAATTTTCTCTTATAGTTTATGAAACCTTTGAGTAGTTTGGGACAATTTTTCTACTTTGAACATCAAGTAAAAGAGTAGGACTCTTGTGAAATATTGCATCATAATGTTATATGTAATATCACACAAATAAAGTAAAAAATCGAAAAACTCACTGGTTGGGCTGGGCACGGGTCGGACAGGGCGGGCAAGGGTTGTTGGCTTCAGGTCTGGGTGGATGGATATATATTTATAGAAGAATATTTTTGTTTAATATGTGTTGTAGCCTAGTGGTTCAGGTATGTTGTAAGCTATTTGGTCACATGTTTAATTCTTATTGAACACATAATTTTTAGTTTTTTTTGTCAAGTTTTTGTGTGTTACTACATCTATGTGTAAGTGTTACTACATTGTTATATTGAAATAACTTCATATCTTACGTAACACGTATTAAAACACAACGTAATACATTATTGTTCATATGGTAACACATGAGTATTCACATAGTATTACGACATGTATTCAGTGTTCCATATTACTAATAAAACAAGTATTACTACATGAACAAAAAAGTGTTACCCTATGAAGAAAAACGTGTTACCACATGAACAAAATTAATACAAACGCAAAAAGAAATCCCAAGTCTAAAATTACAGATTTAAAGAACAACTTGATGTGTTACCACATGAACAAAAAAATGTTACCCTATGAAGAAAAATGTGTTACCACATGAACAAAACCAGTACAAGCTCGAAAAGAAATCCAAAGTCTAAAATTACAGATTTAAAGAACAACTTGATATGTTACTATATGAACAAAAGAGTGTTACCCTATGAACAAAAGAGTGTTACTATATGAAAAAAAACCAGTACTAGCGCGAAAAAAAACCTTAGTCCAAAATTACAGATTTAAAGAACAGCATGAGAAGAGTGCAAAAGGACTTGTAAATTTGCGAGGATGAGAAAATTGAAGAAATCGAGAAGAATATGGAAGAGGATAACAGAAAAAGAAGAACAAGAGAAGAGAAGAAAAAACCTAGAGATGCAGCGTCATGAAAATCAACTGAGATCTGGTCGCGTTTGTTGCGACGCGAGGAAGACGAAGAAGAAATTTGGCGGCTGTTGTTTGCGAAGCGAGGAAGAAGAAGCCCAACTTGATGTGTTTATACATGAACAAAAGAGTGTTACCCTATGAACAAAAGAGTGTTCCTACATGAACAAAAACCAGTACCAGCGCGAAAAAAAAAACCCTCAGTCCAAAATTACAAATTTAAAGAACAGCGTGAGAAGAGTGCATAAGGACCTGTAAATTTGCAAGGATGAGAAAATTAAAGAAATCGAGAAGAATATGGTGTTGGGGAATTAATTGTCCGGATCTATTCGGGATGATATTTAAATACAAATTTAATTCTTACAATTATTACTAGCATGAATGAATTCTCCAACACCATATTCTGAATTAATTCAAATAATAATTCCAACAACAATCATGCACATAACATAATCACGTAAATCCGACGCATGTGGAATATCTAGGAATTTACGCGGGCGTACCTTTTTAACGAATCAACACGGATAAGATGAGTACCCGTTCAACAAACAAACCCAAAGTCCTTCTCAAATATTCACACGTCCTTGTCCGATAATTCGGTGGGAGGATGCTCATGAGCAATTAACAAAAAAGGAAAAAGAAAAATACGTTGCACCACCTTTGTGGATTTCTAATTTTTCCAACTCATGGAACTGTGTTGGGGATGAATTTCATCCCCTATTTATAATAACCAAAGGGGCGAAATTTTGGGTTAATTTGGGCTTATGAGAAATTTCTTTGTATCTTCCCAAGATACAATCTTGAATATATTTCATATATTCTATTTTTCATAATTAAGTCCCAACAAAATCTCCCCTTATTTATTATATGGGATTTTCGAAATATACAAGGCAAGAAACAAGATTTGGGATATCTTGAATTTATGGGATAATCTTGTATTCCAAGAATACTTATCTTTTTCCATAAAATCTCTTCAAGAAAATCAAGAAAATATTTTCCTCTTTCTTCCTACAATTTTCAAAAATTAGGAAAAATATAGCAACAATATTTCTTTTATTTTAATCACCTTTTTCAATTATTGAACTTTATGTTGGGCTACTTGAGGGGCCTTTAGGAGAATTAAGATTGGACCTTCCAATGGACTTATAATTATCAATATTGAGACACAATATTATTCAAGCCCATAAATATTAATTAATTCCACTATATAATTAATATTGCACTATCCATCTTAACCCGTATTACTGTAATATGGCTCCCGATTATTATTTTTCTTGTTTAAGATTATCCAGTACATTAATTAATTCAAGCCACTGAAAAGCTTTCTATTAATTAATATCTTTTTCTTTGGTGTAAGGTCAGCTCAACATTATTATCCATACCGGAAACTAATTTCACTTGCAAGATTTGGTATGATAAAGCTTCTGAGCCCACCAAAGGGACAAATCACGCAAGACATACTTGCACACGATATTAAATCTTAGCAATCGTCATATAACTAATAATATTGTCCAAAGCACAAAATATTGAATCACATTGATTCTCTACCACATGAATCAAAGCAATAATTATTAATTACACACGATCCTATTTAAGGGATATAAATTAAAAAATAACGAATCAATGAGGTCTAATTCTTCCACATTCAGTACTGGACCAGCCTGCCCATTTGTTTCGTCAATCAAATCAGAAAATAATACAAACAAGCCTCGTTCATCTGTATTCTTCGATATTCACGGTACTACTTTAATTATTTTTTCGTATATTTATTTATATTTAATTTTATTTTATATAATATAATTAATATATAAATTTCATATTTTATTTAGATGGCTGCTGAAAGTGGTAACGTTCCTGCTTCATCCCGAGGGCCTACTACTGGTTTGTCTATCAATGTTGTTAATGGAGCGTAAGTGTTATTTTTTTATACGATAATAATTATATAATGAATTAATTTAATACAATAATTATTAATTCAATATTTATTTTTTAATGTATTATATATAGTATTGTACCTGGTCACCAGGCTTCCTGTATAGCCTACAACGTCATCATGCGGGTGAGAATTGCTATCAACGCTTATCGTTGGAAAAATGTGCCAACTGATCAGCGTCAATTGTATTTTGAGGAGTTTACGGTATAAAATTTACTTAAAATATTTTATTTTAATATACATTGTTAAAATTAATTTAATCAATTATTGTATTATTTTTGAAATATAGAAACAAACTACGTGGAGTCCCGAGCTCGAGACCAATCTAGTTTACAAGACATTTTGTAAACTTGCTGCACCACATTACCAAGACATGATTGTTGATAAAGAAGTTTTGATTAGATCCCAAAAACCCTGAGTATGACATGTTCAGGATAATCTTGATAGATTGAGTCAGGTTTCAGTATAGATTGTTCAGGAAGTTATCTGCACCATATATAGTCAGCAGATATAGATCAGGTTAGATTTTGAAGACATCAAGACTCAAGAAATAATCAAGATCAAGACTCAAAGATGTCATCAAGACTCAAGAAGTTCTGTCAAGACATCAAGACTCGAAGAAGTTGTCAAGACAATGAAGACTCAGTAAGTTGCTAAAGACACTGAAGACTCAGTATGTCACTGAAGACACTGAAGACTCAGTATGTCACTTAAGACATTGAAGACTCAAGATGTCATCAAGACATCAAGACTCGAGAAGATATCAAGACCCAAAAGATTCTATGAAGACTCGAAGAAGATAATCGAATACTCAGTATAACCTGAATGTTCAGAGGCACTGAATATAATCTATCTAAAGACTACAAAAACTGAGAAAAACGCAAATATTCAGAAAAGTAGATATTGCCCAAAACATTCATATGCAGACAAAACGAACTAAGTCTAAGTGTTGTTTAAGGTTGTCTCATTCAGAGAGATTGACCAAAAAGAGCCGTTTTGTTTGTCTACATTCACTGAAGACAAGAACCAATCAGAGGAAGACAACATTGTACTTTTTGACCTTAATCGAAAGCGCGGGACCACTGAATCATGTCGATGAGTACTAAGTTCGCATCGCAAAAATTGGTGATTGGCTACATGATTCGCATATTTCCTAAAACATGCATGGGAGTGTTCAAACCTTAAATATAGTCGTTCATCAAACACCAGAAGAGGAAACTCATAAAGTTATCTCTTCCAACTGATAGTTTTCAAAGAGTGACCTTGGTGAAGTTGCCTATAAATACCAGTGACCCTTTACATTGAGAGGTTACGGGAAATTTCAAAGCAACTCAAGAGCTCATTCGTATTATTGCAAATTGAAGCACTCGAAAAACCCTAGAATTTCCCAAGTGTTTCACATTAGAGAGAACTCACTATTCTAAGCCTAGAGTGATAGATATATCCAAAGCTTAGAAGAGATATCCTAGCCTTTGCATTAGTTTTTATTGTAAAGGATATCTCACCCTAGTTGGAAACCAACCCAAAACCCAAACCCTTTGTTAAGGTAGTTTGTGTGTGTTTTGTTGGTGAGTTAGAGTTGTAAAGAGCTAGTAAGCTACAGTGAGTTAGCCAGAAAACTCTAGAGAAGAAGTTGGTAAGCTACTTGTGGTAGTCTGAACACTTGTGTGTGTTTGAGTTAGTAAGTTGCAGTGAGTCAGCCAGAAAACTCAAGGTAGAAAAGTGAGTAAGCTCTGATTGAGTTAGCCGTAAAGCTTTTAGGAAGTGGTTAAGGAATTTCTCTCAAGATCGAGAGAGTGGACGTAGGAGCTTGAGCCTCACGAACCAATATAATTCTTTGTGTTGTTTTGCTTTACATCTTGATTATTATTATCATTGCATGTTTTTCACCGAAAGCATAGTTCACTGATATTCAGTTGGAACCAATCCACTGAACTTGCATCAAATTGATCACAACCTTAATCATTGTTTTATTGAAGGGAAGATTTTCAGCAAAGCTAAAATGAGTATAAACTTAAGGCCAACCATTAGACACTTGAGTAGCTAGAACGAGATAGTTACCAAATCGAACTAACTCTCATCGAGGGTTCAAGAAGATAATTATATCGATCCAAGCGCCTCAGGATCTCTGATAAACTCAGGCTCAGTTGGGCTAATCTGAAGCTTCTGAAAGCAGCTCAGGATCATTTTCTCAGTAGACTTTGACTCAGGCTAATCCGTGCTTCTCAGGGCAAAATCATCAGGATAACCTGACCCATCTGACCTCAGTGAAAGAAAAGTTTTAAAAATCACTGAACACGTGTATTCCCCCCCCCATACACGTGTGAGACTCGTTAGCACCGGGACCAACAATGATGTACAAGTGGCATACACAGTGGAGGAAAGACGGGGTGGATTTATCAAAAGAACTTGGGCACGAAGTTTGGGAGTCAATTGTAGTTGTTTAGAGGGCAGATCCCTTCTAGGATCATTGTTATTTTAATTATGTTATGATCAATTTTTAATTTTAATTTTATGTTTTTATTTTTATTTTTAATTTTTTTTTATCATTGAACAATTTTAATTTATGTTTTTTTTTTAAAATTGTGTATTTAGCGATGGTTTAGCAACGGTTATTTGAATTCCATCGCTAAACAGTCGCTATTAACGACGGAAATATCCGTCGCTGGACCGTCATTAGTAGCGATGGTTTCTAGTGACCGTCGCTGAATCCGTCACTAAAATCTATAAAAATTAGACGACACAGTCTGCAGAACAGTCGAAAACCAACAAAAACTTTCGAAATCCAACACCAAATTGTGTAGATAAAGGCAAAAATTGTTTTTTGAAGTGCATATTTTGTAGCGGAAGCATATCTACGTTTTCACATTTCTACCATTTAAAACTATATATAGTGTAATGTAAATATATAATTGATAAGTTTGGTATTGACATATATTTTATTGATAGTTTATGTTAAATGAATGTTTTGATCTTAGCTAGATGAATATTGGGTAGATAGTTTATGTTAAATGAATGTATTTGATGTTATTTGATAGAAGAATATATTTGGATATTTACATATGCAGACGAAACACTGTCAATTTTTTTGTAGAATTAACATATTGATAATGATTTGAAACAGATGGAATATCCGAATCGTCAGTGGATGTATTCGACTCCTCGACTTATCAACGGAAGTATAAATATGGAGTTCTTGAATGAAGTTAATAACTTCATTCAGTTTGTAATTAATCATGGTGCAACAAATTCAGAAGGTCGTACAAGATGTCCGTGTAGTGCAAAAAAATATCAAAACAAGTCATATAGAGAGAATGTGGATGTTCAGACACATATCATCATGAATGGTTTTGTTCCATATTACTACAATTGGACACGTCATGGTGAAGAGCGGTGGAATGTTGATTTCAATTACCTTGAAGTGTATTATAATACTCTCGAATACAATGAGACACACGATGATCATGGATTCGATGATCCTGGAGTACAGTTTGAGCCACCTGCAGTGGATATATCGGATATGTATCATACGATGATCAGGGAAGCTGGTGGGATTCAAGATGAGGCTATGGAGGAGGAACCAAATGAGGAAGCAACTAATTTTTACAGAATACTCAAAGCAGCTGACGAAGATGTGCATGATGGATGTCAAACTCACTCTCTGTTGTCATTCAATGCTCGACTCATGGCTATCAAGGTTGAGAACAAACTTTCTCAAAGAGCTTATAACCAGATTAGTAAGTTGATCAATGAGGTCTGTCCTCCCGGTAATAAGGTGCCTATTACAGAATATCAAGCCAAAAATCTGTTGAAGAGTATGGGTCTACCAGTAGAGAGTATTGATTGTTGTATCAATAACTGCATGTTATTCTAGGGTAACGAAGAAGACGTGAATCTAGATAAGTGCAGATTTTGTGGGCACTCTCGGTACAAAGTACCACGACAAAACTGGACTGGCGGTCGAGGGAAGTAGAAAACGAAGAAGAAAGTGGCAAATAAAATAATGTATTACCTCCTGATCATTCCTCGTCTTCAGAGACTGTATCAATCTAGTGTCACAGCCAAAGATATGACATGGCATCATATAGAGACTGATCCTGATACCTTAGAGATGAGACACCCTGCTGACTCGATGGCCTGGAAACATCTTGACGAGGTATTTCCTATTTTTTTTGACGAACCTAGGAACGTTCGATTAGGTCTCAGCACTGATGGTTTTTGTCCATTTGGAATGCACGGTAAGCAGTATTCGTTATGGCCGGTTATATTGACTCCTTATAATCTACCTCCGTGGATGTGCATAAAGCCCCAAACGATGTTTCTCACGGTATTGGTACCTGTGTTGGGGAATGATTTGCACAGATCTATTCGGGGTGAATATTTAAATACAAATTTAATTCATTAATTATTACTAGCATGAATTAATCGTATATTAATTCAAATAATAATTGCAACAACATATCATGCATATAAAAAGCCACGTAAAACCTACGCATGCGGAATCTACGGGTTTACGTGAACGTACCTCTCGGGATGGCAGTGGCTTTGGTCGGACGGACTAACCAAAAGGACTTCCCAAGTATTCCCTTAGCCCTTGCTCGACAATCCGGTGGAAGGATACTCGCGAACAATTAACAAAAGGAAAAAATAAACTTTGTTGCACCACTTATGTGGATTTGCTAATATTTCCAGCACATGGAATTGTTCTTGGGAATGAACTAATCATCCCCTATATATAGGAGGGAGGGTGGACGAAATTTGTGTTGTTTTTCAATGTGGGATAAGACTTTTCTTGGTCACCAAGAAATCTTGAATATATCCCATATATTCTCTTTCCCATAATTAAAATATTCCACAAAAATCCACCTCCTCTATTTTATGGAATTTTCAAAAATATTAGTGTGCAAGAATCCAAGATTTGGATCTTCTTGAATTTATGAGATATTTTTGTATTTCAAGAAATACATATCTTTCATAATATCTTTTCAAGAAAATCAAGAAAATCTTTCTTGCCCACTATATTTCCAAAATTTCAAAATTTCACTATGTATAACCAAGTGGGAGATTTCTTGAATTTAATGAGATAATCTTGTATTCCAAGAATACATATCTTCATTCCATAACAAAATTCAAAGAAAATCTTTCTCCCTCTTTTATCCATAATTTTCGAAAATTTAGAGGAAATATAAGCAACAATATTTATTTTATTTTAATCACATTTTCAGTTATTGGACTATATGTTGGGCTACTCAGGGGGCCTTTAGGAGAATTAAGATTGGACCTTCTAATGGATCTTGAATATCTAATATTGAGCCACAATATAATTCAAGCCCATAAATATTAATTAATCCCACTACATAATTAATATTGCACCATCCATCTTAACCCATATTACAGTCAATATGGCTCCCGGTCATTATTTCCCGTGTTTAAGATTATCTAGCCCATTAATTAATTCAAGCCTTTGAAATAGCTTTCCGTTAATTAATATCTTTTTTGTCCTTGGTCGAGGAACGGTTCAACATTATTATCCATACCAAAAACTAATTCCACTTGCAAGATTTGGTATGATAAAACTTATGAACCTCCCAAGGGGCAAATCGTCAAAGCAGCATTTGCACACGATTCTTCAGATTAAATCTTAGCAATCACATGTGACCAATAATATTGCCCAAGATAAAAAGTATTGAATCTCTCTCGATTCGCTACCCATGATAAGTCAAAGCAATAGTTACCTATCCCACGTGATCCTATTTAAGGGACGAAGGTTAAGAAACAACGAACCACCGAGGTCTAATTCTTCCTTGTTCGATTCTCAAGAATTTATCCTCCTCAGAGGTCCTATTCAACAGATCGGTCATGCACTAGTGTAATCTCTTGGTCAAGACAAACCAATCGAGCCTTACACCTCAACCTTTCGCGATGGTTGTTCATTTCCATCTAGGTCGTGAATGGCGTACTTATAGTTACAAAGGATTTGTTAATTTAATCTTACGTGATCGGGTATCACTAAATTAACTATAGTGTAACACGTCATTTAATTATTGAACAGTTATGCAAATAAATATATACAACATTCAATCATATTTAAAGCATCGATGATAAACAATTTATTTCATAAATAAGTCCGAAATTGGTTTCGATTATACAAAGTAAAAAGCATACTTTTCAAAGATAATCCCAACAATCTCCCACTTATACTCAAAGTCCGCTTTCAAGTATACTACAACACGTCTCGAGTAGTCCGTGACATCTAATGTCACCTACACGAACCTAATAATTTCTCCCACTTATACTCAAAGCAGATTGGCAACGGTCTTGACACCCATTCCACTCACATGTCTCTCGAATGTATTCAGAGGCGACGCTTTGTGAATGGATCGCTAGGGTCGCCCCTCGACGCTATCTTTGCCACATCTATATCTCTCTCTTAACGATTTCTCATTATAAGATGTCTTTCCTTTAATGTGTTTGTTTGACTCGTGGACTCTTGGTTCTCTTGAATTTGTAACTGCCCCTAGCAGATATTGCTAGACAAATTCAGAACACCATCCAAGTCCACTAAGAAGATCTAGAGTCCAATAGGTTCTTTCATTGCTTCACAAGCAGCTACTTACCCGAGTCCCATGGTCGAAGTCGTTGATGCATTTTTTGCTTCACACTCGTCCATTTGATGGCTACACTTCCCAAATGAAAACACACTAACTGAGGCAGATAATTTCTGGAATCTATATCTGATTGGAAATCCGAGTCCGTGTAGCCGATGGGGATTGGAGTATCTGACTGATAAATCAACATTCTATCCCGAGTTCTTTTCAGACACTTCAGAATGTTTTTAATTGTCATCCAATGCGCTTTCCCTGGGTTACTTTTGATATCTTGCTACCATGCCTACGGCAGCAGCGGATATCGGGTCTCATACACAAAGAATGCATACATAAGGTTTCCGGCGGTAGAAGCTACACAAGGAATACCTTTCATGTCATCTATCTCCTTTTCGTCTTAGGGAACATTTTCTTGGATAGATGGATTCCAAGTCTGAAAGGTACGAATCATTTCTTGGAATCATGCATGCTGAAGCGTTTCAAGACAGTGTCTATGTATGAAACTTGCGATAACCCGATCATCCTTTTCTTGCGATCTCGAGTGATCTTGATCCCAAAGATGTGTCCGGTTTTCCCTAAGTCTTTCATATCAAACTGTTTTGAAAGCTATGCCCTTACGTCTGACCACACCTTCACATCGTTCCCGATGATCACAATGTCATCTACGTATAGTACTAAGAATACCAATGCAGTTCCGACACGTTTTTATACACACAACTTTCAAACTTGTTTTGATCAAACCCATAAGACTTTATTACATGATCAAAACTTTGGTTCCAAGCTCTGGATGCATGTTTGAGTCCGTAAATGGACCTCTTGAGCTTACAAACTAGGTGTTCTTGGCCTGTTTCAATGAAACTTTGGTGTTGTTGCACATAGATCTCTTTATCAAGACTTAGTTAAGGAAAAGCTCTCTTGACATCTATTTGCCGATTTCAAGGTTCGAAGTCGCAAAGAATCGATAAGAGAATATGGATGGACTTAAGCATGGCTATGGGAAAAAAAAAAGTTTCCTCATAATCGATCCCTTTCTTTTCGAAAGTATAACCTTTTCGCCATTAGTCTTGCTTTTAAAGGTTTCAACCTTCCCGTCCGATCCTCTTTTCCTCTTATATACCCACTTGCATCTAATGGGTTTGACCCCATTAAGTGGTTCGACTAGCTCCCACACTCTATTATGAAACGTAGGACCCACCTCGGCTTTCATTGCTGTTTGCCAAGAAACTGCATCCTTATCTTGGAGTGCCTCGTCATATGTCCATGGGTGCGATTAGGGAATCAAGTCCGAGGACTCTCCTATTCCCATGAATCCCTAAAATTTTATCTAACAACCCTCCCACTATAAAGAGGCTCGGTTGTGAAAAACATATCGTTTGGTATATCATCTAAGACGATAAGACCGAGGTTTGCCCTCTAAGCTCATTTAAGGTAATCTCATACGGGTTTTCTTTGGTTCTATAGTTTTCTTCCAAAATCTAAAGTGGGTGAGGATGTCCACCTTTTGATCTTTGAACTATAGAACATTCACCCTTTTGTTCCATCGGGGTATCCTACAAAATAACCTTAATTTCGATCGAGGATCCAATTTCTGGGTTTCCTTGTCCAACACGTAGGTAGGACACCCCAAAGTTCTCATGTGTCTCATACTAGACTTGCGCTTGGGGTCCACAATTCTTTGGGGTTCGGGAACCGATTTGGATAACACCAAGTTCGAATGTAAGTCATTTTTTTTCAAGGCATGACCCCGTAAGCGACTCGGGAAGATCCGTATAACCCATCATTGATCTAACCATTTCCAAAAGAATTTTGTTGTTTCGCTCTGCAAACCCCGTTTTGTTGAGGGGGTTAAAATGCGATGAGTGGGATACAATCCCTTCATCGGATAAGTAGTACAAAAACTCATCATTTGAGGTATTCACTTCCACGATCGGATCGTAGAGACTTGATACGTTTTTCCATATGATTCTCTGCTTGAGCCTTAAATTCTTTAGAATTTCTCAAAGATCTCAGATTCATGCTTCATAAGGAAAATGTACCTTGAGTAATCATCAATAAAATTACTCATAACCTCCTCTTGCTTTGGTTGACATTTGACTACATCTATGTGAACGATCTCTAACACTTCTTTAGCCCCATTCCCCTTGGCTCCAAATGCCATCTTGGTCATATTACCCTCCAAACATGATTCGCAGGTTGGAATCGATTCAACTTGGAGACGCTCGGTGAACCATCTTTCACCAACCTTTGGATCCTCTTTGGATTTATATGACCTAATCTTAGATGCCAAAAAGTGTCTCGTTCACGCCGTCGATGAACGTTTTTCTTTTCTCGAAAGCTTGATTGATGTGTTATAAGATACATTTCGTGAGTGGTGTGCACAATTAATTGTATAGAGATTTTCCATCAATGTCCCGTAACAGATACACTCATCATTTCAAAAATGATGTCATTCTTATTAGAAGAAACTTAGTGTCCTTTAATCGAATTTTAGAAACTGAAAGTGAATTCTTTCTAAAACTGGGAACACAAAGATAATCTCAAAAAAACTTTATCTTCAAAAGATAGGTGCACTTCTCCCACTGCTTTAACTGCTACTCATGTAGCATTGCAATGTCTCTGCAACTTGCGTAGTATTGCAATAATCGTTACTACCGTAGCATTGCAATATCGCCACTTACGTAGCATTGCAATGTCTTCTACTTTTTAACGTTGCCCGGTGTGATGAGGATCTCACTCCCCACTACGTTGCGGATCATATAGAACCCATGAAGCCAACATGATTAGTGGATCTCGTATCAACCACCCACGAATGAGAAGTATCGCCGCTAAACAAGTTTCAACAACTAGTGTGTGAGAATTACCTTTCTTTCCGTCCCTTTTTGGGGTTGGAACATGCAAAACTCCATTGTCCTCTCTCACCGCAGACTTAAGCACTTCCTCTTTGGATTTTCCTTGACTCAACAAGCATTCCTCATCTTACCATTGCCCTTGGCAACAGTTGAGTTTTATTGCTTATGGCCTTTGGTCCTCTTCTTTATCTTGCCTACCCTTGGCCTAGAAGATGAAGACGGACCACTTGCCATCAAAGCTTGAGTTTGGTGCCTTATCATCATTTCTGTCGAGTCCAAAAGTTTGCAACAAATTAGCTAGCGAGGCCAAAATGCTCAAAAACCTTTCTGGGCAGAGAATGAAGTACCAAATTCATCTGAGTCTCCAGATCATAATCTGCACTCAGAATCTCAAGTTTGTTCAGATGGGCCATCTATTTTGAGGACGTAATCCCTTACGGGTTTTTCCTCCACCATTTTCAGCGACGACATCTCTCGCAAGGTGATCTGACGAGTCCCGCATGTTTTGACTCGTCAGTTGGCTCATCTGATTTTTGTGTGTCAAAATCCACTTGTGCTTTTGTGCAGTTAGGACAATTATATTTTTTTCAATCAATATAGTTTCCATACATATTGTATTGACTTTAAGTATAATAACAGTGGATTAAAAGGTAACGACATGCTGAACTGAAATAAACAACTATATGCAATAGCACAAGTATATCACAAGGTTCGATCACATTCATCATATTTAAAATCTAAAAAAAAAATATGAACAATGCATCAGCCAACATCTCAAAACAGTTTAAATAAGCCACGTTGGGTGGGTCATTATTTAAACACATTCAAGCAGGTTACAAACAAGAACAGTTACAAACCTTTAATATCCAGATTAATAGTTGGCTCCCACTTGACCAATATAAAATTGACAGGGACTTCGGAGAAGTATATGCATATCAATTTTATACCTAAGTAATAACCATGATTAAATACAGGATTACTATTTCGCTTTGATCGAGCCTCGTTGGGAGGGTCATCGTCGCCACTAGTAATAACCCACAATCATCCGTTTGGAATTCATTCATGTGAAACCTATCTTTTGACCGTCCCGTTGGGGGAATTTCTCCAAAAGAATTCACAAATAAATAAATCATGGAGGTCAAAATTAATTCAATTTTATTATCCGGAATAAAATTGTCAATTAATTATTTAAAACATACTTAGTAATTTTGAAGTTGAGATTTTTCAATTTGGCAACCCTCATGCAAACACATTTAAACAAATTAAATAAAGCATAAGATAGCACAAATAAATCAAGCATAACAGAAAAATAAACATATTGGGCACAAATTATCCAATTGTCATGGTTTGATTTTTCTTGGCTTGATCTTGAAGAAACACGTCTCGAATTTCTCCCACTCGTTCATCTCGAAAAAAATACCCGTCTCGAATCGCCACGCCAAGCGGCTCGCGATCGGGATCACGCCCGCGATCCGCCGACCACTTGGCTGGGATAGCTTAAGGACCTCGGCACCGCTGGCGCAGCCACGCCCGCCGGCCGCCTCGGCATGCCTCGGCAGAGTCGGCAGAGTCGGCGATCCTCGGAAGCGTAGCGCATCCGTCTTGTCGCGCGTCTTCGCCCGCCTCCACCCTCGCCCGCGTCCTCGGCGGCGCTTCGCGTCTCTGCAGCGCGCGCCCGCTGCGACCGCCCGTCCGCTTCGGCTTTGGGCGTGCACGCTTTCGCGTCGCGGCCTTTATCTTCGCCTGCGCCCGGCCTGCGCCTGCGCCCAGCGTGCCGCCAGCGCCGCCGTTCTCCGATTTCGGATTTAGATCCTTTAATTCTTTCGTCTCTTCGTTTCCCGATCCGGTTACAATTTATTTACAAAAATAAATAAACCTAGATCTAGACTAATCTATTACATTGATCAAATCAAACAAATCTAGTCTACTCGTGGATTTTCTCCGAAGCAAAAAAACAAACCCGAAGCGAATCGAATTAAAAAACCACGGTTTATATGCATGCAAAATAAAACATTAAAATCCATGACAATTGGATACCGCAAAACAGCTCTACTAGTTCTACTATCCAATTTCAAATTTAATGTCCACTTAATTAAATTACAATTTAAAAAATTGAGCAAAGCAAATGGCTCGACGATGCGATTGTTGGGGAATGATTTGCACAGATCTATTCGGGGTGAATATTTAAATACAAATTTAATTCATTAATTATTACTAGCATGAATTAATCGTATATTAATTCAAATAATAATTGCAACAACATATCATGCATATAAAAAGCCACGTAAAACCTACGCATGCGGAATCTACGGGTTTACGTGAACGTACCTCTCGGGATGGCAGTGGCTTTGGTCGGACGGACTAACCAAAAGGAAAGGACTTCCCAAGTATTCCCTTAGCCCTTGCTCGACAATCCGGTGGAAGGATACTCGCGAACAATTAACAAAAGGAAAAAATAAACTTTGTTGCACCACTTATGTGGATTTGCTAATATTTCCAGCACATGGAATTGTTCTTGGGAATGAACTAATCATCCATATATAGGAGGGAGGGTGGACGAAATTTGTGTTGTTTTTCAATGTGGGATAAGACTTTTCTTGGTCACCAAGAAATCTTGAATATATCTCATATATTCTCTTTCCCATAATTAAAATATTCCACAAAAATCCACCTCCTCTATTTTATGGAATTTTCGAAAATATTAGTGTGCAAGAATCCAAGATTTGGATCTTCTTGAATTTATGAGATATTCTTGTATTTCAAGAAATACATATCTTCCATAATATCTTTTCAAGAAAATCAAGAAAATCTTTCTTGCCCACTATATTTCCAAAATTTCAAAATTTCACTATGTATAACCAAGTGGGAGATTTCTTGAATTTAATGAGATAATCTTGTATTCCAAGAATACATATCTTCATTCCATAACAAAATTCAAAGAAAATCTTTCTCCCTCTTTTATCCATAATTTTCGAAAATTTAGAGGAAATATAAGCAACAATATTTATTTTATTTTAATCACCTTTTCAGTTATTGGACTATATGTTGGGCTACTCGTCGAGGGCCTTTAGGAGAATTAAGATTGGACCTTCTAATGGATCTTGAATATCTAATATTGAGCCACAATATAATTCAAGCCCATAAATATTAATTAATCCCACTACATAATTAATATTGCACCATCCATCTTAACCCATATTACAGTCAATATGGCTCCGGTCATTATTTCCGTGTTTAAGATTATCTATCCCATTAATTAATTCAAGCCACTGAAATAGCTTTCCGTTAATTAATATCTTTTGTCCTTGGTCGAGGAACGGTTCAACATTATTATCCATACCGGAAACTAATTCCACTTGCAAGATTTGGTATGATAAAACTTATGAACCTCCCAAGGGGGCAAATCAAGCAAGCGCATTTTGCACACGATTCTTCGTATTAAATCTTAGCAATCACATGTGACCAATAATATTGCCCAAGATAAAAAGTATTGAATCTCTCTCTGATTCGCTACCCATGATAAGTCAAAGCAATAGTTACCGATCCCACGTGATCCTATTTAAGGGACGAAGGTTAAGAAACAACGAACCACTGAGGTCTAATTCTTCCTTGTTCAGTTCTGAAGAATTTATCCTCCTCAGAGGTCCTATTCAGCACATCAGTCATGCACTAGTGTAATCTCTTGGTCAAGACAAACCAATCTGAGCCTTACACCTCAACCTTTCGCGATGGTTGTTCATTTCCATCTAGGTCGTGAATGGCGTACTTATAGTTACAAGGGACTGTTAATTTAATCTTCTGTGATCGGGTATCACTAAATTAACTACAGTGTAACACGTACGAATTATTGAACAGTTATGCAGTAAATATATACAACATTCAATCATATTTAAAGCATCAGTGATAAACAATTTATTTCAGTAAATAAGTCTGGAAATTCAGTTTCGATTATACAAAGTAAAAAGCATACTTTTCAGTATAATCCCAACAACCTGGTCCAAAGAATCCAAAGGACAAACTAGATGTTTTCCTTCAGCCCCTGATAAGAGACTTAATACATCTGTGGGATAATGGAGTGTTGACATACGATGTATCGAGAAAGCAGAACTTCACGATGAGGGCTGCCCTGCTCTGGACGATCAGCGACTATCCTACATACTCCATGTTGTCCGGATGGAGGACGACTGGGAAACAAGCATGTCCTTACTGCATGGAGGATTCTGACGCTTTCAGTCTCCTGCTTAGCAGAAAAGTTTCACGGTTTGATAACTATCGAAAGTTTTTACCAGAAGATCATCCTTTTCGAAAGAATAAAAAGGACTTTATCAAGAACACCGTCATTATAAAAAAGGGTTTGAAAAAGAGATCATGTATTTTTATATTAGTTGTTTTAAATTAATTAATATATTTCTATCTACATATGATAAATTAATTAACTTATAACTCTTTGCATTCATTCAGGTAAATAGTTGTTAAATCAAATTAATCAGAAGGGATTGAGGAAAACAACAGAAGAACATGCGGAGGAGCATAATAAAATGGTACCGGGTGGTTGGAAGAAGAAGAGCATTTTCTGGGACTTGCCCTACTAGAGCTCACTTTTGATTCGGCAAAACTTAGATGTGATGCACATCGAAAAAAATGTGTTAAACCACACAATCATGAACACAGAGGGCAAGACAAAAGACACTGCAAAGTCGCGTGATGAGTTGAACGAGATATGTAAACGTGATCACTTGAAGAGGGATGAGGGTACCAGAAGATATACCAAGCCAATTACACACTTGATAAGAGACAGAAAGTGGCTTTGTGTAATTGGATTGAAGATCTGAGATTTCCAAATGACTATGTCTCCAATCCGAGTCGTTGTGTAAACACATCAAACGGGAAGGTGTCCGAGATGAAAAGCCACGATTGTCACGTGTTCATGCAACGACTGTTGCCCCTCGCGTTCCGGGAATTCCTACCGAACAATATCTGGAGGGCTGTAACTGAGTTGAGTTTATTCTTCAAAGATTTAACATCTACAATTATTAAGTGGGACGACATGGTCCGTTTGGAGAAAGACATTCCAGTTATTTTATGCAAGTTGGAGCGCATTTTCCCTCCAAGCATCTTTGATTCGATAGAACACTTGCTGGTGCACTTAGCATATGAAGCCAAAATTGCCGGTCTGGTGCAATACAGGTGGATGTATCCATTTGAGAGGTAAACCTTCACTTCAAAACTATGTATACAAATATTAATATATTTATGTTTTGATCTTATAATTTTTTTTATTATATATCTATAGGTATCTACATAACTCGAAGCTCAATGCTAAACAAAAGACAAAAGTTGAATCATCAATTATTAATGCCTACTTGTGTGAGGAGGTTACAACATTTTGTTCATACTATTTCGAGGATCATGTTAGAACAAGGTTGAGAAACGAGCCTCGTAATTATGACGGTAGAGACACAGACAATGTTGCTGATGATATTGAGGGTATGTTGTCTGTGTTTAAGTTTTCAGGTCGATGTTTGGGTAAGACAAATGAACGGCCATGGTTGATCCGACAAGAGATTGAAGCTGCACATAAATATATGTTATTCAATTGTGAGGAAGTCCAACCGTACATTGAGTAAGTATTTAATATACGTATCATTTACATAATTAGAATATTAATTTATTATATAATAGTTGATTAATATAATATGTCGGGAGATGAATTTAATAGAGATTTTGATTAGATCCCAAAATCCCTGAGTATGACATGTTTCAGGACAATCTTGGTAGCATAGGATCAGGTTTTAAATTATATTAGGATTCAAGAGTATCTGCACCATGTATAGTCAGCAGGTATAGTTCAGGTTAGGATAGGTTTAACAAAGTTTTGGTCTGAAGATCTCAGAAGATTCTTGAAGACCAAAGAACATCCTGAAGACCTAAATCATACTGAAGACCAGAAGGTCCTGAAGACTGTTTTGTACTGAATCAAAAGACCCTGAACAAGACACTTCCAGTTTAATAATGTTTGTTCATTCTTAGTACAAACTGAAAGAATGTTATACGTTCGTGAACACTAAGAAAAATATCAGATCAGTGTGGTTGACTAAAAGAGTCGTTTTGTTTGTCTTTGTTCAAAGGAAGATTTCAACCAATGAGGAGGCGACAACAACGTAATTTACTGACACTGAAAGCGACATGTCCCTAAAGAATGACAACATTGATATTTGTCTTGTTCACAGAAATTGGTGATTAGCTGCTTGTCTGGATATTTCCTAAAACATGCAAGGGTGCGTTCAAACCCTAATATAGTCGTTCATCAGTTACTCATAGAAGAATCCCTAAATGCTATCTCTCTAATGGATAGTTTTCAAAGGTAGTGTTGGTCCCGAAAAACCCGATTTAAAACTCGTAAAATCTCAATGGGAGGTGACTTAATTTTTTTTTTTTGAATGTGTGTTATGCAGATTTGCTAAAGTATGTATGACAGTTAATATGAAAGCAAATAAGAACACGCGTATTTTTATAGTGGTTCGGACAAACCAGTCCTACATCCACTCTTCCCTTCATGGGGCACCAACTTAACCAACAGATGTTTACCGAGTTCACACTCAAACGGGACTTATCACCCTCACGGGATCGCCTATAGATGTTTATCGAGTTCACACTCAAACGGGACTTATCTCCCTCACGGGATTGCCTACCCTCCCTTTCGGGATTGCTAGATGTTTACCGAGTTCACACTCACCTACAAACTTATCCTATCAAACTGATTTGGGTAAGGTTTGTTTGGTTTCCAACTAGGTTGAGATTTTCCCTTACATTTGTTTAGCCTCAATGCTAAGGATGGGAAAATCTCTCTAAGCTTAGGATATAGCATTTGTGCTTAGATCTGGGTAGAACACTTTTGAATATATGTGTGTATTTCTTGCTCACGTGTTCTATGAATGGAGTTGCTTGAATATTTGGCTTTAATTTCACTTTGCAGATCCTCCATTATCTTCTTTTGAAGATAGTGCAATGTATTTATAGTGTTGATTTGAATATTACCGTTGGAGAGTAATATTCAAATCCATACTAATAATCTTCCAAATTTTTTTTTTTGTCCTTTTTTTGCAGACCGTTGTTTGCGACTTTTTATGTCACATCCATATATGTTGTTATCTTCTTATTGATCACCGCTTTTGTGTGTCTAACGGATCCGATCATTTCACGGATTCTTGTTCATCGCCGATTTTGGTCGCCGATCCGGGTCCAATGAAACTGATCTGTAGATTTCGGTGTCTTTGAAATCACTATTCATCAAGTTCAAAACATTTGTTTCATCGATTCGATTTACAGATCAGATCTGGATCAGATTAAATCGATATCAAGACTTTTATCTCGACCAGACGGTGATCGATATCAAAAGCCGATCTGTTCGGCCTGGTGATCCGATTCTGATACCGATCCGATATCAAGATACCGATCGATCTACATATCGATCTGATTCTGATTCAGACGGGTGATTCGATCATCGCATAACCGATCTGTTTCAAAGACTTTTCGACTTGATCTCAAGACTGGTGATCGATATTGCCGCGGTGATCGATATCGATAATCGATCGATTGCCTGGTGATCTGTTTCAAAGACTCTTCTTCTTCTTAACTTGTTCTCTCGTTCCCCCTCAACTTGTTATCTGTATATTAATTTAAATAACACAAGTTGATAATGTTTTGGCATAATAATCAAAACTAAATTTATCCCAACAGGTAGACTTCTGGAGAGTTGCCTATAAATATCAGAGGCCTTGGACATTTCAAGGTTACGACAAATCAAAGCAACTCTAGAGCTCATTCGTATTCAAGCAATTTTGTGAAGCACTCGAAACCCTAAGAATTTCCCAAGTGTTTCATCGTTGAAGAGAGCTCATCTACTAAGCCTAGATCTAAGATATATCCTAAGCTTAGCTAGAGATATTCTAGCCTTTTACTTGTGTTTGATTGTAAAAAAAATATCTCACCCTAGTTGGAAACCAACCAAAACTCAAACCCTTTGATTAGGAAGTTTGTGTATGTAGTTGTTGGAGAAGAGAGAGTTGTAAAGAGTAAGTAAGTTGCTGTGTTCAGTCTGAAAACTCTAGAGAAGAAGTTAGTAAGCTAATTGTTCAGTTTGAACGCTTGTGTGTGTGTTGAGTTAGTAAGCTGCAGTAGTTCAGCCTGAAAACTCTTGGTAGAAAGTTAGTAAGCTGCTGAAGTTCAGTCTGAAAGCTTAAGGTAGTAGAAGTAGTGAGTTAAGGAATTTCTCTGAGGATCAGAGAGAGTGGACGTAGGAGCTTGAGCCTCTGAACCACTATAATTGCTGTGTTGTGTGCTTTCTGTTTTGCATTATTACCTGTTGCATATTTTCACTGAAAGCATCCTGAAGCTTTCTGAAAATCTGTTGGAAACAATCCACTGAAGTTGCATTAATTTGATCACAGCCTTAACCACTGTTTCATTAAGAAAAGATTTTCAGCAAAGTAAAACGAGTATAACACTGCAAGAAGCTGACATTCCTAATAGGACTCTGAAAGAAGCTGCAAGAACAATGATTGCTGAAGCTGACATTCCTAAGAGATTTTGGGCTGAAGCAGTCAACACTGCATGCTACTCTCAGAACAGATCCATCCTGACAAAGAATCAAGGAAAAACTCCATTTGAACTGTGGAATGAAAGGAAGACTCTTGTTTCTTTCTTTCGTGTGTTTGGTTGTTAAAAACTCCATACACAATAATGGTAAAGATCAGTTAAAAACATTTGATAGCAAAGCTGATGAAGGAATATTTTTAGGATATTCTGAAGTTAGTAAAGCCTTCAGAGTTTACAACTGCAGGACCCTTATTGTGGAAGAAACACCTCATGTTGTTTTTGATGAATCTACTTGTGTTCATAAGAAACATGAAGTTGATTCAGGAGACTTGACAAAGAGGATCACCAGACTTAGCCTGGAAAAGAATGTCAAAACATCATCTGAGCCTGAAACTCAGAGGAAGAAGAGACTCGGGATGGAAATACTTAGGCTGGTGGTACTCAGGATGATAGTTCTCCACTGAAGGAAAGCCAACACACTGAAGCTGACCAATCTGAACAAACTCCAGTTCATACTCAGGTATGTAATGCCGATGAAGATGTGGTCACAGCTGAGGCAAACTCTGAATCTATCAACCAAGGGGGAACAAATGTCACTGACAATGTTCTGAATGAAATATCCCATGAGGAAGATGATTCTCTTTTTCCTTTCTTGTTGTTCCCTGAGTTTAATGAATTACCTGATCCTAACATTTCTGATGTTGAGGATATCACTGAAGGGGAAACATCCAAGAGAACATGGTTAGATAGTCACCCTACAAGTCAGATTGTGGGAAATCTATCTGAAGGAGTTAAAACAAGAAGGTTCCATGGAGAAAGTGCTTTGTTCTGCTGCTTCCTATCTGAGAAAAAACCTACTGAGATTGAAGAAGCTCTACAAGATTCAAACTGGATTATTGCTATGCAAGAAGAGCTGAATCAGTTTACTAGGAATGAAGTTTGGGAGTTAGTAGATAGACCTAAGAAGCACAATGTGATTGGAACTAAAGGGTGTTCAAGAATAAGAGAGGTGAGAACAATGTCATTGTAAGAAACAAGGCAAGGCTAGTTGCACAAGGTTATTCCCAAGAAGAAAGCTTGGATTATTATGAAACCTTTGCACCAGTTGCAAGACTAGAAGCCATTAGATTGTTTCTTGCATATGCTGCTCACATGAAATTTAAAGTATATCAAATGGATGTGAAGAGTGCATTTCTGAATGGTGTGCTTAAAGAAGAGGTTTATGTGGAACAACCTCCTGGATTCTGTCAGAATGACCAAGTTTACAGGCTCAGGAAAGCCTTGTATGGTCTGAAGCAAGCACCCAGAGCATGGTATGATAGTCTATCTCAATTTCTTACTGACCATGGTTTTACCAAAGGAACTGTTGATAGAACCTTGTTTAGGATAGAAGATGGGAAAGATATTTTACTAGTTCAGATCTATGTGGATGACATTATCTTTGGATCCCCTAATCATCAGTTGTGTGAGAAATTTTCTACACTGATGAAAGGAAAGTTTGAGATGTCAATGATGGGGGAGATGAATTTCTTTCTAGGACTTCAGGTGAAACAGTCAAAAGAAGGAATTTTCATCAATCAGGCAAAATACACCAGAGATCTGATTGCCAAGTATGGTATTCCGAATTGCAATGCAGTTAGAATTCCTACGAATATTAACTACAAGATGGATCCCGATCCTGAAGCCAAGTCAGTTAACCATACTGATTATAGAGGGATCATTGGATCATTGCTCTATCTCACAGCAAGTAGGCCTGATATTACTTTTGCTGTTGGGATATGTGCATGATACCAAGCTAATCCAAAGGCTAGTCACATGGAAACTACCAAAAAGATGCTGAGATATCTAAAAGGCACAATGAATAGAGGATTGTGGTATCCAGCTGATGATAACCTTGAATTAACTGGTTATTCAGATGCTGATTATGGTGGTTGCAGAATTGACAGGAAGTCCACTTCAGGAACTTGTCAATTTCTTGGAAGCAAACTGATATCTTGGTTCTCTAAGAAACCGACCTCAGTAGCAACTAGTACTACTGAAGCTTAATACATGGCTGCAGGAAGTTGCTGTGCACAGATTCTTTGGCTAAGGCAACAATTGAAGGATTATAAGATTATAGCCAATGAAGTACCTATATTTTTTGACAATAACAGTGTTATTGCTATTTCATAAAATACGGTATTGCACACCAGATTTAAACATGTGGATATCAGGCATTATTTCATTAGAGACCATGTAGAGAAGAAAGACATCAAGATGGAGAAAATTCATACTGATAAACAGAGAGCTGATATTCTTACTAAGCCATTGGCTAAGTCAAGATTTCAGGAACTTTCATTAGAATTAGGGATGTTGGATCCAGGTGAGTAATTTATCCTAAAGGGAGAAGCTCTTCAGATGCATGAGGTTTTTCAGTAAGAAAAACTCAAGACAAAAACTTCTCAGAATGGAAACTGAGAATCAAGATGTTTTTTTTTGTCACGATCAGTTGTCAGTAAGGATTAAGTATTCAATTAATCCTGAAGGACACTAGACACATGCATTTACTCACGAGCATTTATTTCAGTCAGTAATCATTTGAAATAAATATAAAAGACCTGAACTTTAAGCGGGAATGATTGAAGGATTTCTATTGGTTAACATTTTGGCAGGACACCAAAGGGTTACCTCGATTAGAGTGAAACATCTTTTTGTCACCCTAATTGCTGTCATTTACTCTACATATCTGATTATTTGCTATTAATAGAAAACAAACTTTTAGATTATATCAATCAAAGATTAAATCACAATCGTTTATTCAGATTTAATCTTAGCCCTTGATCGATTTCTTTAGATCATATATATACCCCAAATATTCCGAGATCATAACACTTTTACACTCTGATTTTCTACAAACCTCCAGATTATCAAACCCTTCATTTCTTCAAAATCCAAAACCTACAATGGAGTTTCGTTAGCAATATGCCAGAGTCAGAATTGCTACAAGAAGTTTTGCAGTTCGTGGTCAATCTCAAAGAAGGAGAAGATGGCTCTCTGGTCTCACAGCTATGTTTCGGCACTCACTCAAAATCTAAGGCCGAGGTAGTCTGTACGAAAGAGGTATGCCTATCGCTTCAAAGTATTAATGCCATTTTTGAGTTAAATGATAAAGGGGATGATCCTGCGGTATATATGTCTGGGCATGAGCAAGAGATTTTGGATAGGTTTTCAATGTCTAAAGTTGAGTTGAAAGGAGCTTTGAATAAGAAATGCTTAAAACCTGTGTATAGAGTCCTAATTGATATTGTGGCCAAGTGCTTGATGAGCACCTCTGGAAGTCTAGAGCAAGTAAGTCGGAATAAGTTGAGACTTATGGCCGCAATAGAGGACTCACCATCTAGAAATTTCAACTGGTTAAAATTTCTGGTGGATTGTATACTTAGTCAAATCAGAAGCTGAAGTATGCTAGGGGAGCATTTACGAAGAATGGGAGAGTTCTATTTGGAACTAAGATTAGCTTTTTGATTGAGATGTTGCCAAGAAAGAAAATGTTTCTGTTATCTGGAACCGAATTTTCCCGAAATGGAATCATGTTCAGAAAGCCTAAGTCACAAAGAAGGAGACCGACGACTTCTGAAAGTCCTAGTTCGACCGCTCAGGATGAGCCTGAAGAGCAGGCTGTCCAGGATGAGCCTGAAGAGCAAACAGAGCAGGTGGAAATTGAAAGTTCTGAATCTGATTAGGATTATCGCACTATTGCTGATATAACAAAGACGAAAGGCAAGAAGGTGGTGGGAAAGGTAGTGGAGGATCCTGAGACGAGGCAGAAAGCTCTTGATCTTCTGAAAGTCAAGAGAGAGATAGGTGAGAAGAAGAAGGCTCAGGATGAGCAAAAGAGAAAAACTAAGCGGCTAAGGAAAGTCAGTGAGATGGCTTCAAGAGAGAAATCTCATCTGGACACACTTGTGAAAGCCATTTCACAAGCTACTGAGAAAAAAGCTAAAAATATCCCTGAGGCTGGAAGGGATGAAGATGTGTTTACTGAGGTTCTCAGTACCAGTATTGGGAGTGACCGGATAACAAGAGAGATCTTCACAGGTTCTCAAAAACCTGTTGAAGAAAGCCAAATTCCTATCCCACCCACTCACCCGTCAGAGCCAAAAATACCCATACCTTTAGAGGCTCAATCTAGCTCTGAAGAGGAGTCGCCTGTTCCTGAACTCAGGAAAGGTGAGGCTGAAGAAAGAGAGTGGAGAATGAAAGCTGAACGCTTTGTGCTGGACAAATTTCCTGAACTGACCAACTATCCTGGTCTTCAGGATATGTTTTTCAGACTCAAAACAGCCATGCTGATTGTCAATCAATCCTTCGCCATGATGCTGAAGATTGGCAACTTCAGAGGTGAGGAGTTCTGGGCTGAGGAAGTGGCTGAGTTAGATGACTTTTCAGGACTGGGTAAGAGAAGGCTGAGAATTAAACATGCTGAGTTTGAGGAGTTGGTTCGGAGGAAAATTACTGAGAGGAAAGATGTTGCCCAACCTGAGGGTACTGATGAGGGTCAGGACAAAGACAGACATGACCCATCTTAGAATAAAACTGACAAGGACCTTGCTGAAGGTAGTCAGAAGGATGTTGAGGCTGGAGAAACTGCTCAGGGGGAACAAGCTCAGGGAGCTCCTGAACTTCAGATGATTACTATTGAAGACACCCCTCAGAAGCCTGCAACAACTAATACTGAATTTGCTGAGGTTGGACTTCAGACTGAAGCTGAAGAAGAAGTCCCAGTTCCACCACAACCAACAGTTGATCTCACACCTCTTGTTGAGAAGTAAACCAAGTTCGAGCCTATGATTGGTCAGATGGCAAAGCTTGAACCTCTGGTTGGTGAAGTGTCCAAACTTGCTGAGGCACAAACTTCTCAGGGCGAAACCATCAAAGTCCTTAGCACATCTATGGTGACTACTGCTCAGGTAAATTTACTATCTACTGCCCTTGATAGCAAATTTACTACCTTTGATGCGAAGATAGATGATGTGGCTAAGGAGATGAAGGAGGAGATGGAGAGACAGTTTGATTTGAGATCAAAAGTGCTTGAAGATTTTCTGAAATCCAAGAATGATGAGTTGATCAAATCAGCTGTTGAGGAGATGAGTAATTCCCTGATGGAAAAGATGAAAGCAACCTATGGTGGTCTGGCTGAAGACACCAGTTCTGGGATGAATGTGTTGCAGAGGATTCAGGATGAACATTTCCATGTGGCAGCAGAGGTTCGTTCGATTGGCAGAGAACAATTACATATGCACAGAACCCTTTCCGAGCTAATTGCAAATTATGATGCCAAAAATGGGGAAAGTTATGACAAGCTTGCTACCTTGCCACCTTTGGAAAAACAGGCTGAACAATTTCCTACTGAAATTCATCGAGGAAAGAGGAAAGAGCCTGAAGTCCTGATCCATCCTGAAGCTACAATGGAGGTATTTGAGCAAAGAACGAAGAGGCAGAGGAAACAAGAGACCAATAAGCAAGGAGAGTCTCATGGAATCTTGAACCCTCAGAAGAAGCCTGAACAATCTGTTGCCTTCATTGAAAAACCTCTAAAGAAGAAGCAACTTGCTAAACCAATCAACAGAAAGCCCACTTAGAGGAAGCTTTCTCAGGAATTTGAGGAGGATGTTGGGGAAGATATTCAGGAAGTTACTGATTAGGATGAGGAATCTGAGATGGATGATCTCTTCAAGGAAGTATTTGGTGAGTATGATGTATCCACCAAAAGACTCAATTGGGACTAGCACAACTCAGTAAAAGCAATTGAAGCTGAAAGAAAGAGGAAGGCTGCTACTTCTGTGTCAGGTTCTGAAATGACCAGAAAAGAGAGGGAGAAAGCAAGAGAAAGCTGGGAGGCTTTCAGAGGATGGTTCGCAGGAGGAGAGGCACCAAGCCGAGGAAGAGGTTGTGGCCTCATGTGGACAAATGGATGACCATTGAGCTGAATGACAGGTGGGAGACGCCCAAGAGGGAGTTTGTGTTCAATAATGACATCTTGCAGACTTGGTCCCACCCAACACTGACAGGGATGATGCATTCATTGCCTACTTACTGCAGAACTTCACTAATATATGCCAAAAATGGTTTAACATATTTGATACTCTGGGATATCAGCAGAAGGCTCCTGGTCAGATCAAATTTCCTCCACCAAGATACAAGAATGGGATGATCAACTATGATTTCATCCATGCTGATTTTGTGGATCAGGCTGAGTATCTGGGGCTGACAGGGAATGATGCTCAGACCCTTCAGAAGAGAGAAGAACTGAAGGAAAGGTTCTATGGTTTGTTCAACCTGAAGCCACCAGCAGATGAGATTGAGTCTGATGAAGATTGAGTATCTTGTTCTTTTGTTTCAGTAGATTACCTGAGAAAACCAATGTAACTTGTACTTTTGGTTCTTGAGCTTAATGAAAAACTCTACTGATTTTCTATTGATCAAAAGATAATCTCTCATTATCTTACTGATTATTTGATGGTTGCCTTTTACTTGTTTTACTTGCTTTATGAATTGAAACCTGATTAGATGTTAGGTGTACTTCTGTTTGCAAGCTTGTAACAAGATGGTTTTGGCATCATCAAAAAGGGTGAAATTGTTGGGAGATGAATTTAATAGAGATTTTGATTAGATCCCAAAACCCCTGAGTATGACATGTTTCAGGACAATATTGGTAGTATAGGATTAGGTTTCAAATTGTATTAGGATTCAGGAGTATCTGCACCATGTATAGTCAGCAGGTATAGTTCAGGTTAGGATAGGTTTAACAAAGTTTTGGTCTGAAGATCTCAGAAGATTCCTGAAGACCAAAGAACATCCTGAAGACCTAAATCATACTGAAGACCAGAAGATCCTGAAGACTGTTTTGTACTGATTCAAAAGACCCTGAACAAGACACTTCTAGTTTAATAATGTTTGTTCATTCTTAGTACAAACAGAAAGAATGTTATACGTTCGTGAACACTAAGGAAAATATCAGATCAGTGTGGTTGACTAAAAGAGCCGTTTTGTTTGTCTCTGTTCAAAGGAAGATTTCAACCAATGAGGAGGGGACAACAGCGTACTTTACTGAAACTGAAAGCGACATTTCCCTGAAGAATGTCAACATTGATATTTGTCTTGTTCACAGAAATTGGTGATTCGCTGCTTGTCTGGATATTTCCTAAAACATGCAAGGGTGCGTTCAAACCCTAATATAGTCGTTCATTAGTTACTCATAGACTTCTGGAGAGTTGCCTATAAATACCAGAGGCCTTGGACATTTCAAGGTTACGGGAAATCAAAGCAACTCCAGAGCTCATTCGTATTCAAGCAATCATGTCTAGAAAGTTAGTAAGCTGCTGAAGTTCAGTCTGAAGGCTTAAGGTAGTAGAAGTAGTGAGTTAAGGAATTTCTCTGAGGATCAAAGAGAGTGGACGTAGGAGCTTGAGCCTCTGAACCACTATAATTGCTGTGTTGTGTGCTTGATGTTTTGCATTATTACCTGTTGCATATTTTCACTGAAAGCATCCCGAAGCTTTCTAAAAATAAGTTGGAAAAAATCCACTGAAGTTGCATTAACTTGATCACAGCCTTAACCATTGTTTCATTAAGAAAAGATTTTCAGCAAAGTAAAACGAGTATAAACTTAGGGCCTACACATTCCGCACTCTAGATAAAGCTAGTATAGATAGTTGTCAAACTGATCAACTCTCGTGAGTAGTCAGTAAGATTATTATCTACTACAAGCTTATTTGGACTCTATTGTAGAAACTCAGAATCAGTTGAGCTAATCTGAAGTCTCTAAAAGCCGCTCAGTGTTATTGTCTCATTAGACTTTGACTCAGGGCATTTTGTGCTTCCCAGGACTGAAACTCATGCCAACCTGTGTCTCTGATTATAGTATTTTCTGAAAAGTTAAAAAATTACTATACACGTGTATTCCCCCCCCCATACACGTATGGAACTCGTTTACCTCGGGACCAACAAGTGGTATCAGAGCAGTGGTTCTAACTGACCACTTGCTTTGGTAGCCATAGTCTTGTTTACAGAGAGACTTTGGTGGTCTACTGAATAGATCTTACTGTTTATATCTTACAAGGCTATTTCATCATGCCTTCTAAGAAACTACCTATGTTCTCATTTGAGAACTATGATCTATGGAGATTGAGAATGCAGGCACACTTGTACTCTAAACATTAGAGAATGTGGAGAGTTGTGTCTCAAGGACCTTTTGAGTATAAGGTTGTTAATCCTAGATCTACTGATGCTGAAAAAGATGATCCAAGGGATGAATTTCCCAAAACTGATAATCATCTTACTCCTGAAGAGAGGAAGTTGGTTAATTTGGATTATATTGCTTCAATTAGGATCTTTACTGAAGAGCTACACCATATAGATCCAAACATCTCAGATGCACAAGTAGGTGAATATATTACTCGTGGTTTTGCAGAGTGGTTCCAAAACTATGTGAGTGGTTCTAAACCGTTGTTTATTAATAAATTCATATTAAATGTTTACAATTATATATTTAACCTCAAATCGTTGCATTACAGGGCTATAATGGTGGAATTATAAACCCATTCATGCGAGATCTCAGTAGAGGACCACTACATGTGGTCAACACATACCAAGGATACTATGTAAATGGTTACAAATTTCATACAGTGGATTATGCATCGACCAAATCTACTGTGAACAGTGGTGTTTGCATTAACAGTGCAATATTCGATGGAGAAAGTCGTGACTACTTCGGACACCTGCAAGAAGTCATTGAAGTAGGATATCCGGGGTTCCTTGAGAAGGTTGTTGTGTTGTTCAAGTGTGATTGGTATGATCCATCTGCTTCAGGAACAAGGATTCATCCCGAATACAAACTGGTCGATGTTCATAGAAGAAGAAGATATCCAGGGATGATCCGTTTGTGTTTGCTACTCAAGTATCCGAAGTATACTACTGCACGTATCCAGGTTCGAAAGCAAATAATGAATGGATGGTTGTTTGCAAAGTAAAGGCGAGATCACTGGTGCAAGTTCCTAAACCGGATTCAACTGCCGTAGTTGACGACGCTCCGTTCCAAACGGAAACAATTGCCACTCATACTGAAGTGCATACAGGAGATTTCAATCATTTTGTAGACTTAATAGCTGCAAATCCAGATTGATAGAGATTGACAGCGGTGAGGAAGAGAATGAAGATGGTGAGGAAGAGGAGAATGAAGATGGTGAGGAAGAGGAGGACGAGGAGGAGAATGAGGAGGAGGAGGAAGATGATAATACAGATGGGGGCAACGATGAGGATGACGAATAATAATTATATTGTATTTCATTTGTAATATTTCACGTTAACGATGCTCTATTATGATATTACTAGTTATTTAATTTTGTTCTTAACATAATTTATTTTTTGGTAATTATCCAATATAAACACAATTTTAAATTTATAAAACTATAATCATAAATATAAAAATAACTAAATTATTATATTAAAATGTAATTGAATCATTAATTAATTAAGATAATTGAAAAAAACAAATTTTAAATAAATATACAAATAGTTTTATTCAAAATAATTTAAAAAATCAGAATTCATATTAAATTTATAAATAAAATATATATATTATTAAATTAAAATCTAATTTTCATTAAATAAGACAATTTTAAAAAAAAAAAATTTAAAAATTTAAAAAAAATGAATTGTAAATTAATATAGAATTAATTTTATTAAAAATAAGTTTAAAAAATACGATTTTAATTTAATTAATTCAATTAAAAGTTATAAATAAAAAATATAAATTATTATATTAAAATGTAATTGAATTATTAAATAAGATAATTGAAATAAAGAATTTTAAAAAAAAAAGTTTGAAAAAAAATAAATTTTAGGACATATACAATTAAATTCATTAAGTAAACGCAAAGAAGCAAGTGCCCGAGCGGAATTGATCCCCGCTCGGGCGCCCAAGGTCCTGTGTTTGGTCCCCTATGGGAGCGAATAAATGCATCATTTAATTGGGAGGCTTGATGACTTATATATGAGATGCTTAGTGGTTGGGTTCGAGATGGTCCGTGGCTCGGGTGGTTCGGTGCCCACCTAGGCGCCCCTCGGGCCCGGGTTCGAACCACCATGAGCCATTTTTTTTCCAAAAATTCCCAATTTAGCGACGGTTTTATCGACGGAATTAGCGAATGGTTTTCCGTCGCTATGACCGACGTAGAAAAACCGTCGCACATTTCGACGGTAAATTTCGTTGCTAATAACGACGGATACGCGTCGTTGTTTACGACGGTATATGACGTCATAACTGTCGATAATATATCGACGGTTTAGCGACGGTCATAGCGACGGTTAGTCCGACCCGGAACCGGGTCCACTTTTTCGTCGACAAAACCGTCGCTATATTGCGACGGTAAAAAATCGTCGATATGTAGAGACGGATTTACTACCGTCGTTAGAAGCGACGGTCTTGGAAAAAACCATCGCTATATTTTAGCGACCCTCATTTCTCCGACGGTCAGTAAACCTTCGCTACTCGTAAATCATCGTGTTTTTTGTAGTGGACACTACATTATTTTCTTTCATATCTAATTATAAAATAAATTAATCTAACTTAGGTCTCAGTTTCGAAACTTTTTAGGTGCGATCAACTCTTGAGATGGACCAATCCATACAGAATTTTGCTCTAGCTTGAAGTGTGGACCCTGCTAGAGGACGGTGATTTCTAGTTTCCCGAATTAGTCGGTCTTTGGCCGAATACCGAGTTATATAAAAAAAAAAGATAAACATAGAATAACTATAAACTTAGAGCAACGGGATAGAATTTGTGATTTACGATATCAAATTCAATGGTCCAGCTAATTAACAACGACCCACACTACTATATTTATTCATATCTAATTATTATCTAAATTTGATTTAAGAAAAAACTATTATCTAAGTAAAACTAATTATAATTATATAATAATATATTGAGTTAACAACACAAATCGTCTTGTTATATAGGTTTAGTTCAATTTTGATATTATATTTTTATCGTTTTATCAATTTTAAGTTTCTAAATATTAATTTAAATTTTTTTTTCCTGAAAACATTTTCACGTGCGCCACATGTGACAAAATTGCTTTGAGAATTTTAAATTTTCCTATTACTTAACTTATTTGGATGCACCACGTTGACAAAATAAGCAACTCACATTTATTTTGACAAAAAAATAAATATTAAAAAATAAAATATAAAAGTAGTAATATTTTAATTATCTAGATTTTTATTAAGCACTATCTAACTTTTTTGGGTAAAGTTTAATAATTATATAATAAACATTTTAATGAGTTTTATAATAGGGTTGTTCACGGAGTTCAGAGATTACTAAACCTGAACCTAAATCCTGATAAAAAAGAACCGAATAAAAAATAATCATTGACTTTTTTTACTTTGTCCGAACTGATCAAACTGAAATTTTATTTGGATATGGATTTGAATATTACCAAATTAACCGTACTGAAAAATCGATTGAAACCAAACCAAATCGTACCGAACCGCACCAAACCTCATAAAATATGTACATCAAATTGTGTTATGATATTGCATTGTTGTTGAATTCAAGTATAATTATATTATAGTATGAATTATCACTTTAGAAAAATTTAAATTACTAATAATAGTCATAATAATTTAAACATCCTAACTATAGAACAGCAAGATTTTATTTTAGACAATGATATAATTCAATCATATACATGAATTAGTTGTTAATGTTAATTAACATGATTTTAATTTAGTGATGTTCAATAAAAGCAACTAATATTATTAAATGAAAACACATAATAATCTTAAGTGAAAATAATTAATATTTTTCAGTGAAAAAAAATAATGAATATAAGTAAAAAGGTAAAAAATCGGTTTTTCCACTCTGTTCTAATCTAGTTTTGCCCTAGTTACTAGAAATGAAATTAATGTCCAATTTCAGATTTTAAGCATTACTTGGTTAGTATTAGAAAATAATTAGTGTCTAAAAAAATCAACACATACACATTTCACTATAAAAAAATCGTCATTTTACGAGGACGTTAACGAAGACTATAAAAAGCCCTCGTTAATAATAAGGGGCTTTAAAGAGGGTTTTGATAACCTTAGACACACTAACGAGTGATTTTAGAATCCTTTCTATGAACGAAGACGTTAATGAGCAATAAATTTTCCCTCGTTAATACCAAGGGCTTTAATAAGCACCTTAATAGCGCTCGGTAAAACCGAGAGCATAATCCCCTCATTAAAAAATACATAAAATATATAATATATTTATTAAGAGTGAGAACTTAATGAATGAAATGCCTAGCTCAGTGGAAACACCAGAGCACATTAAAGTTTTGCGACCGAGAGTTGGGATATAGAATATATTTAAGAATAAAAACAAATACATACAATATGTATCATATATATTAGGAGTGAGAATTTAACAAATTAGTCTCTTAGCCTAACGATTTATTAGGAGTGAGAATTTAACAAATTAGTCTATTAGCCCAACGGATCGGTAACTCTCTAGAGCTCAAATATTAAAAGTGAGAATTTAATAAATTAGTCTCTTAGCCCAATGGTAACTCTCTAAAGCTCATTATTGCTTTGCTACCGAGAGGTCTTGGGTTTGGGTTCGCAACCTAGTTATAAAATACATATTTATTAGAAGTGATAATTTAATGAATGAGTCACCTAGTGAGAATTTAATGAATGAGCCACATATATCATATATGAGAATTTAATGAATGAGTCACATAGTCAAACGACAACTGCATAACACATTAGAGCGAGAGATCGAAACTCTCGCGAGTTCCGCTGACAATTTATAATTTTATAATTTTCGTTTAGCGATGTCAAAGTTGTCCTCATTAATATCGATGACACATTTGCCCTTGTTAAACGTTAACGAGGAGAAAATTATCAAATGTTATTCTTCCTCGTTATTACACTCGTTAAATCAAATTAACACTTGTTAATGCCTCGTATATATATTTTTTAATTAGACAATAAAATAGACATAAATTAATTTTTTACCCCAAGTGACTCTGTGGCCCCTACATATTTATTTTAATTTATTTTTAAATTAGACAATAAAATAGATATAAATTATTGTTTTATCCAATTGACTTTGTGGCCCAATGGATAAGGCGCTGGTCTACGGAACCAGAGACTCTGGGTTCGATCCCCAGTAGAGTCGCTTTTGCTTTTCGAATACTAACTTTATTATTTTGTGACTTGTATTTTTGCATTAAACCATGTTCTAAATTTTACATGATACTAACTTTATTATTTTGTTAACATTAATTAACTTGAAACAAAATAACTATTGAACTTGTATTTTTGCATTACACTATGTATTAAAATTTAACATGAAGTTCTAAGTGGCAATGACTTGTATTTTTGCATTAAACCATGTTCTAAATTTTACATGATACTAACTTTATTATTTTGTGAACATTAATTAAGTTGAAACAAAATAACTATTGAACTTGTACTTTTGCATTAAACTCCCTAATTAATACCAAGGGTGCATTTGCTCTCGTTAACATCGAGGGTTTGTGACTGCCCTCATTAAACTTTAGCAAGGACAAAATTATCAAGCATTATTCTCCCTCGTATTCTCGTTAAATCAAATTAGCCCTCGTTAAATGATAGTTTTTTTCTAGTATGTATGAGATAATTAATCGAAATCATTATCTTAAAATTTTAGGTGAAACTCATTCAATTAACTCAAACTTATTTATCTAATAAAATTATTAATAAGGTGGGTTTGTACTAAACCTTCACATGATACTAACTTTATTGTTTTGTGAACATTAACTTGCAACAAAATGACTACTGAACTTGTAATTTTGCATTAAACCATGTACTAATATTTTACATGATAGATGATTTCTCATTAAGTACAAATTAAAACCACTTGTTCACTATACAACTCTATAGAATTGACTCTCGCGAGTTCGGCTGACATTGTATAATTTTATAATTTTCGTTTGGCGATGGCAAAATTGCCCTTGTTAATATCGAGACCGCATTTACTTTCGTTAACACCGAGGGTCTGTTACTGCCATCGTTAAACGTTAGCAAGAAAAAAATTATCAAGGATTATTCGCCCTCCTTAATACATTTTAAATTAAATTAGCCCTTGTTAACGCTCTCGTTAAATAAACTTTTTTCTTTGTAGTGATAATTAATCGAAGTCATTATCAAAAAAAATTTAGTTGAAAAATCATTCAATTAATTCAAACTTATTTATCTAATAAAATTATTAATAAAGTGGATTTTCAGAAAGACGTTATTAAATGTTTATTATTTTTACAATAAATAAGCTCAACAATAATTATGCGAGTTTCCTTCGAGCTGTATTCGTGATCCAAAGAGAAATATCACTCCCGATCCAGACTTGAGGGTGAGAGGACCTAGCTGCAAATTTTGTCATCTTGTGTGCGACGATGTTCTCGTTGCGGGGAGTGTACCAGATTCCTTTCACTGGGGGATCTTTCAACAAGGAGTGAACCACTCCACCCCTTGAAGGGAGTTTTACCCCCATCCTCTTGGACAACGTCCATCGAGTCCGAGAGTTCTCGAAACCCACTATAGTTGTTACCTTGGCAATATCGAACCCCTTCAAGAATAGCCATCAGTTCGGCTGCTAGGATAGATTCAGAGGGCTTAATGTTCTGCCCCTACTGGCCAATAGAATTCCATCAGGGTCAAAGATAGCAAACCCGGTTCCGTACTCCATATTTTCTTCATTGTAGGCCGCGTCAACAAAAGACTCGGGGAAGAGCAAGCTATCTCTTGGCTTTGCAATAGAAGGTGTGTAATGTCTATCCTTTGGGATTGGTGGAATTGAGAGCGTGCAGAGTGGAAGCTTTCGAGAAGAGACGAGGTCCAGTCCACTTTGATCTTGAGGGGAGCATTGCGAGAATCTCTTTGGTGTTTAACCTTACATCACTCTTTCCAAATGCCCCAAAGTAGCATACAAAAATCTTCCATCTTCGTTTGGGAATAAGAATGCGCAACCCTATAGGGAATATAAACCATAGTTATCTTCTGGGCATTAGAGAACATGGGCCACCACTCCGTGTCTTTCCAATTATTTTCTTACACCAAGCAAAAAATGAGGGCGTGCTTGGAGTCCGCCCAATGACATCCACAAAGAGAGCAACTAGGATTGCATGGAACATGATGCATACGTAAATTGGCTTTCGTAGCCACAATATCTAGAGTTGTTTTCCATATGAAAATTTTAACCTTAGGCATAAGTCTGAGTTTCTAGAGCTTCGTCCACCAATTGTGTATAAAGGGATAATTGGAGGAGCCTTCATTAGTTTGATGAGCGAGGGATCTGTTTGAGTCTTTCCAATACTCAAATTTGACCGTGTAGACTCCTTTCTTTTTGAACTTCCAGTAACGGGCATCACTGCTCGACCGTCTAGCGATTGGAGTCTTTTTGATAGCTTCAACTTCATAAGGAAGGAAGCGATTCTCCAATTTATTAACATCCCGCTTTCTAGTGGGAAGGATGAGGTCCTTGACAAGAACATTACTATCATAGGAGACAATGGAGGAGATTTTGCCACTTGCCAACTAGGGTAGCCAAGCGTCTTTGTGTGTATGAACCGATCCTCCATCCCCAATTTTCCATATAAGTCCGGAATGAAGATATGTAAGAGGGATTGGAGCCAATGGTTGCATCCATAATGTCACAGTGTTTAAAATATCTGGATTTGAAAATCTATTCAACTAGAGAGTTCGGATTGCTCATGATCCTCCAAACTTGCTTAGCAAGAAGAGCCTTGTTAAAATTCACCAAATCCCTAAAGCCCATTCCCCCTTCTTGCTTGGGTTTAGTCAGATACTCCCAAATTTTCCAATATACTTTCTTATCCTTCCCTTTCGCGCCCCACCAGAACTTAGCGCTCATACTCTCGATTTCATTGCAGATCCTGGTAGGAATCCGAAAATAGGACATAGCAAAGGTTAGAATGGCTTGGATAACTGCCCTAACGAGGACTTCCCTCCCCCCTTTCTAGAAATAATTATTTTTCCAGCCGTCCAGTCTTTTAGCCACCTTGTCTCGAAGATAACCGAATTGGATTCATTTACCCCGAGTGGTGAAAGTAGGCAATCCTAGATAAACTTCATGGCCTTGACAGACCTGGAGCTGAAGTCTATTCTTAATGGTCTAAATACTTGCATTAGGTGTATTGACAATGAAAGTGATCGCTGATTTATCATAGTTGACCAGTTGTCCAGAGGCTCTCTCATAAAGAGTAATGTAATTCTTCAGATTCTCACAATCTTGAGGAGTAACCTTGAAAAAGACAAGGTTGTCGTCCTCGAAGAAAAGATGGGTCACCATCAGGCTATTTCTGGCCACTCTGATGCCATTAATCCTATTATCACGTGCAAAAGCAGAGATTTTTGAGGAGAGACTCTAAGAGCAGATCACGAAGAGGTACGGGGAGAGGGGATCCCCTTGAGAAGTCCCCTGGTGGGGGTAACCTGCCTAAATACGTTTTCATTAGTATTAAAAGAATAAGAAACTGAAGTAACACGTCTCATAATAAGATTGATCCAGCTAGGTAAGAAGCCCATTTTACATGACATACTTGAGATATCGCCACTCTATGCGATCGTAAGCTTTGCTCATATCCAGTTTGAGTGCAGCAAATCCAGATTTGCTTTTAGTATTGCGGAGCCAATGCATACATTCGAAACCAACTAAGATATTTTCAGTAATAAGCCTCCCCAGGATGAAAACACTCATATTGGGATCGATGATGAGTCCCAGGATGTCTAAAAAATGATTAGTAATAACCCTCGCCACGATTTTGTAGCTAACATTGCACAAGCTGATGGGGCGGTAGTCCTTCATGGAGATCAGATCCTCAATCTTATGGATAAGGGTAATAATGGTAGAATTCCAGAGGTCCATTTCTTCCCCATCATTTATAACTTTAAGGATCATGAGAGAAAGATCCTTCCCAACAGTGTCCCAAGCATTTTGAAAGAAGAGAGTTGTGAAGCCATCAGGACCTGGAACCTTGGAGGGCGCCAAATCAAACAAAGCTTTGTGGACATCCTCTTTAGAGAAAGAGGCCAAAAGGCTATGATTCATGTTGGGAGTGACTGAGAGATCTAAGAAATGAAGGATCTCATCAATATCAAAGTCGGTCGGATTTTGAGATGTGAACAAGGTCGAGTAGAAATTTGTAATAATCCTTTCAATGTCAACTTGACAAGTCTCATCCCTGAGCTTCACGATAAGGTTCTTAGCTCGATGGGCAGAAGCAGATCGATGGAAATATGTAGTGTTTCTGTCCCCATGAGCAAGCGAATTATTACGAGAACACTGGTGCCAATGGATCTCTTCTTGGGAAAGGAGCTTATCCAGATTTCTTTCGAGTTCTTTGATGGAAAGGTGGTCTCTACAATCGTTCTCCACGTTCAGTTTGTTGTTGAGCTCTTCCCTCACTTTAGAATGTTTTTGGAGAGATAACCCACATTATTTTTTGGCCCAAGAGGCTAGATTAGAGCTGACAACCTTAAGATGTTCGTGCAGGTTACTATAAGTACGGCTAGCAGTCCAAGTCTTACTCAACATATCCTTTTAATCGGACACTATAAGCCATTTGTTCTCAAAGGTAAATCTGTGGTGTTTTTTCATATTCTGTATGGGGCCTCCCGAGTGAGTACTAAGGTAATTAGGTTGGTGGTCCGAACCTTAATAGTCAAAGTTTTGGGAATTAAAATATGGATAGAGACAAGACCATTCGATGTTCGCAGCGAATCTGTCAAGTCGCTCTAAAATGGCATTAGAGCCTTGACGTTTGTTATCCCAAGCGAATTTTGGGCCTTTTGCTCCAAGATCATAAACTCCAATATCGGTAAGAGTATGACGAAAATCATTAATAAATGTGTGGCCGGGTTTCACCTCCCTTCTTTTCATATTCGTAGCAGATTTCATAAAAATCTCCTCCAATCACCTAGCCGATGTCTATATTAGTATGAGATCGATGAATTTTTTGAAGGAGTTCCCAAGAATTGCCCCGAAGATTTTGGTTAGGGTTCCCATAAAAGCCAGTGAAGTAACCCGATGTGTCACCTGCTAAGAAAGATATGTCAATATGGCCCTGGGAATACGACAAAAGAGAGACATTGATATTATGAGATCAAAAAAGGATAAGGCCACCACTTCGGCCAACAACATTAACACAAAAACAACCGGCGAAGTTAAACAAAGTTCGTCATCTATGAACAATACAACTAGAAATCTTAGACTCTGAAATAAAAAATAGATCGGGGGTCAACTCAGCTATTAATCGCTGGAGATTGTTGAATGCCTGTTGCCCCCCCGAGCCCACGGGCATTCCAGCATAGGTAAATCATGATGATCAGCGGGGCTGGATCTCGCCAGCCTCCGTCGTTGAGTAGCAACATGGTCTTCGAAGTGCAGCCTTATCCTCGATAGTAAACTTCTTCCTCATTGCATCGGATCCATCATTGTTTGTCTCACTAGCAGGTCTTTTTGTGCTCAGGGTCGGATTGACAAGATCCGCTGCCATCTTCTTACCCTTGTCTTTAAATTTGATACTTCCCCTAGCCTTCTTAATACCACGAGACTGCTGATGGCTTAGGTTACCAGGCCCTATCGCATAGGTTTCCCCATGGATGTTGAGAAGGTTGGGATTAGATGTCAAGATCAGTGTACTTTCATTTCCTATTTTGGGGTTAGGAGTTGGTTTGAGGTTCGTCTCCCCTTTTTGAGTGTGTTGTCCTTGTTGGGGTTATACGTGAAAGTATGCTTTTATTTTGTATAACCTATGTATTAAACACTTATTTACTGAAATAAATTATTTATCACTATTGTTTTAAATATGATTGAATGTTATATATATTTATTGCAAATTGTTCATAGAATAACACGTGTTACATTGAAGTTAACGTGGTGATACCAGATCACAGAAGATCACGTTAATAGTCCCTTGTAAACAAGTGTGTGGTTCACAACTTTGATAGATCTGAACAATAGTGCATTTGATGTGCTGAAGCGGACCTACAGAGAGGATAAACTCATTCGCACTGACTTATGGGATGAAGAGTTAGACCTCAGTGGTTGTTGATTTCTTAATCTCTGTCACTTAATAAGGACCGTGTTCGATTAGTAATTATTGCTTTGACTTATAATGAGAAGAGAATCACTGCGACTTCGATACCCTATATCTTGGGCAATAATATTAAGGGAGAAATGTTGGGGTTATACTGAAAAGTATGCTTTTACTTTGTATAACCAAACTGATGTTTCTTATTTATTTACTGAAATAAATATTTAATCACTATTGCATTAAATATGAATGAATGTTATATATGTTTATTGCAAACCCGTTCGATAAGACAGTACGTATTACATTGTAGTTAATTTGGTGATACCCGATCACTGAAGATCAAATTAACAGCCCTCGTAATTAAGTACAAATTCACAACCCATATGAAAATGAACGAACCATCATGAACGGTTGAAGTGTGAGACCGAGATTGACCTGTCTTGACCAAGGGATCACACTAGCGTATTTAGGTGCGTTGAATGAGGACCTACAGGAGGATAAATTCTTCGGCACTGAATATACAAGAATTAGACCTCAGTGGTGCTTTGTTTCTTAATCTCCGTCCCTTAAATAAGATCATGTGAAATTAATAACTATTGCTTTGAGTTATGATGGGAAGAGAGTCAATGCAATTCGATACCTTATATCTTGGGCAATATTATTAATTACATGACGATTGCTGACATTTAATACGGAGAATCGCGTGCAAGTACGTCTTGCTTGATTTGTCCCCTTGGTGGGCTCATATCCTTTATCATGCCAAATCTTGCAAGTGGAAATTTATTTCCGGCATGGATAATAACGTTGAGCTGTCTTTACTCCAAGGACAAAGATATTAATTAATATAAAGCTTGTTCAGTGGCTTAATTAATTAATGGACTAAGATAATCTTAAACGCAGGAAATAATGACCGGGAGCCATGTTACATGTGAAATCGTAATATGGGTTAAGATGGATAGTTCAATATTAATTTTATAGTGGAGTAAATTAATATTAATGGACTTGAATAATATTTGGCCCGAAATATTATAGCTTCATAGTCCATTGGAGGTCCAATCTTAACTCTCCTAAAGGCCCCCCAAATAGCCCAAAATAAAGTCCAATTAATGAGAGAGAGAATAAAATATTCTTGCTATATTTCCATGTCCTAATTTTCGAAAATTATGTAGAAATAAGGAAGAAAAGATTGTCTTGATTTTCTTGTAGATATTTTATGGAAAGAGATAATTATTGTATGAATACATAATTATCCCATAAATTCAAGAATTCAAATCTTGACTCCTTATCCTTGTTGATTTTCGAAAATATTGAGAAAGAAGAGGGGAAGGAGATTTTTATGGAAAATTTAATTAAGGAGAAAAGAATATAGGAGATATATTCAAGATTTCTTGGAGACCAAGAAAAGATTTTCTTCCTTGTTTTCTAAGCCAAAATTTTCGCCCCCCTCCTCCCTATTTATAGGGGATGAGCTCTTCATTCCCAAGTGCAATTCCATGTGCTGTAAATATTAGAAATCCACAAAGGTGGTAGCAAAATATTTTATTTTCTCTCCATTAAAATCGTTCGTTGAAATCTTCCCACCGGATAATGCACGTGGACTTTGGGGATATATTTGGGAAGACTCTTGGGTTGATTCATCTGTTTGATTCATCCGTTTGATTCTTCAAGAGGTTAGTAATTTCGTAACTCCAGTTCCGCATGTTTTGGGTTTACGTGAATTATGTGTACGCATGTTGTTTATTATTATGTTGAATTAATTTAGGATTAATTCATGCTAGTAATTAACTGTTGAATTTAAATATGTATTTAAATAATCACCTCGAATAGATCCGGGCACCCCGATTTCCCCAACAACTGGTATGAGAGCTCTGGTTTCAAGCTCTGATTTTTAAAATTGTTATTTAAATTGTTGGACATTAAATTGAAATTGGATAGTAGAATTGCTAGATCTGTTTTGCAGGTATCCAATTGTCATGGTATTTAATGTGTTTATTTTCATGCGTATGAATGAATGGTTTTTAATTCGACTCGTTCGGATTTTTTTTTCTCGTGAGAAAATCCACGAGTAGATTAGGCTATTTGATTTATTCAATATAATAGACTACTCTAGATTTAAGGTATTTATTTTTCATTAAATAAATTACAACCTGATCGGAGATGAAGATGGAGACGAGTTAAAAAATGATCCGGAACCGTGCGTGGGCGACGTGAGCCGCGCAAAATGTGCTAAGGGAGGCACGCGCGCGGTGCATACAGCGCTGCACGCACGGGCCTAGGCGCTAGGTGCCTAGGCGGGATCGGCGTGCGGGCGGAGGCCGAAGCACGCAGGCGGAGGCCGAGGCGCGCGGGGCTACCGAGAAGCATTGGCGCGCGGGTACCGAGTGGCCGAAGCGCGCGGGTGGGGCATGCCAAGATCGCCTATTCCATGCGGGCGATGTGCGCTGTGCCCTAGGCGCACGGGCATGGGGGCCGGTCCAAGCGGCAGGCCGGATGCGGGCGTGCATCCCGGCTGCGAGCTGCTTGGTGTGACGCTTCAAGACGGAGTTCAATTCGAGACGGTGTTTCTTCAAAATCAAGACAAAGAAAATCAAACCATGACAGTTGGATAATTTGTGCCCAATGTGTTTATTTTATGCTTTGCTTGATTTATTGTTGCCGTATTTTCTTGTGCTTTATTTAATTTGTTTAAATGTGTTTGCATGAGAATTGCTCAACGAAAAATCTCAAATTCAAAAAATTACTAAGTATGTTTTAATAATTAATTTGTTTTGACACAAATTAATTTTGACCTCCATGATTTATTTATTTGTGAAATCTTTTGGAGAAATTCCCCTACGGGAAGGTCAAAAGATAGCTTTCACATGAATAAATTCCCAAAAGGAAGATTGTGATTTATTATTAGTGGCGACGATGACCCTCCAACGAGGCTCAATCAAAGCGAAGTAATAATTCTGTATTTAATCATGGTTATTACTTAGGTATAAAATTGATATTTATATACTTCTCCGAAGTCCCTGTCAATTTTATACTGGTCAAGTGGGAGCCAACTATTAATTTTCTTTAAAATTAAAGGTTTGTAATTGTTCTTGTTTGTAACCTGCTTAAATGTGATTTAAATGATGACCCTCCCACGAGGCTCATTTGAATCTGTTTTTGAGATGTTGGATGATGCATGTTCATATTATTTTTTTTGAGATTTTAATATGAATCATGTGATCGAATTGTGTGATTTAATTTTGTGTTGATCTGGATATTGATACAAAATATATGTTTATTTCAGTTCATCATGTCGCAACCTTTTAATCCACTGTTCAATATACTAAAAGATAACCTCCTCACTGGAGAAAACTTTGTTGATTGGTATCGAAAACTCACTATTGTCCTCACTGCACAAAGCCATAATTGGGTTCTTACTACACCCAAACCAGAAAATCCATCTGACGAGTCAACCAAAGCGGTTAAGAAAGAATATGATAAGTGGGAGCGTTCTAACGAAATGGCGAAGTGTACTATCTTGGCTTCAATGTCAGATGTGTTGCAACACCAACACCAAAACGTTGAGACCGCTGCGGAAATCATGGTCAATCTTAAAGCGATGTTTCAACATCAGAACCCGTGTGGCTCGGTAGATCACCATGAGGGACATGCTCTCTATGAAAATGGTGGAGGGAACGCCCGTAAGGGAACACGTTCTCCAGATGATGGCTCACCTCAACAAACTCGAGGTGCTTGGAGCTGAATATGACATCGAGACCCAGATCGATTTCATACTCCATTCCCTGCCCAAGAGCTTTGAACAGTTCAGGCTGAATTATCAAATGAATAATCAAAAGTTCACTTTGCCTGATCTGTTGCAAGCTCTTGTCTCGGCTGAAGGAATTTTGGGAGAGAGCAGTCAAGCCTTAGCGGCAGTTGGGCCATCCTCTTCTTCTAGGCCAAAGGGAGGCAAGAGGAAGAGGAAGCCCAAAAGTGAAAGCCAAGCTAACTCGAGTGTTGCCAAAGACAAAGGAAAGGTGAAGAGGGATGGTGGAGCAAAGAATCCGGCTAAGGGGAAGTGCTTCAACTGCGGTGAAAAGGGACATTGGAGGTCGGCCTGTTCCAAACCCAAAATAAATGGAAAGAAAGGTAATTCACACTCGCTAGTTGTTGAAACTTGTTTGGCGGAGTATGCTACCCATTCGTGGGTATTGGATACGGGATCCACTGATCATGTATGTTTCACATTGCAGGGTTTCAAGCAGACCCGGCGACTAAGTGAGAGTGAGATCCTCATCACGCTAGGCGATGCTACGAGAGTGGCAGCTGAAGCAGTGGGAGAAGTGCACCTGTCCTTTGGAGACAAGACGTTAATTTTAAGAGATGTTCTTTATGTTCCTATTTTTTGGAAAAACCTTATTTCTATTTCTAAACTGTTTATCGATGGATATTCTGTTCGTTTTAATAAAGATGTTACTGTTTTTCGTAACGATGTGATTATCTGTCGTGGAACTTTGAGGACCAATCTCTATATTATTAACTGTGCACATCACTCACAAAATGCATCCTATAACACATCTACTATTTCTTGTAAATGAAAACGCTCGGCTGACGTGAACGAGACACTTCTTTGGCACCTAAGATTAGGTCATATTAACCCGAAAAGGATTCAAAGGTTGGTGAAAGATGGCTCTTTGGGGTCTCTCCAAATTGAGCCATTTCCGACTTGCGAATCGTGCTTGGAAGGTAAAATGACCAAGAGGGCATTTGGAGCCAAGGGGCTTAGAGCTAAAGATGTGTTAGAAATCGTTCACACCGATGTGTTTGGTCCAATGCAAATTAAAGCTAGAGGTGGCTGCGAGTATTTCGTTACTTTTATCGATGATTACTCACGCTACGGATACATTTTCCTAATGAAGCATAAATCTGAGACCTTTGATAAATTCAAAGAATTTAAGGCTCAAGCATAGAATCATAAAGGAAAAAGTATCAAGTTTCTACGATCTGATCGTGGAGGCGAATACCTCAGCGATGAATTTTTGAACTACCTATCGGAAGTGGGGATTGCATCCCAGTTGACTGCACCCGGTACCCCTCAACAAAATGGGGTTGCAGAACGAAGGAATAGAACGCTTTTAGAAATGGTAAGGTCAATGATGAGTTATGCGGATTTACCAAAATCCTTCTGGGGTTACACATTAGAAACAACGGCTTATATTCTAAACCTAGTGCCATCCAAATCGGTACCTAAAACCCCGAGAGAATTGTGGACTGGGCGCAAGTCCAGTTTCGGACACATCAGGATCTGGGGGTGTTCGGCATACGTGCTAGACAAGGAAGCCGGTAAATTGGATGCATGTTCGGAATTAAGGATGTTCATAGGGTACCCCGAAGGAACTAAAGGATGCATGTTCTATGGTCCCGAAGATCAAAAGGTGGTAATCAGTACACACTTTAGATTTTTGGAAGAAGACTATATGAACAGTCGAAAGCCTAGAAGTGAAATTACCTTAGAAGAACTTAGGGGGCCGACTCCATTGCCAACTGTTCAAAATAATATACCAAACGTCACGCCTACACAACCGGAACCTCATCGTAGTGGGAGGGTTATCAGACAACCCGAGAGATTCTTGGGGATCGGAGAGTCTTCGGACTTGATCTCCGCAGAAGAATCAAATCCATGGTCCTACAACGAGGCGATCCAAGACAAAGATGCTCAATCTTGGCAAACAGTAATGGAAGCCGAGATGGGTTCAATGGATCACAACAAGGTGTGGGAGCTAGTCGAGCCACTTAATGGGGTAAAACCCATCGGATGCAAGTGGGTATACAAGAGAAAAAGGGGACCGGACGGAAGGGTTGAAACCTTCAAAGCAAGACTTGTGGCGAAAGGGTACACTCAGAAAGAAGGGTGTTAGGATATTTTAGATTTGATGAATTATGCCAAAACATTATCAACTTGTGTTATTGAAGTTAATTTATAGATAACAAGTTGAGGGGGAACGAGAGAACAAATTGAGGGGGAACTCACGAAATCAGAAGAAGATGATCGAGATCAGACGAGGCTGCAGATGAGACTGATCAAGATCAGATGAGCAGATGAGTTCCGGAGTTAACTGATGAGCTATGCAAAATCAGAAGAGAAGAAAAGATAAGCCAGCTGATCAGAAGATCAGGTGATCAGAAGTGACCTGATCAGATGACCAAAAAAGATAAGTTGATCAGAAGAGGAGTAGATGAGACTGATTGAGATCAGACGTGATTGAGATCAGATGTGCTAACCTAGATGTCTACCCTGATGCTATCCGGATATGTTGACTGAAGATGTGTTGATCGATCGGTCGAGTGATCGATCGTGCAAGAAGAAATCGATAGTCTCGAGTTAAGTGACCGAGGGTCGATTGAGTAAAAGTGACCGAGGGCGGGATGGATGTCCAAGTAAGAAGAACCACCGAAAGTGTCAAGATGCCTAATCGGATAAGGTCCGCCAAGAGAAGTCTCATTTGAATCAAGAATCCTGAGTAGAAGTATCCTGAGACTTAGAGAAACCTGGGACTCAGAGAAACCTGAAGACTCAAATAGGACTGAAGACTCAATATGTCACCGAGAAAGATCAAGACTCAAGATGTCACCGACAAGATCAAGACTCAAGATATTTATCAAGACACATGAAGACTCAAGATGTCATCGAAGACTCAGAAGAATCCTGAAGACTCAGAGAAACCTGAAGACTCAGAGAATCCTGAAGACTCGGAAGAAACTGAAGAATATAGCCGTTAGATTCAGCTGACGTGGACCAATGAGAGGAAGACAACCAGCCTGAAAAAGCTGCAGAACTTACAGAATAGTTTGGATTTGAATGTGATTCTCTCCAACTGTAACATTCAAATCCACACTATAAATACAAGGTCTTTCATAATTCTAAAGAGTAGAGAGTGTGGAGAATGTGGCAAAAGATTACAGAGCCAAGAAGACACATACTCAAGTATTCCCACCATAGAACACAAGTCTGTAGACATACAAATATATTCAAGAGTGTTCTTAAACCCAATCTAAGCAACCCACGATATATCCTAAGCTTAGAGAGATTTTCCCAACCTTAGCATTGAGGCTAAACAAATGTATGGTAAAATCTCAACCTAGTTGGAGACACCAACCAAACCCAAACCCTATTGTTAGGTAGTTTGTGTGGAGTTGTAAAGAGTTAGTAAGCTGCAGTGAGTCAGCCAGAAAACTCTAGAGAAGAAGTGAGTAAGCTACAGTGAGTTAGCCTGAAAGCTTGTAGGCGATCCCGTGAAGGGTGATAAGTCCCGAGGCGAGCCCGAGAGGGTGATAAGTCCAGTTTGAGTGAGAGCTCGGTAAATATCTGTAGGCAATCCCGTGGAGGGTGATAAGTCCCATTTGAAGGAATTTTCCTAGGAACATGGAGAGTGGATGTAGGAGCTTGAGTCTCCGAACCACTATACTTTGTTGTGTTCTTTATTGATTTACGTTCTTATCTTGTCATGTGCATTTGATTCAAGCAAAACACAACACATGGACTTAAAACGTAAAAATTGGAAATCACCATTCTTCACCCCTGTTTTATATGCATTACATGATTTTTCCGCATCTTATGGGTTTTTCACCGGGACAAACAATTGGTATACGAGCAGGAGTTCAAAAGATCACTTTTAATGTGATCACTTGAACTGATCTTTTTAAACGAAAACCCGTTTCTGTAAAAATGCATATATCTTAATGTTTTGGCGTCATTATCAAAAAGGGGGAAATTTTTAGGATATTTTAGTTTTGATGAATTATGCCAAAACATTGTCAACTTGTGTTATTGAAGCTAATTAACAGATAACAAGTTGAGGGGGAACGAGAGAACAAATTGAGGGGGAACTCACAAAATCAGAAGAAGATGATCGAGATCAGACGAGGCTGCAGATGAGACTGATCAAGATCAGATGAGTAAGATGAGTTCAGAGTTAACTGATGAGCTGAGCAAAATTAGAATTGAAGAAAAAGCTAAGCCAAACCAAATCGGAAGAGAGAGTCGGTGATCGATACCGAAGCAGACATGTTCAGATGACGAAGAAAAACGGGCGAGCTAATCTGGTGATCGGAAAGAAGCATAAGCCGATCGTAAAGAAACTAACCAAAAGATCAAAAGAGAAGGTTGCGATCGTAAGAGAAAGAGATGAGACTGATCAAGATCAGACGTGATCGAGATCAGATAAGATAAACCGATATGCTAACCTCGATGTAATCGACTCGATGCTATCCCCGATATTTTGACTGAAGATGTGTTGATCCTCGATCACCGAGCCGATCGATCAAGTAAGAAGAAATCGATAGTCCGAGTCATGTAACCGAGGGTCGATGAGTAAAATTGACCGAGGGTCGATGTCTCGGTTAGAAGAACCGAACTCGGTCCACTCGAGTGTCGGGTTTACCCGACGATAAGGTCCGGCCAAGAGAAGTCTGGCCAATCAAGAATCTCGAGTAGAAGTATCCCGAGACTCGTGAGAAACTCAAGACTCAGATAGGGATCAAGATTCAAGATGTCACCGATAAGATCAAGACTCAAGATGTCATCAAGACATCAAGACTCAGAAGAATCCTGAAGACTCAGAGAAACCTGAAGTCTCAGAGAATCCTGAAGAATCAGAAGAAACTTAAGAATATAGTCGTTGGACCAATGAGAGGAAGACAACCAGCCTGAAAAACCTGCAGAACTTACAGAATAGTATGGATTTGAATGTGATTCTCTCCAATGGTAACATTCAAATCCACACTATAAATACAAGGTCTTTCATCATTCTAAAGCGTGGAGAGTGTGGAGAATGTAGCAAAAGATTACAGAGCCCAGAAGACACATACTCAAGTATTCCCACCATAGAACACAAGTCTGTAGACATACAAATATATTCAAGAGTGTTCTTAAACCCAATCTAAGCAACCCACGATATATCCTAAGCTTAGAGAGATTTTCCCAACCTTAGCATTGAGGCTAAACAAATGTATGGGAAAATCTCAACCTAGTTGGAGACACCAACCAAAAACAAACCTTATTGTTAGGTAGTTTGTGTGGAGTTGTAAAGAGTTAGTAAGTTGCAGTGAGTCAGCCAGAAAACTCTAAAGAAGAAGTGAGTAAGCTACAGTGAGTTAGCCTGAAAGCTTGTAGGCGATCCCGTGAAGGGTGATAAGTCCCGAGGCGAGCCCGAGAGGGTGATAAGTCCAGTTTGAGTGAGAGCTCGGTAAATATCTGTAGGCAATCCCGTGGAGGGTGATAAGTCCCGTTTGAAGGAATTTTCCTAGGAACAGGGAGAGTGGATGTAGGAGCTTGAGTCTCCGAACCACTATACTTTGTTGTGTTCTTTATTGCTTTACGTTCTTATCTTGTCATGTGCATTTGATTCAAACAAAACACAACACATGGACTTAAAACGTAAAAATTGGAAATCACCATTCATTCACCCCTGTTTTATATGCATTACATGATTTTTCCGCATCTCATGGGTTTTTCACCGGGACAAACAATTGGTATCAGAGCAGGAGTTCAAAAGATCACTTTTAATGTGATCACCTGAACTGATCTTTTTAAACGAAAACCCGTTTCTGTAAAAATGCATATATCTTAATGTTTTGGCGTCATTATCAAAAATGGGGAAATTGTTAGGATATTTTAGTTTTGATGAATTATGCCAAAACATTATCAACTTGTGTTATTGAAGTTAATTTACATATAACAAGTTGAGGGGGAACGAGAGAACAAATTGAGGGGGAACTCACAAAATCAGAAGAAGATGATCGAGATTAGACGAGGCTGCAGATGAGACTGATCAAGATCAGATGAGTAAGATGAGTTCAGAGTTAACTGATGAGCTGAGCAAAATTAGAATTGAAGAAAAAGCTAAGCCAACAAATCAGAAGGAGAAAGTCAGCTGATCAGATACCCAGAACAGACATGTTCAGATGACCAGAAGAACAGACGAGCTAATCTGGTGATCAGAAGAGCGCATAAGCCGATCGTAAAGAAATGACGGAAGATCAAAAGAGAAGGTTGCATATCAGAAGAGAAGCAGATGAGACTGATCAAGATCAGACGTGATCGAGATCAGATAAGATAAACTGATATGCTAACCTGATGTACTGACCTGATGCTATCCTGATATGTTGACCTGAAGATGTGTTGATCTCGATCACCGAAATGACGATCGTAAGAAGAAATCGATAGTTCGAGTTAAGTGACCCGAGGGTCAAGGAGTAAAAAGTGACCTCGAGGGTCGATGTCTCAAGTCAAGAATCAACTCGGGCCAAAATTTCGAAAGTGTCGACACCGACGACAAGGTCCGCCAAGAGAAGTCTCAATCAATCAAGAATCTCGAGTAGAAGTATCCCGAGACTCAGAGAAACTCAAGACTCGGGATAGGATCAAGACTCAAGATGTCACCGATAAAGATCAAGACTCAAGATGTAATCGAAGACATCAAGACTCAAGATATGTCATCAAGACATCAAGACTCAGAGAAACTCAAGACTCGTGAGAATCCTGAAGAATCAGAAGAAACTTAAGAATATAGCCGTTGGACCAATGAGAGGAAGACAATCACTGAAAAAAGTCAGAATCTCATCAATAGTATGGATTTGAATGTGATTCTCTCCAACGGTAACATTCAAATCCACACTATAAATACAAGGTCTTTCATCATTCTAAAGCGTGGAGAGTGTGGAGAATGTAGCAAAAGATTACAGAGCCAAGAAGACACATACTCAAGTATTCCCACCATAGAACACAAGTCTGTAGACATACAAATATATTCAAGAGTGTTCTTAAACCCAATCTAAGCAACCCACGATATATCCTAAGCTTAGAGAGATTTTCCCAACCTTAGCATTGAGGCTAAACAAATGTAAGGGAAAATCTCAACCTAGTTGGAGACACCAACCAAACCCAAACCCTATTGTTAGGTAGTTTGTGTGGAGTTGTAAAGAGTTAGTAAGCTGCAGTGAGTCAGCCAGAAAACTCTAAAGAAGAAGTGAGTAAGCTACAGTGAGTTAGCCTGAAATCTTGTAGGCGATCCCGTGAAGGGTGATAAGTCCCGAGGCGAGCCCGAGAGGGTGATAAGTCCAGTTTGAGTGAGAGCTCGGTAAATATCTGTAGGCAATCCCGTGGAGGGTGATAAGTCCTGTTTGAAGGAATTTTCCTAGGAACAGTGAGAGTGGATGTAGGAGCTTGAGTCTCCGAACCACTATACTTTGTTGTGTTCTTTATTTCTTTACGTTCTTATCTTGTCATGTGCATTTGATTCAAGCAAAACACAACACATGGACTTAAAACGTAAAAATTGGAAATCACCATTCCTTCACCCCTGTTTTATATGCATTACATGATTTTTTCGCATCTCATGGGTTTTTCACCTGGACAAACAATTGGTATCAGAGCAGGAGTTCAAAAGATCACTTTTAATGTGATCACCTGAAATGATCTTATTAAACGAAAATCCGTTTCTGTAAAAATGCATATATCTTAATGTTTTGGCATCATTATCAAAAAGGGGGAAATTAATAGGATATTTTAGTTTTGATGAATTATGCCAAAACATTATCAACTTGTGTTATTGAAGCTAATTTACAGATAACAAGTTGAGGGGGAACGAGAGAACAAATTGAGGGGGAACTCACAAAATCAGAAGAAGATGATCGAGATCAGACGAGGCTGCAGATGAGACTGATCAAGATCAGATGAGTAAGATGAGTTTAGAGTTAACTGATGAGCTGAGCAAAATTAGAATTGAAGAAAAAGCTAAGCCAAGCAAATCGAAGAGAGAGAGTGATTGATCGATACCCGTAAACAGACATGTTCGGATGACCGAAGAAATGCACGAAGCTAATCTGGTGATCGAAGAGCGCATAAGCCGATCGAAAAAGAAACCGACGTAAGATCAAAAGAGAAGGTTGCAGATCAGAAGAGGAGCAGATGAGACTGATCAAGATCAGACGTGATCGAGATCAGATAAGATAAACTGATATGCTAACCTTATGTACTGACCTGATGCTATCCTGATATGTTGACTGAAGATGTGTTGATCTCGATCGGTCGAAATGATCGGATCGTAAGAAGAAATCGATAGTTCGAGTCAAGTGACCGAGGGTCGGTGAGTAAAAGTGACCTCAGGTCGGGATGTCCGAAGTCAAGAATGAACTCGGTCGGCACTCGAAAGTGGTTTACTGATCGACGTATAAGGTCCGGCCAAGAGAAGTCTGGCTGAATCAAGAATCCTGAGTAGAAGTATCCTGAGACTCAGAGAAACCTGAAGACTCGAGATGGGGATCAAGACTCAAGATGTCACCGATAAGATCAAGACTCGGTATGTCACTGAAGACACTGAAGACTCAGTATGTCACTAAAGACACTGAAGACTCAGAGAAACCTGAAGACTCAGAGAATCCTGAAGAATCAGAAGAAACTTAAGAATATAGCCGTTGGACCAATGAGAAGAAGACAACCAGCCTGAAAAAGCTGCAGAACTTACAGAATAGTATGGATTTGAATGTGATTCTCTCCAACGGTAACATTCAAATTCACACTATAAATACAAGGTCTTTCATCATTCTAAAGCGTGGAGAGTGTGGAGAATGTAGCAAAAGATTACAGAGCCAAGAAGACACATACTCAAGTATTTCCACCATAGAACACAAGTCTGTAGACATACAAATATATTCAAGAGTGTTCTTAAACCCAATCTAAGCAACCCACGATATATCCTAAGCTTAGAGAGATTTTCCCAACCTTAGCATTGAGGCTAAACAAATGTAAGGGAAAATCTCAACCTAGTTGGAGACACCAACCAAACCCAAACCCTATTGTTAGGTAGTTTGTGTGGAGTTGTAAAGAGTTAGTAAGCTGCAGTGAGTCAGCCAGAAAACTCTAGAGAAGAAGTGAGTAAGCTACAGTGAGTTAGCCTGAAAGCTTGTAGGTGATCCCGTGAAGGGTGATAAGTCCCGTTTGAAGGAATTTTCCTAGGAACAGGGAGAGTGGATGTAGGAGCTTGAGTCTCCGAACCACTATACTTTATTATGTTCTTTATTGCTTTACGTTCTTATCTTGTCATATGCATTCGATTCAAGCAAAACACAACACATGGACTGAAAACGTAAAAATTGGAAATCACCATTCCTTCACCCCTGTTTTATATGCATTACATGATTTTTCCGCATCTCATGGGTTTTTCACCGGGACAAACAAATGGATCGATTATGAGGAAACTTTTTTGCCCGTAGCCATGCTCAAGTCCATCCGCATTCTCTTGTCGATTGCTGCGCATCTAGATTTTCAGATCTGGCAAATGGACGTCAATACAGCTTTCCTTAATGGAAATCTTGACGAAGTAATCTATATGCAACAACCCGAAGGCTTCATTTAATAAGGCCAAGAGCATCTAGTTTGCAAGCTTAGGAAGTCCATTTATGGACTGAAGCAAGCATCCCGAGCTTGGAATCAGTGTTTTGATCATGTTATAAAATCCTACGGATTCGATCAAAACGAATTTGAAAGTTGTGTCTATAAAAAGCTTGACGGAGCTGCATTGGTAATTTTGGTACTATACTTGGACGACATTCTGCTCATCGGAAATGATGTAAAGGTGTTATCAGACGTAAGGGCATGGCTGTCAAAACAGTTCGATATGAAGGACTTGGGGGAAGCCGGTCACATCCTAGGGATCAACATCACTCGAGATCGCAAGAAAAGAATGATCGGGCTTTCGCAAGCCTCATACATAGATACTATTTTGAAGCGCTTCAGCATGCAGGATTCTAAGAAAGGCTTTGTGCCCTACAGACACGGAATCCATCTATCCAAAGAGATGTGTCCCAAGACAGAGAAAGAGATAGATGACATGAAGGGCATCCCTTATGCTTCGGCTGTGGGAAGCCTCATGTATGCAATGCTTTGTACGAGACCGGATATCTGCTTTGCCATAGGCATGGTCGCAAGATATCAAAGTAACCCTGGGAAAGAGCATTGGACTGCAGTAAAGAACATTCTGAAGTACCTCAAAAGGACACGGGACAGAATGTTGGTTTACAAGTCAGACAGTCTGATCCCCATCGGTTACACGGACTTGGATTTCTAATCAGACATTGACTCCAGAAAGCCTACCTCGGGTAGTGTGTTCTGCATGGGGGGAGGAGCCATGACATGGAGAAGCGTAAAGCAGAAATACATCACTGATTCTACCATGGAAGCCGAGTATGTCGCTGCTTGTGAGGCAGCGAAGGAAGCGGTTTGGCTCAAGAACTTCCTGGTGGACTTGGACGTGGTCCCGAATTTGCCCGACAAAATCACGGTCTACTGTGATAACGCCGGAGCAGTTGCAAATTCAAGGGAGCTGAGAGCCCACAAAGTCAGCAAACACATTGAAAGAAAATACCATCTCATACGAGAAATCATTAAGAGAGGAGACATTGAGGTGGCTAAGATTACATCGGAAGACAACCTAGCAGATCCATTCACAAATGGTCTGCCTCAGAGTACATTCGAGAGACATGTGGAAGGAATGGGTGTCAAAGACTTTGCCAATCTGCTTTGAGTATAAGTGGGAGAAATATTATTAGGTTCGTGTAGGGTAACATTAGATGTCACATAGAACACGAGACTTAAAAGCAGACTTTGAGTATAAGTGGGAGATTGTTGGGGTTATACTGAAAAGTATGCTTTTACTTTGTATAACCAAACTAATGTTTCTTATTTATTTACTGAAATAAATATTTAATCATTATTTCATTAAATATGAATGAATGTTATATATGTTTATTGCAAACTCGTTCGATAAGACAGTACGTATTACGTTGTAATTAATTTGGTGATACCCGATCACTGAAGATCAAATTAACAGCCCTCGTAATTAAGTACAAATTCACAACCCAGATGGAAATGAACGAACCATCATGAACGGTTGAAGTGTGAGACCCAGATTGGCCTGTCTTGACCAAGGGATCACACTAGCGCATTTAGGTGCGCTGAATGAGGACCTACAGGAGGACAAATTCTTCGGTACTGAATATACAAGAATTAGACCTCAGTGGTGCGTTGTTTCTTAATCTCCGTCCCTTAAATAGGATCGTGTGAAATTAATAACTATTGCTTTGACTTATGATAGGAAGAGAGTCAATGCGATTCGATATCTTATATCTTGGGCAGTATTATTAATTACATGACGATTGCTGACATTTAATACGGAGAATCGCGTGCAAGTACGTCTTGCTTGATTTGTCCCCTTGGTGGGCTCATATCCTTTATCATGCCAAATCTTGCAAGTGGAAATTTATTTCCGGCATGGATAATAACGTTGAGCTGTCTTTACTCCAAAGACAAAGATATTAATTAATATAAAACTTGTTCAGTGGCTTAATTAATTAATGGACTAAAATAATCTTAAACGCGAGAAATAATGACCGGGAGCCATGTTACATGTGAAATCGAAATATGGGTTAAGATGGATAGTTCAATATTAATTTTATAGTGGAGTAAATTAATATTAATAGACTTGAATAATATTTGGCCCGAAATATTATAGCTTCATAGTCCATTGGAGGTCCAATCTTAACTCTCCTAAAGGCCCCCCAAATAGCCCAAAATAAAGTCCAATTAATGAGAGAGAGAAGAAAATATTCTTGCTATATTTCCATGTCCTAATTTTCGAAAATTATGTAGAAATAAGGAAGAAAAGATTGTCTTGATTTTCTTGTAGATATTTTATGGAAAGAGATAATTATTGTAGGAATACATAATTATCCCATAAATTCAAGAAGTCAAATCTTGACTCCTATCCTTGTTGATTTTCGAAAATATTGAAAAAGAAGAGGGGAAGGAGATTTTTATGGAAAATTTAATTAAGGAGAAAAAAATATAGGAGATATATTCAAGATTTCTTGGAGACCAAGAAAAGATTTTCTTCCTTGTTTTCCAAGCCAAAATTTTCGCCCCCCTCCTCCCTATTTATAGGGGATGAGCTCTTCATTCCCAAGTGCAATTTCATGTGTTGGAAATATTATAAATCCACAAAGGTGGTAGCAAAATATTTTATTTTCTCTCCATTAAAATCGTTCGTTGAAATCTTCCCACCGGATAACGCACGTGGACTTTGGGGATATATTTGGGAAGGCTCTTGGGTTGATTCATCCGTTTGATTCTTCAAGAGGTTAGTAATTACTTAACTCCTAGTTCCTCATGTTTAGGGTTTACGTGAATTATGTGTACGCATGTTGTTTATTATTATGTTGAATTAATTTATGATTAATTCATGCTAGTAATTAACTGTTGAATTTAAATATGTATTTAAATAATCACCTCGAATAGATCCGGGCACCCCGATTTCCCCAACAAGAAAAACATTCCACTACAAAGTCACCCAAAAACTTACAACCAGATACAAAGAGCAGAAAATTTCTGCACTTCAGTTCAAATTTGAACTAAAGTGCCACGTACTTTTGTTCAAATTTCTGCACTTTGTATCTGGTTGTAATGGTTTACTCAATCTTATATCTAGTTGTAATTTTTTCTAATATTAATTACATGACAGTTGCTAAATTAATACAGAGAATCGTGTGCTTGGAGAGTCTTGCATGATTAGTCCCCTTGGTGGGCGCAGAACCTTTATCATACCAAATCTTGCAAGTGGAATTAATTTTTCGGTATGGATAGAGTCGGCAAATTGAGCCCTGCCCGATGGGCCAGCCCAGCCCACCCGAAAATTAGTATGGGTTGGGCTTGCCCAAAAAAATCGGGTCTGTTTGGCCCGACCCACTGGCCCGACGGGCCGCAGGCAGCCCATCTGGCCCGTCCTTTTTTAAAAACAATTAGTATATTGTTGTTGCCAACTCAAGTTGGGCTTGACGTGAAAAAATAAAGAAGTTGGGCATCATCTTTAACACCACCTTCCGTTAATTCCATTGCATTAACAATTAATTAGTAGGGTTTTAATTTTTTTAGTTTTCACACGCCCACACACACGACACGTTGCAACCAAGCCTCTCCCTGATCCCTCACAACACCCACGCCTCTCCCTCACAAACTTCCTCTCCAATGAGTTGTTTAATCTGCTCAACTCACCACTCAAGAGACACCATTGAAGACTTCAAACTGGTAACATGATTTTTCTTTCAATATACTACAAACAACCTATTATAGTTAATGATTAGTCAGTAGAGTACTAGAAAATAAAAGTGTCAAAGTCGCGAAGCACGACAACAATTCCCCTATCTAAAAATTCCTAAATCAGTAAATTTGAATAATAATAAATTTATAATGGTGTAAGAGAGGATTTTGAAAAATTAATTCATGAATTTGTTTCTTTTTTCGGTAGTTTTACTATTTATTATTTGATATTTTCTAGAATTTATGAATTATTACTAAATTTGAATTTTTCCATTGGAAACCTTATGACTAGGCAGAAACACTAACAATTTTTTCCATGAAGTACATAAGAATTTTTTCAAGCATGAACAAATTATTTTGCCAAGCCAAAAAATGGAAATTAAGATATATTAATGAGGAATTGATTACTCAGTTTGTGAATAAATGGCTATATGCTTTCTTTTTAATTTTATTTTTTATTCTATTTTTTAGGTTAATTCGACAAAATGGATATCGAGTTAAATTTATGAGATTCTGAAGATGATTTGGAGATGTTGGAAAATCCTGTTGTCGCCCCTGCTCCTAGTGTTAAGAGTACAGCAGGTAAGAAGAATAATAGGAATGGTGACAATGATGTTACTGGAGAAGCCAAGAAAAGTAAGGTAAATAATTCTACTAAATCTGAGGTTTGGAATTACTTTGAAAAGCTTGGTGTTGTGGGTGGAACTGAAAAATGTAAATGTAAGGCTTGTGGCAGAGTTTATACCAGTAAGAGTACATCGGGTACTAATCATTTGTGGTGTCATCTTCCTAAGTGAAATTCAATTCCTAACTATCATAATGTTGGGGCCTTGATAGATAATCAAGCAACATTATTGAAGAAGTGGAAATTCGATAGTAAAGCTTATAGATAGGCATTAGCTAAATGTATCATCATGCATGATTTGCCATTTAGTTTTGCTGAGTATGAAGGAGTTTTATTGGTGAATAAATTGTTGAATCCTGAATTCAAACCTATCACTCGAAATACAGCAAAACATGATTGTTGGAATGTTTATTTAATTGAGAAGACAAAGCTAAAGAGTGAGTTAACTGCAATACCTAGTAGAATTTGCTTGACATCTGATATATGGACTGCTATAAATGTACATGGTTACATGTCTCTCACTGTTCATTATGTTGATGGAAATTGGAAACTGAGTAATATGTTGCTTGCCTTTTGTGAGTTAGATTGTCAACATACTGGTATAGAACTGGCGGGGAAGGTCTTTGGATTGCTTAAAGATTGGGAAATTGACTCCAAAAAAATTTCTCGCACCTTGGATAATGCCTCTAACAATGATGCCATGCAAAAAAATTTGAAAGAAAGATTTGAATTGCAAGATGACTTGTTATGCAAAGGTGAATTTTTTCACATAAGGTGTTATGCACATGTCTTGAATATTATTGTTCAAGAAGGTATAAAAGAGGGGGCTGATTCTTTTAGTAAAATTAGGGAAAGTGTGAAATATGTAAAGAGTTCGGAGGGGAGATTGAGACAGTTTCATAAATGTGTTAGAGCAGTGCATATAAGTGATGTTGGTGGTAGGTTTTTGAGGTTAGATGTCTCAACTAGATGGAATTCCACGCACATGATGCTTGAGAGTGCTATTAGATACCGTCGTGCATTCACTAGTTTGAGCTTTGATGATAGTAACTACAAAAGTTGTCCAACAAGTAAAGAGTAGGAAAGAGCGGAGAGGATATGTAATTTCTTGAAACCATTTAATAACATCACCAACTTGATATCGGGGTCGTCTTACCCCACCTCTAATTTATACTTTATGCAAGTTGCAAGCATAGAAATGAGGTTGAATGAAAATCGATTTGTGAAGATAAGAAAGTTAGAGATATGGCAACAAAGATGAAGATCAAATTTGATAAGTATTGGGATGAGTATTCTATTACTCTTGCACTAGGATGTGTTCTTGATCCAAAGGCAAAATTGGTTTTTTTGAGCTTTTGTTATGGGAAGCTTTATCCCAATCATTATCAAGAGAAGGTGGATAAGGTGAAGACATCTTTGTATAAGCTCTTTGGTGAATATGTATAAAAGTATGGTGGTGGATCTTCATCAAGTTCATTTCAAGTCAACTCATCAAATGATGGTGTATCTCAAAGACAAGCACATTCAAGTGGAACAACCTCAATTCCATCAAAGCCATCCATGCTTAATGTAAGTTTGTTATATTATTTTTATTGAATTAATTAATCTATTTGTAGAGTTGTGATATTATTAATATATATGTGTGTAATTATAGGAGTACCATAAAAAAAAGACAAATGTCTTCAAATGATGACAAGTCACAACTTGATATTTACTTGGAAGAAGAGTGTACTGTTAGAGGTGAAGTGGACGTGCTTGAATATTGGAAGGTGAATAAACATCGATTCTCTGTACTTGCAATCATGGCTTGTGATATTTTAAGCATTCCAATCACAACAGTAACTTCAGAATCTACCTTTAGTATTGGTGGTCGTATCTTGCACAAGTATAGAAGTTGCTTACTTGGTGAAAATGTGCAAGCTCTCATCTGTACCCGTAGTTGGTTGCACGGTTTTAAAAAAATTGGATCCTCTGGTAATTATAACTGAATAATATTAAGTTTGAATTTATTTTGTTTTAGTTATTTTCGATTTTGATTTTTCTTACTTTATGTCTATAGATGTACAGGAGACGGAGGAGATACAATTTTCGAAGCAGGATTCCAATATTGTTATTGCTGAATTATGATGATTGATGACTGCTAATATTATAATTTGTATTCTTATTTGGACTTTGGACTCATGAATTTATGATTGAGATACAATTATATTGTTATGTTTTTAATTTTATTTGGACTTTGAACGTATGAATTTTTATTGTGTAATGGTCGTTTATGAATGGTGAACTGAGTGAGCAGTGAGCTAGGTGAACTTATGACACAATGATTAAGTAGTGTTTTGATGAGCAATGTTTTGAGTGAGCAGTAATATATGAGTAGATTGTATTTATATGTGGCGTGAAAGTAGTGTTTTGATGCTTAATTCTTGCTAATAATTTAATAAATCATGTTATTAAAAAAAATTAAAGTTATGGGCTGGGCCGGCCCGTTGGCTCGTTAGCCCATGTAGGGCTGGGCTGGGCTCTATTTATATAAGCCCGACGAGAATATGGGCTGGCCCGACCCAACCCAAGAACATTGCTTGGCTAGATGGGCTGGGTCGGGCCGGGCGGCCCGAATTGCCAGCTCTAGGTATGGATAATAATGTTGAGTTGTCCTTACTCCAAGGATAAAGATATTAATTAATATAAAACTTTTCAGTGGCTTAATTAATTAATGGACAAAATAATCTTAAACACGGGAAATAATAACCGGGAGCCATATTACCATAATATGGGTTGAGATGAATAGTTCAACATTAATTATATAATGAAATTAATTAATATTAATGGGCTGAATTATATTGTGGCTCAATATTGAAATTCAGAAGCTCATAGGGAGACCCATCTTAATTCTCCTAAAGGCCCCTAAAGTAGCCCAATTAAAGTCCATTAAATGAAAAGGTGTATAAAATAAGTTAAATATTTTGTTGCTATTTTTCGTTGATTTTTTCGAAATTATTAAAGAAAAGAGGGACAAGGATTTTCTTGAAAAGATTTTATGGAAATGAGATAAGTATTCTTGGAATACAAGATTATCCCATAAATTCAAGAAATCTCCCACTTGGCCTTTTAATTGTATTTTTCAAAAATTAGGGGAATTAGGAGGAAGAAAATATTTTCTTGATTTTCTTAAAAAGATTTTATGGAAAAAGATATGTATTCTTGGAATACAAGAATATCTCATAAATTCAAGAAAGATCCAATCTTGCAAATCTTCTACTTATTATTTTCGAATTTTTAGGTAAATTGGGGTGTGGGATTTTTGTGAAAAGATACACATGGAAAGAAGAATATATGAGATATATTCAAGATTTCTTGGAGATCAAGAAAAGATCTTTTCTAACCCTAATGAGCCCAAAATTTCGACCAACCCCTCTATTATAAATAGGGGATGAATTTTTCATCCCCAACATAATTTCATGAGTTGAAAAAATTAGAAGTCAACAAAGGTGGTGCAACAATTTATTTATTTTACCTTTGTTTTATAATTGTTCATTGGAGAACCTTCCACCAAGGTTGTTGAGCAAGGACTTGGGAATACTTGAGAAGGACTTTTGGTTGGTAGCTAGATACCAGATCCTGTCTGTCTCAGATTGTCTCTCCAACGGGTATGTTTACGTAAACTCTTAGAAATTCCGCATGCTAGGATCTTTTACGTGAATTATTGTTTGCATGTTGTTGTTGGATTGATTATTATATGAATTCATGTAGGTTAAGTCATGCTAGTAATAATCGGTAATTTAAATTTGTGTTTATGAGGTCATCCCGATAGATCCTGGCATAACGTATCCCAACAACTGGTATCGGAGCCTTGGTTCGAGCTCTGATCTTTTAAACTGTAATTTAAATTGTTGTTCATTAAAATTGAAATTGGATAGTAGAACTGTTAGATTTGTTTTGCAGGTATCCAATTGTCATGATATTTTATTGTGCGTATTTACATGCAAATAATTTATTGTGTTTTAATTCGATTCGTTCGAATTCGCTTTGCCTCATGAGAAAATCCACATGTACATTAGAATTTGTTTGATTTGTTCAATGTAATAGACTAGTCTAGATCCAGGTTTATTTATTTCATTTGTAAATAAATTATAACCGGATCGAGAACAAAGACGGAGACGAAGGATTAAAGACGGACGTCCAAGTGCCCGGACGCATGCGAGCCAAGGCGCGTACGCGGGTTATGCCAAAGGCCTAGAGACCGTGCGCGTCGCTAGGCGGTCACGTACGGGGCGAGACGGATGCACACACGGGCGCGCAGGTTGAGCTTGGGTAAGGCGGAACCGCGAGCAGGCGAGCGCGGACCCAACCGGGCGATGCGCCTTGCATGCCTAGGCTACGGGTGATGGGCGTGGGATGGCCGGCCTTGGACGCGGGCGTGGGCCTAGGCGCACGCGAATATGCATTTCGGGCCGTGAGCTACCCGTTGCCGGACGTCGTCCTAAGGATAATTTTTTTTAAAGAATTGTTGCGGTATCAATGGGTGCTGTTAGTGTTAGTGTCCTAGAGACAATCTATTGTAAGGACATAATACTAGATAATATTCAGTTTGATTTAATATTATAATTCATTTAATAATAATGTATGGCAATACACTTGTTTGAATATTATGTTTGATTGTTTGCATTTATTCATGCAAGTGTTCCCATGAATCATTGCTGTCATTGAGGTTGTGAGAACTCAGATGACTTAAGAATGATTCTCAAATAGCCCCAATCAAGGATCATCATGAATGGGATATTGATGATGCAATGGAGATTGGTGTGCGATCTGCATCATACTCTTAGAGAGTGTAGTAAGATCTCACTTACTACGAGATACTAGGTATCTCATGATGGATGCACAAATACCTTAGAGGGTATTGGTATACCCATCCGAGAAACCGTTTGATGTATTTCCACTATATGTTTCTACGGGTGTCTCGGTTAGTGGGAATGATGCGATACTCCTTTGACTTGAGGTCAATACGCACGACATGTGTGGGATGATGAACTTTGACCATGACCGACACTTGCACCCGTCTATGGGTAGATATGGCTTGGATTGGGTTCATCACGAAGCGCATGTGCGTGGTAGTTGAACCAAGAATAGGATTCATTCCTCAATGTGGATTTAGAGAGAAAACTCATCTTCTCATCATAATTGGATCAAAGTCATCGGCCGATGCACATCAACTTAGACTTTGTGGCTAAGTGTGACATACATGATCAATTAGTGATTAGAGATAAATTGATTAAGTTATTTGAATAGACACTTCATCATGTTCAAGACTTAATCGAGTATTCGTGAATGAAAGGAGGAAATCGTAATAGCCCATGTTTCAGTTACAGGTAGTTGCACATTTCCTCGTAGCGTACCTCATATATTGAGAATGTCTGATTTATTGTCTAGGGTTCAATTAAGATCGTTAGTTTGACTAATCGCTCGATATATGAGGGTCTATGGGTCACACAACAAGTAATGGTTGTTTACTAATTATAGTTGGTTGATTTATAGTTGGTTGATTTAATATTGTCTAGGGTTCAATTAAGATCGTCAGTGACTTGATTGCTTTTTGAAGCTTTTTGACCTCGTCGACTTAGACTGGGCATGCGACCGAGGTCGTCTTATAGATGGTATGCGACCTTTTCGCCCTTTGAAGTTTTTGGCTTCGTTGACTTGGACTGGGCATGCGACTGAGGTCGTCTTATAGATGGTATGCGACCTTTTCGCCCTTTGAAGTTTTTAGCTTCGTCGACTTAGACTGGGCATGCGACCAAGGTCGTCTTATAGATGGTATGAGACCTTTTCGCCCTTTGAAGTTTTTGGCTTTGTCGACTTTTGCAGCTATGAGTTTGAAAGTTCTCGTTTTATTTCTTTTATTTACGAATCTCTTTATTGACCGAGCTCGTGAGAGGTCGGGGACCAGTCCCCCAAGTTCGTGAATGAAAGAGTTTTGAAGAGAAGTTTTTTAGAGAGAGCTTTTGCATGTTTATTTTGTTTTTCACTTGCGAATCTTTTCACTAATCGAGCTCGCGAGAGGTCGGGAACCAGTCCCCCAAGTTCGTGAGTGAAAAAACTTGGTAAAAATAAATAAAATTTTAGTAAGAGAAAACATAATTCTTATATATTTGACAAGAACATGATGCATGACCGAATTTAAAGTGATTACTGATAAAACTTCGTTAAGTAGGTCGCATTCCATGGGTACATTGCAGGGATGCCCTCCATACTTTCTATCTCGTAAGCCCCATTTGGCAGACATTTTGAGATTCTCATCGGGCCCTCCCAAGTTGGGCCAAAAACTCCTTTTTGGACTCCGAGGATTTTCTTTAGAACGAGGTCGCCAACTTTAAATTTCCGAATTTTTACTTTCGAGATGAAGTATTTTTCTGACCTTTGTTTGTAATTCGCGTTCTTCAAGTTGGCTTCTAATATCTTCTCCTCGAGCAGGTCGAGGTTGAGAGAGATTGCTTGATCGTTGCTTTCTGTAATAGTCTGCGATGTCCGGTGATTCCTGACAATGACCTCGGCCGGTATGACTGCCTCTGTTCCAAATGCTAAAGCGAAAGGCGTCTCGCCTGTTGAGTTTCGAAAAGTGGTCCTGTATGACCATAGGATGCTCGGAAGTTTGAACGCCCATAGCCCCGTTGACTCAATCAGCTGGGTCTTCAAAGTATGTTTGATTATCTTGTTTACTGCTTCGACCTGTCCGTTAGATTGAGGATAGTATGGTGTTGAGAAAAGCTTTGCAATTTTCCATTTTGCGAAAAAGGCATCGATCTCGAAACCGTTGAATTGTTTACCATTGTCTGTGACGATTGCTTGCGGGAGACCGAAACGGCATATGATGTTTTTCCAGATGAACCTGATGATCTTTTCTTGAGTGATTGTTGCCAACGGCTCTACTTCAGCCCACTTTGTAAAGTAGTCAACTGCGACTACGGCGAATTTCGAGCTTCTGGGGGCCTTCGGGAAAGGACCTATTAAGTCAATTCACTCTGGATCAGCTCGGCGATTTCCACTCCTACATTGAGCCGTGCGAGGTCGGAATTCGGGAGTTCGGTATTCAGCCGGTCGAAGCCTACAGAATGATTTGTTTATCAGTCGAGATCACTTCAACCCTGGACCCCGAAGTAAAGGCGACAAGGCAGATGGACTTTGTGATCATCGACATTCCCTCCAATTTCAATGCTTTCTTTGGTAGGCCTTTCGAGCATGAGTTCGGGGCTGCCGCCTCGTCTTACTACTATTGTATCAAATTTCAACAATCTAACGGGAAGATCGGCACCATTAAGGGTGACCAAATTGCAGCAAGAAAATGTTTGACTTACTCTTGTGCCAATTTAAATTCTGCTTTCTATTATGGTAGAAAACCCAAAATGGGGGCTAGTAGTACAAGCCGAACTCCACCTCAAAAAGAAAAGAGAACCGATGAAATGGAAATAGATAGTGTAATGGAAACAAGTGAAATGCCTATGGAAGTCGATGACTGGACAAAAGGAAAAGCCCCCAAAGGAATTGCCAGATTTGGAGCCTCGTTTCGGCTTCGAACCTATGGAAATCGATGCCGAACCACGAAAATTAAGCCTCGATCCAAGAACAGAAAAGAAAGATCAACGAGCAACTCCCATCGAAGAACTAGAAGTTATCCCGGTTGACCTCGATCGACCCGAGCTAAGCGTAACCATCGGAACTCAAAATCCCGATAGTTTGCGAGCTCAGCTGATAGATTTCCTTAAAGAGAACTTGGATGTGTTCGCATGGTCACACGAAGACATGATTGGTATTGATCCCGAGGTTGCATGCCACAAACTGAACATCGACCCGACAAAGAAGCCAGTGTCACAAAAAAGAAGGAAGTTCGGTCCCGAAAAATACGCGGCCCTCACTGAAGAAGTCAAAAAATTGCTCAGTGTTATTTCTCAGGACAACCTGACTCAAAGATCTCAGTTAAGTGAAAAAGTTTTAAAAATCACTGAACACGTGTATTCCCCCCCCCATATACACGTGTGAGACCTGTTTACCCCGGGACCAACAAGTGATATCAGAGCGGTGGTTCATCAGACCACTTGCTTTGGTAGCCATAAGTCTTATTACTGAGAGACTTTGGTGGTCTACTGCATAGATCTTACTGCTGATATCTTACAAGGCTCATTCATCATGCCTTCTAAGAAACTACCTATGTTCTCTGTTGAGAATTATTATCTATGGAGACTAAGAATGTAGGCACATCTATACTCTAAACATGAGAGAATGTGGAGAGTTGTGTCTCAAGGACTTTTTGAATATAAGGTTTTTAATCCTAGATCTACTGATGCTGAAAAAGATGATTCAAGGGATGAATTTCCCAAAACCGATGATCAGCTTACTCCTGAAGAGAGAAAGTTTGTCAGCCTGGACTATATTGCTAAGGATACTCTTTACAGCACTATTGATGATGGTGTTATGGGAATGATTTCCCACTGTGACACTACCAAAGAAATTTGGGACACACTTGCTATTATGTGTCAGGGCACTGATCATATCAAGAAAAATAAACTATCTGTGGCCATTGCCAAATTTGATGGTTTTGAAATGGAAAATGGTGAATCCATTGAAAGACTTGAGGTCAGATTCACTAGCATTATGAATGATCTGAGTGCTCTTGGGAAAATACACCCCAAAAGAGAGATTGCTCTGAAAATTCTTAGAGGACTCTCTAAGAAATGGGATATACATGTTGTAGTAATTGAGAACACCAAAGATATTGCTTCTATGCCATATCAACAGGTTTTCTCTGAGTTGAAATCCTATGAGTTTGTAATTGATAAGAAAACTAAGAAACCTGATAGCAAAGATGATACTTTATCTAGCGAAAATGTGGCTTTCAAAGCACAAGGAAAAATATGCAATACTAAAGAACCTGAGATCTCAGGGCTGAGATTACGAGTGGGTCCCAATTTGGGAAAACCACTCTGTCCTTGTCTTCTTTGGTGAAGGTGATTTGCGTTTGGCTTGGGGCAATAGTGTTGACCGGGAGGCAGCATAAGACGGAATTGTCCAGTGCTCGCATTTCGGCCTTCTGACGTCGGTTTGACAAAGAGGTTGCTGGGAGAAAACCCCCAAGGGTTCCCCCCGTTGGGCAGATCATATGGATTACAATGTTTCCCGCTCCTTCTGGGATCTGAGGACCTCGCCTCCCTTGGTCAGGTTGGTTCCCAGGTGGAGGTGCTTGCTGCTGGTTTTGTTGCTGCCTTGGTTTGACGAACCTCTCTAACTTTCCTTCCTCGTACAGCTTCCAAAGCTCTCTATGCAGGTCGCGGCAATGCTCGGTAGTGTGTCCGATGGAATTGTGGTAGTCACAAAACTTCCTCAGATTGAGTTTGGAGGGATCTTGGTACATTTCTCTTGGTGGGGGTATCGGTTGTCTACCTTTGATCGCTTGGAAGATCTGTGCTGCGTTCTAGGTCAGGTTTTCTAGGAGCTTTACCTCCAAGGTGTTGTCAATTGGCTTGAAAGTTCCTGGAGCCCGGAAATTGACAGGCCCTGGTCGTGGAAAAGGCTTCTCAGACCTCGTCTCCGATTTCTTGACCTCGATTTTCTCGCTATTTGGTCGTTGCTCGCCTAGCCTCGAGGCAAGGATTTTGGCATTGGTGATCATGATGCCTGCTCGGTATCTGAAGTTGGCGTAGCTTGTGGGGTATTCTTTGTTCATCAGTTTCCAAAGCTTAGTTCCCTTCTTTAAACCATGCATTATTCCCAGTACTTTAGCTTCGTCTCCAAGTGGTTCACCCTCCATGATAAGTTGGTCGATGCGATCAATATATGCCCGGTCTGAATCTTCCTCGAGTTGGTCGACGTTTGCGAGGCGTTTTTTGGTTCCTTTGTGCGGTGTTAGGGACGCGAAGTGAGTGAGGAACAGTTGCGCCATCTGATGGAAAGATTCTATAGATGTTGGTGGTAGGGTGTTGAACCATTGGTAGGCCTGGTCTCCTAGAGTGAGCGGGAAGAGTCGACACTGGGTGGCATCGGTCGCCCCCATCGAGTTCATGTGGGAAGTGTATTTGCTAATGTGGTTGATTGGGTCGGTTTTGCCATCGTATTGTGTGATGGAGCTTGTGTTGATTTTGATTTGCACGGGAGCAAGCATAACTGTGGGTGATAAAGGGGAGATGGGAATTTTGGCGGTTAGGGGTGTTCCCCCTTTGTTCGCGACTTGCTCCTGTAGGTCCTTGATATTCTGGAGGATGGCGGCCATTTGAGGGCTTTCATTCTGGCCATTTGCTTCTTCTCAGCATTGGCGAGGTGGAGAGTTCCTGTAGGGTGATGGAGTTCTCTCAGTTCTTCGGGGTGAAGGACTTCGCCCGAGCCTATCCTGCGCTGAAACCCATTGCCTGGGACCATGCTGGGCTACTGACCCTAAATAAGATTCTTCTGGCTTGGCATGGTCGCGATAGGTTGCCTGAGGTTGGTCCCTCTGGGGCCCGATAGCTTGGCACGGGCCGCAGCTGAACCCTTTTAAAAATAGGCGTCGATGGATTGGGTTCGGCCCCTCGTTCGGATTCCGGCGATAGCATGGGGTGTATTGTACCCCATGGGAGTTGACTTCTTGACTTTCTTTGCGGTGGGGTCCCTCATAGAGAGGTCCTTCGCGGTGGTGTTCCTTACAGCGGGATTGCTCTCTGCGAGGTCCCTCGGGGCGAGGTTCCTCACTCATCTGGCCCTTGCCTTTGCTTTCGGCCTTTCAATTCAGGTTGTGACGCAGGTCGTCAGTTGGGATCCCCATCTCGGCCTGTCTCTTGCGCAGCTCGGCAATGGCCTCGTCGATGTCTTTCGGGGTGCGGATTTGTTCTATCTTTTGGGCAACTCCGGTGGTGGGTCCTCCAGCTTTGCGGTTGCTAATGGCCGGGCCACTAGCCCCCGCTCCGCCGGAGCGACACGAGACTGATGCTCTTCTTTTGGAGATGAAATTTGCTTGAGACATGGTTCGAGTTATTTGAGTGATTTGTATGATCGTGGTGGGTTTTTGTGGAAGATTCGTGAGGAATACTCCAATGAGAAAATGCTAAAGGCTTAGCTTTTATATTTCTTAAAGATTACCATCCTTCTAGCGTCAATTGTCTGACACACGTCTAGTCACCATTAATGAGTCGACCTCGTATAGTTGCGAGGTCGACGAGCTCACGCCTTGCTCAGGTCTCCTCGTTCTATAGATATACGGATTAAAGGTTAAGATGTGGCTCTTGGATCTTAGCGACACAAACAATAAATGAGATGAGTGGAGTGTATTTAAATGATGAGATTGAGTACTTAAGATAATAATCGTTGGAGAAATAAATTTGCAAGAGGTTTGGTAGGTTCATAAATTCTCCTCTTTTTCTTGGTCATAAATGACCCCTATTTATAGTGTTCGAGAGAGTGGAGCTCACTCTCTCAGATTACAAATATATAGGGGCGAAAGTAGCTCTGGTTAACATTAAATGCTACAAGATTGATGGGATCCGCCCTGGAGGTCACTGGAGGTCGAGTATTGCAAAAAGGACCTCGCTCTCCGGATTTACACCTCGATCGAGGTAATTTCGGATTCTTGGAGATTAGCCACTTTTTTGCACTCGACACGCCCGATTTTTTCGTCGTCCTTGCTTGATTTTGTCCGAGCTAATCCCTTTGTGGAATGATTACTGCAAGAATCGTCGACACACGTCTAGTCACCATTAATGAGTCGACCTCGTATAGTTGCGAGGTCGACGAGCTCGCGTCTTGCTCAGGTCTCCTCGTTCTATAGTAGGCCGTTGCCAAATGGGCTTTGGCCCATCTCGCGCGATGTTCTCACAACAATTATTTAATTAAATTAGATTTAATTAAATAAAAATCCCAAAATAATATTATGGAATAATATTGTAGGAAAATATCAGTAGGGAAAAACATATGTTTGAGATATGCTTCAACAGGATTAGGAGTTATCCTCCTAACTAAAAGATAGTTTAAATCTTAGGCTAGTCTTTCCCTATAAATATGACACCCTGAGATTCATTATTAAAAACACAGAAAGAACAAGAGTTCTGATTCTTCTTAAAATTTAGATTAGGAATTTTTCTAGCAAATTCCGTCTCAGACTCAACGCTGGCAAATCCTTGCAAATCTGTTCACGGGGATTATGTGGATAGCATAGTTGAGAAATCTGCATTTGATCTGCTGTAAGGTTTCTCTTTATGTTTATTTGTACTCAATTATGCAATTGTATGTTTGTTGTTGGTGGTATTTATTTTATTGCATTGGCATGTATTGCGTGTTTCGTCTATCTATAATCCAACAGTGGTATCAGAGCTCAGGCTCTTTTTAATTGCATAATTGATTTTAAAATTTTTTTTTAAACCCTGGTACGGTCAAAATTAATTGACCGCACCTTAATCAATTGTTTCAAGGGGTACACGGTTTTGGAGCATTGTGAGATGGGTGATTTTATTAGATAAAACCCACCCAAAATTGATGGTGCCTATCGTCCCCTTTCGTCTTCCCTATTTTCCCCAAATTAAGGTTTTCTGTGTTTATCTCCTCCGCGCGCCGCTCGACTGGCGACGGAGACCCGCGGAGCGTCGCTAAGCGAAGGCCGCGCAGACCCGCTCGCGCAGTGCGACGGTGGCGCGTCTCGACCCCACCTACGTACGCTCTCGCCTGCTTCGATTCTCTCTTGCCTGGAACTTGCGATTCTGGGTTTTGATTTCGTGAAACCGTGATGGTTCGCCGTCATTGTTTATCGGAATTGCCCCCATCTCGAAAGCTTCGAAGGCGGCGGCGTGTCGACGGCCTCGATTTTCTCGCTTGGAGCGATTAAACTTCCGCACCGAACGACGGCGGTGACTCGCCAAGCACGCGCGAAGCAGTGCGGCGATGTCACCCGCGTTCGAGAGTAGCGGCGGCGACTTGCCGCTCGCACGCAACGGAATCGCTCTTCACAGGGCTGATTCCCGACCCAACCCGCGTCCTTTTCGTGGGTTCACCTGTGCTCGCTTCCGCCGCTGTCTCTTGACCCATTCTGGACTGTTTCTCGTTTGTTGTCCCTTCGATGATGATGAATCTAACTAATCTGAGTTTTGGTTTGTTGGTTTTCGATGATGATGAAACGATTAATCTGGATTTTGGGTTTTTGGGTGTTGATTTTTCAGATTGGATCTGATTTGGAAGGGTGATGATGTGGGAGAGCTGCTTTGCATATTTGATTTGAGACAGCCCTCCCGTGCAATTTTGGAAATTGAACCTCAGCCCCTTAACAATAAAATAAATAAAATTTGATTTGGAAATTTTATAAAGTTTAATCTTTAAAATTAAATTTTGATTACACCAAAAAATTAATTGGATTAATTATTAAAGATATAATAATTTTAAAATTGATTTTTTTTTAAAAAAATTTAAAGGATTAATAAAATCCCACTTGGTTAATAATTTATTTGATAAGATTGTTGACATTTTAAAGCCCGCACTATATTTGTTTAGGTATTGGCCAATAATTTTGTTTTGATAGTATTAATTATTTGAGTAGGCGACACCCAAATATTTTTTAGTCGCGTATATGTCATGTTTGGGTGGCTAAGACCGTAATTCTTTCAAACGTGACTTAGATATCATGATGGATCTCGATTAAACAATTAATATCCCGCCTTTTAAAACGTTCCTCACTAGAATATGGTTTCTCATTAAAATTGAACGATGTCTTCCATCGAAATTAAAAGTAAACCGGCGATTTCGTTCCAATGGGTATTTAAGACCAAAGTCTTTTGCTCGGATCTACATTCAACAAGACTTTTATAGGGACGTGTAGTGTCGTAATTGATGGTTGTAAACTAACTTAACTTTGTTTGGTTGAGAAACGAGGACATCCGAATTGAACTAGGTTCAATCAACTAGGAGTTCTTGTTTTTGCAATTGGTTTGGATACCTACTGGGATTCGCTATTATAGTATTGACCAAAATTTGGGATTATGATAGTAGGAATGTGGATCTCAATCCATTATGATTTATATTGGATATAAATTTGTATTCTTAGATGTAAGTGTCGTTGAATATGTGAATATAATGGAGACTAAATAAACTTAAAAGGCCACGTTTATTTTCTTTGAATATTGATCATAGGAGTTATGTGTTTAATTAAGTTTTATTTTTCTCTAGGATTGTTGAAATGAATAACTTATCATCGAGAAGCGTTTTTGAAATGAACAAATTGGTTTGGGCCAAATTTTTCGACTAACTAGATTTGAAATGTGTTTTTGGTGCTCGAGACAAAAAAGATTAGTACGTGTTGACACGCAATGATCCTGCTACCGATTTGGTCTTGAAGTTTAAAGGCGTTTTGCGTCGAAGCTCAAAAGAAGCATCAAGATGATGCTTCCCGGGCTCGATGTGTTATGCTCCGCCGGGATGACTCCCGAGCTGCAAAAGCGACATGAGAGGATGCTTCGCCGAGATGATCAAGCATCTGAAGGATCTTTTTGATTCTGAATCTCGTTAAAGAGATTTATGAAGTGATGAGAGATCTGTTTAGATGTCGGATGTGCGGAGGAGGAAGGTTTCTCCTCATGTATTGAAGATGATTGGGCTAATCGAGAAACTTGGTCTTTTGGGCATTGAGCTTAACACCAATGTTGTTGTTTTATGCCATTCTTGATCGCTTTAGATTCATATTCAAGTTTAAGTGGTAAACTTTAATATGAATCTGACGAATCGACTATGCGAAGCTGCATAACATCTTTAAAGACTTTTGAGTCTTCCTTTCTTCTGGAAAAGCCCGTGCTCATGGTGAGTGCCTCTCTTACCGCTCAGAAAGGAAAGAAGAAGCCGAAAGGCAAGGCAAAGAAAGGCTCAAGCCAAACTTCCTCAAGCCCAAGGGTGGAATTCAAAAAAAAGAAGGAGAGGGTGGACGAGGATGTATGCCTCCACTTTAACGAAGGGCATTGGAAGAAGGATTGTAAGGTTCTAGCGGTGAAAAAGAAGACACAGGGTGTCTCGGCCGGCTCGAACAAGTATGTTTGTTATTGAGATAAACATGTCCACAAATGATACTAAGCTTCTTTGGGTATTGGATACGGTTGTGGCTCACACATTTGTACTAATATGCAGGGTGTTGGGATTACATTTGCCAGGATCTATCGGGATGACCTCATAAACACAAATTTAAATTAACAATTATTACTAGCATGAATTTACCTAAGTGAATTCAAATAATAATTTACGCCAACAACGACATGCAAATAAAATTCACGTAAAGAGTCCTAGCATGCGGAAATTCTAGGAGTTTACGTAAACGCGTGCCGATTGGAGAGAGCGATCGAGATGGGACGAGGATCAAGTATCGGCTACCAACAAAAAAAGTCTTTCTCAAGTATTCTCATGTCCTCGCTCAATAACCCGGTGGGAGGTTCTCCGATGAACGATTTATAAAACAAAGGAAAAAATAAAATTGTTGCACCACCTTTGTCGATTTCTAATATTTCCAGCACATGGAATTGGTGTGGGGATGAATGAATTCATCCCCTATTTATAAGAGGGGGTTCGAAATTTTTAGGTCAAAAATCAGGGTTTGGAAAGATCTTTTCTTGATCTCCAAGAAATCTTGAATATATCCCATATATTCTTCTTTCCATGTGTATTTTTTCAACAAAAATTCCACACCCTTATTTATCCAAAATTTCGAAAAAACAATAAAGACTTGCAAGATTGGATCTTTCTTGAATTTATGAGATATTCTTGTATTCCAAGAATACATATTTTTTTCCATAAAATCTTTTCAAGAAAATCAAGAAAATCTTTATTCCCTTTCTTATACATGATTTTCGAAAATTACCCATAAAGAAGCCAAGTGGGAGATTTTTTTGAATTTATGAGATAATCTTGTATTCCAAAAATACTTATATCCTTTCCATAAAATCTTTTCAAGAAAAATTCTTCTCCCTCTTTTCTTTATTAATTTCGAAAATTACAAAAATATTAGGCAACAAAATTTATTTTTATTTTAAGCACCTTTTATTTATTGGACTATAATTGGGCTACTTGAGGGGCCTTTAGGAGAATTAAGATGGACCTTCCAATGGACTTACAATTCAATATTGAGCCACAATATAATTGACCCATTAATATTAATTAATATCACTATATAATTAATATTACACTATCCAATCTTAACCCATATTCTTTGTAATATGACTCGGTCATTATTTCTCGTGTTTAAGATTATTTAGTCCACTAATTAATTAAGCATTTTGAAAAGTTTTATATTAATTAATATCTTTATCCTTGGAGTAAGGACAACTCAGTTTTATTATCCATCTTAGGAAAATTAATTCCACTTGCAAGATTTGATATGATAAAGGTTCCGAGCCCACCAAGGGGACCAATCACGCAAGACTTTGCAAGCACCACGATTCTGTCAGATTAATCTTAAGAATCGTCGACAATTAATATTATTGCCCAAGATATAGGGTATCGAAGTCTCAATGATTCTCTTCCCATTTATAAGTCAAAGCAATAATTACTAATCGCACACGGTCCTTATTAAGTGACAGAGATTAAGAAATCAACAACCACTGAGGTCTAACTCTTCATCCCTTAAGTCGGTCTGCGAATGAGTTTATCCTCTCTGCGCAGTCCGCTTCAAAGACATCGAATGCACTAGTGTAATCTCTTGGTCAAGACAAGTCAATCTGAGACTTACACATCAACTTCTACCAATAGACTGTTCGGGTCTATCTAGGTTGTGAAACATGCACTAGTTTACAAGGGATTGTTAATGTGATCTTCTGTGATCTGGTATCATCACGTTAACTACAATGTAACATGTGCTATTATATGAATGGTTTGCAATAAATATATATAACATTCAATCATATTTAAAGCAACAGTGATAAATAATTTATTTCAGTAAATAAGTATTTAATACATAGGTTATACAAAGTAAAAGCATACTTTCACGTATAACCCCAACAATCTCCCACTTATACTCAAAGTCTGCTTTTAAGTATACCACATCACGTCTAATGTATTATACAGTGACATCTAATGTCACCTACATCAACCTAATAATATATCTCCCACTTATACTCAAAGCAGATTGACAACGCTCTTGACACCCATTCCTTCCACATGTCTCTCGAATGTTAACAGAGGCAGACCCTTTGTGAATGGATCAGCTAGGTTGTCTTCCGATGCGATCTTTGCCACCTCTATATCTCATCTTTTAACGATTTCTCGTATAAGATGGTATTTCCTTTCAATGTGTTTGTTAGCCTTGTGGGCTCTCGGTTCCCTTGAATTTGCAACTACTCCGGCATTATCACAAAAAATCGTGATTGTGCTGGGCAAATTCGGAACAACGTCCAAGTCCACTAGGAAGTTCTTGAGTCACACCGCTTCTTTCGCTACTTCACAAGCAGCTACATATTCGGCTTCCATGGTAGAATCTGCGATGCATTTCTACTTAATGCGTCTCCATGTTACAGCTCCTCCCCCCAGACAAAACACACTACCCGAGGTAGATTTTCTGGAATCTATATCAGATTGGAAATTTGAGTCCGTGTATCCGACTGGAAACAAACTGTCCGACTGGTAAACCAACATTCTATTCCGAGTTCTTTTCAGATACTTTAGAATGTTCTTTACTGCAATCCAGTGTTGACTTTCAGGATTAATTTGATATCTCGCTACCATGCCAACGTCATAGCAAATATCCGGTCTCGTGCACAGCATTACATACATAAGACTCCCTATTGCCGACGCATAAGGAATGTCTTTCATGTCATCTATCTCCCCTTGTGTCTTGGGACACATGTCTTTCGATAGATGGATTCCGATCCTGAAGGGTACAAAACCTTTCTTGGAATCTTGCATGCTGAATCGCTTCAAAACAGTGTCTATGTATGAAGCTTGCGATAAGCCGGTCATTCTTTTCTTTCGATCTGGTGTGATCTTGATCCCAAGAATATGGCTAGCTTCCCCTAAGTCCTTCATATCAAACTGTTTTGACAGCCATACCCTTACGTTTGACAAAACCTTTACATCGTTTCCGATGAGCAGAATATCGTCTACGTATAGTACTAAGAATACCAAGGCAGTTCCGTCACACTTCTTATACACACAATTTTCAAACTCATTTTAATCAAACCCATAAGACTTGATTACATGATCAAAACATTGGTTCCAAGCCCGAGATGCTTGCTTTAGTCCATAAATGGACTTTCTTAGCTTGCAAACAAGGTGCTCTTGGCCTTTCATGATGAAACCTTCGGGTTGTTGCATATAGATTTCCTCGTCAAGACTCCCATTAAGGAAAGCTGTCTTAACATCCATTTGCCAGATCTCAAAATCTAGATGCGCAGCTATTGCCAAGAGAATACGGATGGACTTAAGCATGGCTCTGAGTGAAAAGGTTTCTTCATGTCGATACCCTCCTTTTGAGTGTATCCCTTGCCCTAAGCCTAGCTTTAAAGGTTTCGACCTTCCCGTTCGGTCCCTCTTTTTATCTTGTAGACCCACTTGCATCAATGGGTTTTTGTTTTTGGGTGGTTCCACTAGCTCCCACACTTGATTATGATCCATTGAGCCCATCTTGGCTTCCATCGCAGCGATTTGCGAGATTGAGAATCCTTATCTTGGATCACCTTCTTGTAGGACCAGGGGTCTGATTCATTATCCCCGGGGACCAAATCCGAAGATTCTCCTATCCCCATGAATCTCTCAGGTTGTCGAACAACCCTCCCACTACGTCGAGGTTTCGGTTGTGTCGGTGTGACGCTTGGTATATCAACTTGTACAGTTGGTGTTGGGAAATGAATTTAATAAAGAAGATTTTGATTAGATCCCAAAACCCCTGAGTATGACATGTTCAGGATAATCTTGATAGATGAGTCAGGATTCAGTTTTAGAGTGTTCAGGATGTTATCTACACAATGTATAGTCAGCAGATATAGATCAAGATAGATTCTGAAGACTCAGTAAGTTTCTGAAGAAACTGAAGTTTCAGTATGAAACTGAAGTTTCTAAAGAACTCAGTATGAAACTGAGAGTCCGAAGACTCAGTATGAGACTAAGAATCCGAAGACTCAGTATGAGACTGAGAATCCCAAGACTTCAAGAGATAATCGAGAATCCGAAGACTCGAATATGCGATCGAGAATCAAGACTTCAAGATGAGACCGAGAATCAAGACTCAAGATATGAAGACTCAAAGATATCAATCAGTATATCTCTGAAGACTCAGAAGACACTGAAGACTCAGAAGACTGAAGACAAAGGATACTGAAGGCACAGTAATTACTAAAGACTCAGTAATGTACTGAATGCTCAGTATATCCTGAATGTTCCAAGGCACTGAAGCTGAGGAATATAGCCGTTGGAAAACAGCTGACGTGGACCAATGAGAGGAAGACAACCAACTGAAAAGGTCAGAAAACTTCTATAAAGAATAGTATGGATTTGAATGTGATTCTCCAACGGTAACATTCAAATCCACACTATAAATACAAGTTCTTCCATCAAATTAAGGGTGGAAGTGCGGAGAAGATAGCAACGATGCTACAGAGCTAAGAGAACATATACTCAAGCTTTCTCACCCTAGAACACAAGTCTGTAGATATACAAATATATTCAAAGAGTGTTCTAGAACCCAATCTAAGCAACTCACGATGATGTATCTACTGCTTAGAGAGATTTTCCCAACCTTAGCATTGAGGCTAAACAAATGTAAGGGAAAATCTCACCATAGTTGGAGACAACACCAAACCCAAACCCCATTCTCGTAAGAGATAACTAGTGGTGAAGTGATGTAGTTGTTAGGCAATCCCGAGTGAGGGTGATAAGTCCCGATTGGAGTGTGAACTCGTTAAACATCTAGAGGCGAGCCTGAGAGGGTGATAAGTCCAGAGGCGAACCCGAGAGGGTGATAAGTCCAGTTTGAGTTAGTAAACTACAGAGGTAGTCAGAAAGCTCAAAGTAGAAAGGTTAGTAAACTACAGAGGTAGTCAGAAAACCTTAGGAAGTGTTTGAAGGAATTTCCTTAGGAACAGGGAGAGTGGATGTAGGAGCTTGAGTCTCCGAACCACTATACATTGTTGTGTTGTTTACTGTTTTACGTTCTTATCTTGACATACGCATTCGATAATAAGCAAGACACAACACATGAGCTCAAAAAGAGAAAAATCTGGAATCACCATTCCTTCACCCCTGTTTTATATGCATCGCACGACATGTTTTGCTTCCGCACGCACAAAATGTTTTCCACCGGGACCAACAAGTGGTATCAGAGCAGGTGCTCAAAAGATTACTTTTTCAATGTGATCGCCTGAGCAGATCTATTTTAAAACCTGTCTCTGATATGATACCAACAAGTGGTATCAGAGCGGGAGTTCAAAAGGTTCACTAATTTCAGAGTGACCTCCTGAACTGATCTTTTTAAAGAAAAACTCATTTTTTTAAAAATGCATATATTATGATGTTTTGGCGTGTTTATCAATTGAGAAATTGTTGGGATATTTTAGTTCTATGCCAAAACATTATCAACTTGTGTTATTCAAGATAATTTACAGATAACAAGTTGAGGGGGAATGAGAGAACAAATTGAGGGGGAACTCACAAAATCAGAAGTAGATGATCGAGATCAGACGAGGCTGCAGACGAGACTGATCAAGATCAGATGAGTTAGATGAGTTCCGAAGTCAACTGATGAGTTGTGCAAATCAGATATGAAGAAAAGCTAAAGCCAGCAAATCAGAAGAGAAGATTGCAGATCAGAAGATGAGCAAAAGAGACTGATCAAGATCAGACGTGATCAAGATCAGATATGATAACCTGATATGCTAACCTGATATGATGTACTTACCAGATGCTATTCTGATATGTTGATCTAAAGATGTATTGATCTGATAAGTCGAGCTGATCAGATCAGGCAAATAAGAAATCAGATAGCCTGTGTAAAAGTAATCTGAGACTCAGTAAGAAAAACTGATCTGAGATTCAGTAAAGAAAAGTGATCTGAGACTCAGTAAGTAAGAGAGGCCTGAGGGTCAGGATATCTGAAGTCGAAGAACCGAACTCGGTCGGCTGAGTGTCGATTATGCCCTGATCGGACAAAGGTCCATTTGAATCAAGAGACACGAGACTCGATATGTCTCTGAAGACACCGAGAGCTCGGATAGACACAGGGCAGGGGAGCGGTGAAGATCAAAGAAGATTGAAGACCAAGACTGAAGATTCTTGTATTTCTTTATGTTTTTGTCTTTACTTTTGAAAAGTTCATGGTAATCTTTAACTGATAACATACAATCAATGAAACTTTATATTTATGCTCAAAGATAATATCTCATTATCTTACTTTACATGTCTTTACTTTTGATATGCCTGAATGTTGTTTGGTGATGAAATTGTTGGGAGTTATACCATTCTTGTAATAGGAAAAACTGAAACCTGAGTATAGGTTAAGAGTGTTGTAACAAGATGGTTTTGACATCATCAAAAAGGGGGAAATTGTTGGGAAATGAATTTAATAAAGAAGATTTTGATTAGATCCCAAAACCCCTGAGTATGACATGTTCAGGATAATCTTGATAGATGAGTCAGGATTCAGTTTTAGAGTGTTCAGGATGTTATCTGCACAATGTATAGTCAGCAGATATAGATCAGGATAGATTCTGAAGACTCAGTAAGTTTCTGAAGAAACTGAAGTTTCTGAAGAACTCAGTATGAAACTGAGAGTCCGAAGACTCAAAGATGAGATCGAGAATCAAGACTCAATGATGAGAATCAAGACTTAGTATGAGATCGAGAATCAAGACTCGGTATGAGATCGAGAATCAAGACTCAAAGATGAGATCGAGAATCAAGACTAAAAGATGAAATCGAGAATCAAGACTCAAAGATATCAATCAAGATATCTCTCAAGACTCGTAAGATCAAGATATCAAGATCAAGACAAAAGGATATGAAGGCACAATAATTACTAAAGACTTCAAGAATATCTTTGAATGCTCAAAGATATCGAATGTTCCGAGACAATCAAGCCGAGGAATATAGCCGTTGGAATCCGGTGGCGTGGACCAATGAGAGGAAGACAACCAGACTGAAAAAAGGCTGCGAGAACTTCTGAAAGAATAGTATGGATTTGAATGTGATTCTCTCCAAGCGGTAACATTCAAATCCACACTATAAATACAAGTTCTTCCATCAAATTAAGGGTGGAAGTGCGGGAGAAGATAGCAACGATGCTCTGAGCTAAGAGAACATATACTCAAGCTTTCCCACCCTAGAACACAAGTCTGTAGATATACAAATATATTCAAAGAGTGTTCTAGAACCCAATCTAAGCAACTCACGATGTATCCTACGCTTAGAGAGATTTTCCCAACCTTAGCATTGAGGCTAAACAAATGTAAGGAAAATCTCACCATAGTTGGAGACAACACCAAACCCAAACCCCATTCTCGTAAGAGATAACTAGTGGTGAAGTGAGGTAGTTGTTAAGCAATCCCCAGTGAGGGTGATAAGTCCCGATTGGAGTGTGAAATCGTTAAACATCTAGGCGAGAGCCGAGAGGGTGATAAGTCGAGGCGAACCGAGAGGGTGATAAGTCGATTTGAGTTAGTAAACTCTGAGAGGTAGTCGAAATCTCAAAGTAGAAAGGTTAGTAAACTCTGAGAGGTAGTCAAAAAACCTTAGGAAGTGTTTGAAGGAATTTCCCTAGGAACAGGGAGAGTGGATGTAGGAGCTTGAGTCTCCGAACCACTATACATTGTTGTGTTTTTTACTGATTTACGTTCTTATCTTGACATACGCATTCGATAATAAGCAAGACACAACACATGAGCTCAAAAAGAGAAAAATCTGGAATCACCATTCCTTCACCCCTGTTTTATATGCATCGCACGACATGTTTTGCTTTCGCACGCGCAAAATGGGTTTTTCCACCGGGACCAACAGTTGGTATAGGAGTTTGCCCTCTTATTTCGTCTAAGGTAAGAACAAGAGTTCTGATTCTCCGTAAAATCTCGATTAGGAATTTTCCTAGCAAATTCCGTCTCAGATTCAACGCTGGCAAATCCTTGCAAATCTGTTCACAGGGATTACGTGGATTCCATAGTTGAGAAATCTGCCTTTGATCTGCTGTAAGGTTTCTCTTTATGTTTATTTGTACTCAATTATGCAATTGTATGTTCGTTGTTGGTGAACTATTTATTTCCTCTGCGCATGTATTACGTGTTTACGTGCCTCTATAATCCAACAATTACTACTTATAAAAATATAAAACAATATAAAAAATAAAAAGAAAACAAAAATAAAAATAAAAATGAAAAAAAAAAACATAGCGTCAAACTTTTGCTACTGTACGTATAGAATAATAAAATAATTTGTTGGGATATTTTAGTTTTGATTATTTATGCCAAAACATTATGTAATTAAGTTCATATATATAGGTAACAAGTTGAGGGGGAAAGGATCTAAGGTCTCCTGAGGAAAATAGGTCAGAGGCGAAAGTAGGTGAATCTTTGAAAGTCTTTGAATCTTTGAATGTCAATTTGAAATGCTTAATCACGAATCTGAATTCTTTGAATGGTAAATCTGAATTCTTTGAATCTGAATTGTTGAATGTTGAATCTGAATTCTTTGAATTCAATTACGAATCTTTGATGTTATCTTTGAATCTTTGATTTGAAGGCCCGAGAGGCGGCGTGGGACCAATCAAAGGAGGTCAACAAGCTTGACAAAAAGCTGCAAAAATTCTAGAATAGTATGAATTTGAATGTGACTTTCTCCAACGGTAACATTCAAATTCACACTATAAATACATGCTCTTCCTTCATTATTAGGCTTGGAAAAATGCTATTAAGCTAAGAGTCATATCCTCAAGCATTCCCACCATAGAACACAAAGCAAGAGATATACAAATACATCCACCATTGTTCTAGTTTGTATCTAAGCAAATAATGTTATATCCTAAGCTCAGAGATTTTCTCAACCTTATCATAAAGGCTAAACCATTGTAAGGGAAAATCTCAACCTAGTTGGAGACAACACCAAACCCAAACCGTTTTCTTGAGAAAGAATTAGTGGTTAAGTGAGGTAGTTGAGAGGCGATCCCTTGAGGGAGATAAGTCCAGTTGAGTACTAGGACTCATGTTTTCTAGGGATCAAATTACCTTAGAGAGGTTAATTTGATCAGTGTCCCTTGGCACTCTAAACCAAGCGGATTCCTAAGAGTTAAGGAATCCCCCTGCGGATCAGGGAGAGTTGATGTAGGAGCTTGAGACTCCAAATCACTATACTTTATTGTGTTCTTTATTGCTTTATTTCTTGTCATATGCAAATGTTTACTAACAAGCAAATCAATTCTTTAAGAAAGATTTTTTTTTCAATCACCATTTCCCCTCTCCCCTTTTTCATAAAATTAAATTATTTTTCGGGACCAACATGATTATATAGTGTAAATTTCTATCATGGAATCAACGTAGGGTAAAACTCGAGCATAGTGCACTGCTGGAGTTGCCAACATCATACAGTACAAAACAAAATACAATCTCCATCTGACAATGAAGATTTAACAATGTCAATGATGCCATGCACCCCTTTTCAATAAAAATACATATTTGTGTGAGACGGAGCATAACTTAAAAGCACCAACATTTTAACACTATGAAAGAAAATAGCGTTAATTTATACTAATTTGTAATCGGTCTCATCTGAATTCTTATCTTTAATAAATAATGACAAGAGTCTTATACGTACACGAATACACAATGACAAAGTCTCATGTGCAACTGGTGCACGGATTTAAGATCCGTGCACTCGCCTCAACCTTACCCATATATACATAGAACATGTTTAATATATTTAATGGGTCAAGTATTTTTTAAATGGATCAAGTATATTAAATGAGTGTACGGTGCACTTGGTGCACAAGAGACCCACTCATACACAATACATCAAGCATCAACCAGAGGTTATAGACTTACAGCTAGGGATGGCAATTTGCCCCGTCCCCGCGGTGGTCCGCCCCGCCCCCGCCCCGATCGGAGCAGTTATTTTGAATATTTTTGGGTTTCAATTCGGTTTAGGGGAAAACCGATAAAATTTAAATTGGGGACGGGGCGGGGACGATATTTATATACCCCGCCCCGCGCCCCGCCCGATACATATTATATTAATATTTTTTATATTTATATATGTATATATCACTATATATATTTAAATATTTGTTGAATTATTTATATTTTGTTCTTTTAAGTTAAGTTATAAAAAAATAATTTTATAACTTAATTGACTCTCCATTATTTTTAGGAAGATAAAATAATTATGATAATAAAAAAATAAAAATTAAATATGTTAATCGGTTTTCGGGTCGGGTTCGGGATACCCAAAAACGTTAGGAACGGGGATGGAGACTAAAAAAAATTTCCCGTCAGGGCCGGGGCCGGGGGAGGCATAAATCGGCCCCGCCCCGCCCCGTTGCCACTCCTACTTACAGCTAGCCCCAAAACCGTCACATTAATTTATAATTAAATGATCCAGTAAGTTGGTGTACAAACAAGTGTGTGCACCCATAACCGCAAATCGGTTCAACCTACCGAAATCTTCTGTTGAAGCACTACGCATTTCGCAAAATCTGTGATCTCATCCCCCCCTGCATTCCCTCTGCTCCGCCGTCTCAGCTCTCTCTCACGGGGCCGCCGCTGCATCCGTTTCATCTCCCGTATTCTCCTTCTCAAATCCTGTCATTCTCGGCGAAAGAAATAAGTCTTTCTCCAGACTCCCCCTGAAAATCAAGTAAGCAGATCAACTCTCCCGTTCGTATATCTTATCGCTACTGTCTACATTGAATGTATTCGTAGTTTTAGGGTTTTATAATCTCTCGTTATTAACAGTTAGAAATTGAGGAAATCTCCGTGTAATTTTTATTATGAATTAAATATAGGAGTTTTTGGTTTGTTCGGTTTCCAAGTTTTCAATCATTGGCGGCTGGAATCCCTTGTTTGGAAATTAGGATGACATTAACATAGTGATCATTGTTTTCATTGTGCGAATGATTTTATTCATGTATTTATTTTATTACTGTGTGAAGAATAAAATTACAAACATTAATTTTGTGGTGTGCTGTTTGAAAACTGATTTCCATTTTTCTGTAAACTGGTTATTTTAGGCGAATTTTTTGGAAATTTTCAATAATTTCATGGCTGCCTTACAAGTTCTGCCTAGAGCAGTGCTGTCTCAAGTTTACAATAACTTGAGATCAAATTCACAGTGTTCCTTTAAGTATCACATCAGAAGCAAAAAATATGAAAATTATCCGCGCATCTCACAAATTAGCCAGAGGATATCTCGAAATTATTTGGGGAGCAATGTGATTAGAAATGCACTGGAATCCGATATAGCAGTCAGCACGAGTTGTAGTGAAGTGGGTTCAAACTCCTTGGAAGATGAAGCCTGGAGTTTATTGCGATCATCAATGGTGTATTATTGTGGCAGTCCTATAGGAACCATTGCTGCTAATGATCCAAGTGACTCAAATACTCTCAACTATGATCAAGTGTTTATTCGTGATTTTATACCTTCTGCAATTGCTTTCCTATTAAACGGAGAATATGAGATTGTTAGGAATTTCATTCTTCACACTCTTCAGCTGCAGGTAACGTAATCTCCGTCATTGCAATTAACCTCTGATATTTCTGACTATTGCACATGCTTATTATGTCAAGTTCTATTTTAAATGCACGGATGAATATAAAATCATGGGATTGCTGTTGACCTTTAATATAAAGTGGACTCCTTATATTATTTGCATGTTATCTTTTCTACACATCCTTCTTTAGAGAACTGTAATTACTGTTTGTTGATGGTAACTACTCATAAATATCATAACTTGTACAAACTCCATATTCTTTTACTTTCTTGTGCTGGTTCATTGTTTCCCATAAATGATCCACGTGATCGTAAAAGCTGTCAAATTAGATTAATCCCATATTTACATTTTATTCTGGGTCCAAATATTGGAGTATTATTTCTTTTCTTCTACTCCCTAAAGATTATCATGCATTTTTCTAGTCTGTAGCAGATTTTAGGTAATTAGCAAAAAAGAAAGATGATCAACCCATTAAAAATAACATTTAGCAGCATTAGGTAGATATCATAAGCATAATAAAAATTCATAGCATAATTGACTCTGCGATTTTATTCTCAATCTTAATTTTATAAATATATGCTCATTGAGTAACACTTGGGTGAACCATTTGCACGGTGCAACTGGTGCACAACTGAACTGTCAATGAAAACAACTAATACTGTTCAGTGAAAACAACCAATACCTTTTAGTAAAACAACTAATACCATTCAAAAATGCACTTGAGTTGCATGGTGCAACTGGTACATAGAAGTATTTGCCATGCTCATTATATTATAGTTTATATATAGGAGCCTGGCCTTAGGCAATAGTTTGAGTTGCCTTATCTTTCTTGTAGCTACGTTTTGCTTTCATCTAATATCTTTCCTTTGTGTGATTAGAGTTGGGAAAAAACTGTAGATTGCCATAGTCCTGGAGAAGGACTAATGCCAGCAAGTTTTAAAGTACATACAGTGCGACTAGATTGTGATGATTCTGCCACTGAAGAGCTATTAGATCCCGACTTTGGAGAGGCTGCAATTGTTCGTGTGGCACCTGTTGATTCTGGTTGGTTGATTTCCTTCAGTTTAGTAGTTTGGACTATCTGGGCTCGCATAATTAACAGAGTGACTTTGCTTCTCAGGTTTGTGGTGGATCATATTGCTACGTGCATATGGGCTATGCTCTGGAGACCTTGCTCTCCGGGAAAGAACTGATGTACAGACTGGCATTACGATGATTTTAAGGCTTTGTTTGGCCGATGGTTTTGATATGTTCCCATCCTTATTAGTAACGGATGGGTCGTGCATGATAGATCGCCGCATGGGTATCCATGGCCATCCACTTGAAATTCAGGTGTTTTTCTTTTCTTTCTCTAGAGTATGTGCCATCAAAGATCTTTCCGTTTTCTTCTTTTTTAGCCATCTGCTTTTGTTGTTCTTCTTCCTGTTCTTCTGTCATGTTGTTCCATTGGTGGGAAACAGTGTTTGTGCTATTTGACAATTTTCACTAGAAAGATTCAGAATGAATATAATTGGCTTTCTTTAAATTGTCGGTCAAAGAAGAGACAGGATTACTAGGTGCAATGGGGGACAAACGCTATGTTTGAGTTGGGATTACAAAACCGGATTTTAGATTTCCGAAATCTAAATCCACTTCCACTTTGGGATTTCAATATCCAGTTTTTTAAAAACTTAATACACCTTATCCTACAAATACCTACAAACCCTACAAATACCAAATTTCTCCATCACACTCTCCCCGGTAACTCATTAATACAAATATAACTTTTTTATTCCTGCTATTACTTTATGTATCACTTTCCACACGTTTTTTTATCTCACTTTTACAAGTTCCAATAAAACACACTAATCATTACAGTTACAATCAACAATAATATATAATACAATATCACACATTCTTCAAATCAATTTTACATAAAGTTAAATCATGCCCTACTTAAATCTCAAAAACAAACAAACACCATTACTATTTATCAGGAATTTGAAATCCAGATTCCAAAGTCCACTAAACCCTAAGCAAACATACCCTAATTCTCTACATGACATATTTGCTTTCTTCTCTCATACTGGACTTAAAATTCATATTGATGCATTATATTTGTATGCTTGTATTGCCTGTTGTTGCAGGCATTGTTCTATTCAACTCTGCTTTGTGCACGTGAGATGCTTACTCCAGAGGATTCTTCAGCGGACCTTATCAAGGCAATCAACAATCGATTAGTCTCTTTATCAATTCACATCCGGGAGTACTACTGGATTGACCTCAAGACACTTAACAAAGTCTATCGATACAAAACAGAAGAGTACTCATTTGATGCAGTTAACAAGTTCAACATCTACCCTGATCAAATTCCTCCATGGCTCTTGGAATGGATGCCCCACAGAGGAGGCTATCTTATTGGGAACCTTCAACCGTCCCACATGGACTTTCGTTTCTTTTCTCTGGGAAATCTATGGGCTATAATATGCGATCTTGCTACCACAGAGCAGTCACATGCTATATTGGATCTTATTGAAGCCAAATGGTCTGATTTAGTGGCTGCAATGCCCTTGAAGATTTGTTTCCCTACATTAGAAGGCAGGGAATGGCAAATAATCACCGGCTGTGATCCGAAAAACACGTAATTTTTTGCTTGAAGACCTTCCATTTTTTCTCATTGGTCAGATTTGCTCATTTGACGGATTGAAATATTTTTATTGTTGCTTTTATGCAGACCTTGGTCTTACCACAATGGAGGTTCCTGGCCAACATTGCTGTGGCAGGTTTTTTTCTGTTCCTTGTTATTTATGCTACAACTTGTTGGTGGTTGTTTTCTTATGGATCATTCTAGCATACACATTCAAGATGGTTTTGGCATGTGTTCATAGGAGACTGATTCTGTACGAGTATATACAGTAGAGAATTATTAATTTAAATTAAAACATGATTAAGTAACCATTTAAAATCACATGTTATGCTTAAATATAAATGAGAACATGTCTAGACTGAATAATCAATGTAGCGAGCTACACAATGGGATGAAGACAGAGTCGTAGTTGTTATTTAACAAAGTCTTATATAAACCAGTGTTACCGTGCAACTGATTTGCATTTTGTGTGTATTTTTTACCAGTATTAGTTGTATCTTTAAAAGGTATTAGTGTGATAGTATTGCTTGTTTCATTAAAAGGTATTAGTTTGATAGTATTGCTTGTTTCATTAAAAAACATTAGTTATATTACTGTAAAGCCATAGTTGCGAATCAATTGTATGTGAAAGTGTTTTACATAAGACCAGCTCTTGTTATTGTTGTTTCTTGAGGATTAATCTATTAAATTACCAGCGAAAATCAGGATTCAGATGTCATGTATTGTTTTTTGTTTCTAACGTTATGTTTATATCTGTGGCGTTCCAGCTGACAGTGGCGTGCATAAAAATGAATAGACCAGAGATTGCTGAAAATGCAATCAAGATTGCTGAAAAACGCATAGGGAGGGACAAATGGCCAGAATACTATGATTCGAAAGGAGCAAGATTCATCGGGAAACAGGCACACCTCTTTCAAACCTGGTCAATTGCAGGTTATCTAGTAGCCAAACTCCTGATTGCTAATCCAAGTGCTGCAAAAATTTTAGTTAATGTTGAGGATGCCGAGCTTTTAAATGTCTTCTCTTGCGCACTTTCTGCTAATCCCAGGGGAAAACGTAGGAAACGACCAAAACAGAGTTATATCGTATGAATCTCAAGATGCTCTACTAAAATCTTAGGACCATTAAATGCTACATCAATTTTTTTGGCACTTGTTTTCAGTAGGTCAACGACAGCAAACTCGTTGCATCTTTTGTAAATTCTTTTCTGTATATGATATATGCACACATCGTTGGGCTAAGAATGTGTTGGAGCAAATAGTAGAATCTTGTGTAAATTCTCTTCTGTATATGGATTAGCTATTCCAAGTTCAACTTTGTTAAATCTTGTTTTTAGAATCATTTAATGAATCTTTGTTAAAATGAGTAGAGCTCGTGTGAATTAACTTCATTTCATTTTTTATACACTTGAGCTCCTGTGTATATGTATAATTGTTATGGAATTTATTACAAGTGAGCTAGTTGGAGCAAGCAGTTTTAGTGTTTGAGTGTTGTCCTGTAATGCTCGTGAGGGTTCGATGATCCTCTCGCCTATCCCGGCACTTTGTCACTTCGATACACGAACTAATTAATGGTTGCAATTCGATATAAGGCCAATCATCATTAAATATACTTAGGTAGTTTGATTCAAATCATCATCATTAAAATGGGTGTTTTCAATCACTAATGAATAGTGAGAATCACTTTTGAAATTCAAAAGCTATGAGGGGGCAATTTAAAAAAGAAAATTGATTATGCCCCCTCCAAATGCAGTTGCAAACACCCTTAAAAATTAGTAACACTCATATGAATCAGGTTTATACATGAACTATGTCACTGTTATATGTAAAAATTATCTCTGTTATGTATAAAAAAATTCATTGTTTAAAAATATAAAGTATATGTTAAACAGTGATAGTTTTTGTGCATAACAGTGACAGTTTTTAAATATAACAGTAATATTTAAAAAATTGAGTTCACCATGATCTCGGGTTCACACAAGTTTTTATCCCTAAATATGCGTAGGTAGAGTTATGAATCTATTTCAAATCTCTCATTAAATCCCTTGCCAAAACAATTAACACTCTATAAGGTAGAAATGCAAGACTTCTGTATTATATATTTGATATTTCCCAGTAGGGTCTAAACCAAGATGTAAGTATAACTTTTCAGCTTGTAAAATGATATGTATTCTGTTAAACTAATTTGTTGGTATTAGTTCGTACTCGGAAGAGTATCAGTTGCAGAACTATACAGTATTAATTGAAATTAGAACGAAAACTAAACAAGAAATTGAAGAACAATGATTTTACGTGGTTCGATGTTGGTCCCGATTTGAAAAACCCATGAGTGCGGAAAATACCATGTAATGCATATAAAACACGGGTGAGGGCAGAGTGATTCCAATTTTTCTCTTTTACTTTTAAGAACGATGTGTGTTTTGCTTATAATCAAATGCATATGGCAAGTAAGAACATAAAGCAGTAAAGAACACACGATTTTTATAGTGGTTCGGAGTCCAACTCCTACATCCACTCTTCCCTATCACAAGGGGCACCAACTTAACCAACTGGACTTAGTTTAACGTGTTAGTCCAACACCCAACAGATGTTTACCGAGTTCTCACTCAAACGGGACTTATCTCCCTCACGGGATTGCCTACCCTCCCTTTCAGGATTGCTAGATGTTTACCGAGTTCTCACTCAACCTACAAACTTATCCTACCAAACTGATTTGGGTAAGGTTTGTTTGGTTTCCAACTAGGGTGAGGTTTTCCCTTACATTTGTTTAGCCTCAATGCTAAGAATGAGAAAATCTCTCTAAGCTTAGGATATTACATTTGTGCTTAGATCTAGGATAGAACACTCTGAATATATGCGTGTATTTCTTGCTCAGTGTTCTATGGTGGAAATGCTAGATGATTTGGCTCTGTAGCTTCAATGGTGTTTTCACGCATTTCTCCACTTCCACAGGAATAATGAAGGAAGAACTTGTATTTATAGTGTGGATTTGAATGTTACCGTTGGATGGAGCCACATTCAAATCCATATTATTCTGTAGCTTAAACAGCTTTTTCAGGCTTGTTGTCTTCCTCTCATTGGTCCACGTCAGCTGAATCTAACGGATATAATCTTCAGGATCTTCTCAGTCTTCAGGTTTCTCTGAGTCTTCAGGTTCTCTGAGCCTCAGGTTTCTCTGAGCCTTCAGGTTTCTTGATTCAACAGACTTCTCTTCAGCGGACCTTGTCCGATCAGGTATACTGACACTCAGGCTTACTAAGTTCAGCTCTTCTGACTTCAGACAATCTGACCCTCAGGTCACTAGCACTCAGGTTAATTGATCATCAGTAGCGTTCTGATTCTCAGTGAACATGACTTATGATGACTTCTCTTGATTTTTCTACTTTGATCTGGTATGCATTTACGGTTTCGATATCGATTTTTCTTCTACTTTGATCGATCGGCTCACATGATCGATCGATATAGCATCAGTCGACATATCAGTTTATCTGCATCAGATTAGTACATCAGATTAGCATATAAGGTTAGTTGCATCAGGTTATCTTATCTGATCTTGATCACGTCTGATCTCGATCAGTCTAATTTGGTCCTCTTCTGATCTGCAACCTCCTCTTCTGATCTGGTCATCTGGTCAGGTCATCTGGTCATCTGATCTTCTGATCGGCTGGCTTAGCTTTTCCTTTCTTCTGATTTTGCCCAGCTCATCAGTTAACTCCGGAACTCATCTTACTCATCTGATCTCGATCAGTCTCGTCTGCAGCCTCGTCTGATCTCGATCATCTTCGTCTGATTTCGTGAGTTCCCCCTCAATTTGTTCTCCTGTTCCCCCTCAACTTGTTATCTGTAGATTAGCTTCAAAAACACAAGTTGATAATGTTTTTGCATAATTCATCAAAAAATAAAATATCCCAACAATTTGCCCCTTTTTGATAATGACGCCAAAACATTAAAATATATGCACTTATACAGAAACGAGGTTTTTTTCAAAAAGATCAGTTCAGATTGTCACATTTGAAATCGGTGATCTTTTGAACTCCCGTTCTGATACCAATTGTTGGTATCAGTTCAAAAACGGATTTTAAAATAGATTAGTTCAGGTGATCACTTTGAAATCAGTGAACTTTTGAAATCCCGCTCTGATACCAATTGTTGGTATCAGTTCAGATGTTCACATTGAAAATAGTGATCTTTTGAACTCCCCGCTCTGATACCAGTTGTTGGTCCCGATTTGAAAAACCCATGAGTGCGGAAAATACCATGTAATGAATATAAAACAGGGGTGAGGGCAGAGTGATTCCATTTTTTCTCTTTTACTTTTAAGAACGATGTGTGTTTTGCTTATAATCAAATGCATATGGCAAGTAAGAACATAAAGCAGTAAAAAACACACGATTTTTATAGTGGTTCGGAGTCCAACTCCTACATCCACTCTTCCCTATCACAAGGGGCACCAACTGGACTTAGTTTAACGTGTTAGTCCAACACCCAACAGATGTTTACCGAGTTCTCACTCAAACGTGACTTATCTCCCTCACGGGATTGCCTACCCTCCCTTTCGGGATTGCTAGACGTTTACAGAGTTCTCGCTCAACCTACAAACTTATCCTACCAAACTGATTTGGGTAAGGTTTGTTTGGTTTCCAACTAGGGTGAGATTTTCCCTTACATTTGTTTAGCCTCAATGCTAAGGATGGGAAAATCTCTCTAAGCTTTGGATATTACATTTGTGCTTAGATCTAGGATAGAACACTCTGAATATATCGTGTATTTTTCTTTTCGGTGTTCTATGGTGGAAATCTTTAGATGATTTGGCTCTGTAGCTTCAATGGTGTTTTCACGCATTTCTCCACTTCCACACGAATAATGAAGGAAGAACTTGTATTTATAGTGTGATTTGAATGTTACCGGTGGATGGAGTCACATTCAAATCCATACTATTCTGTAGCTTAAACAACTTTTTCAGGCTTGTTGTCTTCCTCTCATTGGTCCACGTCAGCTGAATCTAACGGATATAATCTTCAGGATCTTCTGAGTCTTCAGGTTTCTCTGAGTCTTCAGGTTTCTCTGAGCCTCAGGTTTCTCTCCGAGCCTTGAGGTTTCTTGATTATTGACTTCTCTTGGCCGGACCTTATACGTCGGTATATCGACACTCGGGCTTCTTGAGTTCGGCTCTTCGACTTGAGACAATCGACCCTCAGTCACTGCTTTTCGAGGCTAGCTTGATCATCTGTAAGCGTTCGATTCTCGATGAACATGACTTGGATGACTTCTCTTGATTTTTTTCTACTTTGATCTGGTATGCAGATTTACGATTTTTCGATATCGATTTCTTCTCGCTGATCGATCGGCTCACATGATCGGATCGATTATAGCATCAGTCGGCCATATCGGTTTATCTGCATCAGTTAGTACATCGAGGTTAGCATATCAGGTTAGTTGCATCAGGTTATCTTATCTGATCTTGATCATGTCTGATCTCGATCAGTCTCATCTGGTCCTCTTCTGATCTGCAACCTCCTCTTCTGATCTGGTCATCTGATCAGGTCATCTGGTCATCGATCTTACGATCGGTGGCTTAACTTTTCTTTTTTCGATTTTGCCCGGCTCATTGATTAACTCGAACTCATCTTACTCATCGATCTCGATCGGGTCTCATCTCTGACCTAAATCGATCTCGATCATCTTAAATGCGATTTAGTGAGTTCCCCCTCAACTTGTTCTCATGTTCCCCCTCAACTTGTTATTTGTAGATTAGCTTCAAAAACACAAGTTGATAATGTTTTGACATAATTCATCAAAACTAAAATATCCCAACAATTTCCCCCTTTTTGATAATGACGCCAAAATATTAAAATATATGCACTTATACAGAAACGTGGTTTTTTCAAAAAGATCAGTTCAGATTGTCATATTTGAAATCGGTGATCTTTTGAACTCCCGTTCTGATACCAATTGTTGGTATCAGTTCAGAAACTGGTTTTAAAATATATCAGTTCAGGTGGTCACTTTGAAATCAGTGAACTTTTGAACTCCCGCTCTGATACCAATTGTTGGTATCAGTTCAGATGTTCACATTGAAAATAGTGATCTTTTGAACTTCCCGCTCTGATACCAATTGTTGGTCCCGATTTGAAAAACCCATGAGTGCGGAAAATACCATGTAATGCATAAAAAACAGGGGTGAGGGTAGAGTGATTCCAATTTTTCTCTTTTACTTTTAAGAACGATGTGTGTTTTGCTTATAATCAAATGCATATGGCAAGTAAGAACATAAAGCAGTAAAGAACACACTATTTTTACAGTGGTTCGGAGTCCAACTCCTACATCCACTCTTCCCTATCACAAGGGGCACCAACTTAACCAACTGGACGTGTTAGTCCAACACCCAACAGATGTTTACCGAGTTCTCACTCAAACATGACTTATCTCCCTCACGGGATTGCCTACCCTCCCTTTCGGGATTGCTAGATGTTTACCGAATTCTCACTCAACCTACAAACTTATCCTACCAAACTGATTTGGGTAAGGTTTGTTTGGTTTCCAACTAGGGTGAGATTTTCCCTTACATTTGTTTAGCCTCAATGCTAAGGATGAGAAAATCTCTCTAAGCTTAGGATATTACATTTGTGCTTAGATCTAGGATAGAACACTCTGAATATATGCGTGTATTTCTTGCTCAGTGTTCTATGATGGAAATGCTAGATGATTTGGCTCTGTAGCTTCAATGGTGTTTTCACGCATTTCTCCACTTCCACACGAATAATGAAGGAAGAACTTGTATTTATAGTGTGGATTTGAATGTTACTGTTGGATGGAGTCACATTCAAATCCATACTATTATGTAGCTTAAACAGCTTTTTCAGGCTTGTTGTCTTCCTCTCATTGGTCCACGTCAGCTGAATCTAACGGATATAATCTTCAGGATCTTCTGAGTCTTCAGGTTTCTCTGAGACTTCAGGTTTCTTGATTCAAAGAGACTTCTCTTGGCCGGACCTTGTCAGCGGTATACTTACACTCGAGGCTTCTGCGAGTTCTCTTCGACTTCGGACAATCGACCCTCGGGTCACTAGCTTTTCGAGTGGCCCGATCATCGATGGCGTTCGATTCTCGGTGAACATGACTTGGATGACTTGTCTTCGATGACTTCTCTTGATTTTTTTCTACTTTGATCCGGTATGCGATTTACGGTTTTTCGATATTCGATTTCTTCTACTTTGATCGTCGGCTCACATGATCGATTCGATTATAAGCATCAGTCAACATATCAGTTTATCTGCATCAGATTAGTACATCAGGTTAGCATAACAGGTTAGTTGCATCAGGTTATCTTATCTGATCTTGATCACGTCTGATCTCGATTAGTCTCATCTGGTCCTCTTCTGATCTGCAACCTCCTCTTCTGATCTGGTCATCTGATCAGGTCATCTGGTCATCTGATCTTTTGATCAGCTGGCTTAGCTTTTCTTTTCTTCTGATTTTGTCCAGCTCATCAGTTAACTCTGGAACTCATCTTACTCATCTGATCTCGATCAGTCTCATCTGCAGCCTCGTCTGATCTCGATCATCTTCGTCTGATTTCGTGAGTTTCCCCTCAACTTGTTCTCCTGTTCCCCCTCAACTTGTTATCTGTAGATTAGCTTCAAAAACACAAGTTGATAATGTTTTGGCATAATTCATCAAAACTAAAATATCCCAACATTCGATCCAATTGATCTACATCCACGGAGGGTCAAGACAAATTCCACTAATCAAACCCCAACCGATTATAGATTACACTAGCAATTAGATTCATGCCTAAGATTTATTAGTGTCATGATTTGACCGACTTAGGTCATGAGATAAGGAGAAAATTAAAGCCAATGGGTAATGGGCTTACTAAACCTATTAGAGAAGGTTTTATGTGAAACTGGTTTACCGTATACAACTCATACTATTGCTTGTAGAAACTAATACTATAGCAACTATAGTATTAATTTCTACAAGCAATAGTATGAGTGGTGCACGGTAAACCAGTTTCATATGAAACTTTGTCAACCTATTATATAAGGAATTACACGATAGAGTTTTATGGAGAATGAGGACGCAGCTATAGAGGAGACGCACGCTGCGATGGATGAGAGAGAAGAAAGGGAAGATGTACACAATCATGTTTAGTCAGTATTTTTATTTTAATTCTAAAGATTTTTGAATTTGTACTTTAATGTTTGTTAATTGATTGTGTGAAATTTATAATATTTATCTTGTGATTATTTATTTCATCTATTTTAACTTTCAACATACTTGAGTATTTAATTTAGATTGATCACTTAGGTTCGACTATTTTTGTATGTCTGCTAGTTCATAAATTTATAATCCGTTATTGTTGCAGATTTATGGCAATTGGTAACAATTAGTAATTTTGCTAGGGTGATTTAAATTGGCTTCTTCCGAATCGAGCTTGCGTATTCGGGAATTTGTTTGTCCTTTATCCTAGTGCTTAATGTTTTTGCTGGATTAAATTTAGATAGTATCTAGACTATTCAGTTAAAAAGAATCATTGTAGAGCTTGTTTCAATTGAGTATAATTAATGGATAATAACCGGTAACCAGAGCTTGTTGACTACTGGGGGACATTAATCCTAAAGTTAAATAGAGTAAACGTTACAGTAACTTAATATCATTAAGTTGAGGGATGAATGAACTGTGGATTGAAATGCCTTTTATTTATTGAATTTTCTTAATCAGAATAATTGTTAGTTTCGTAGTAATTTATTGTTTTAAGTAGTTGTTATAAAAATTCAATTCTAAATCCGCCTCTTGTGTAACGTGCTTGTCTTCGTTAAATCATACAATTAACACAATTATATTTCTACGTTCCCTGTGGATCGACCCCTTGCTTGCCAATACTACGAATTAGTAGGGTAGATTAGGGTATTTATTTTTATCGCACCTCGACAGTGCGGTCAAATTATCACGAATCAATTTGAGTTTTCCCCAATCTATGAAGAACCCTAACTCACTAACTGCTAATAACCACCCAACCAACTTAGAAAAGAAGAAGAATGAAATTATACACTCTAATCATCTAATGAGAGGAATCCCCAACTAAGTATGCATGGATTTTGGGGGTGTTTTCAAAAACTTATAAGTGATTATAGTCACCTAAAATTGTGTTAAAAAACAATTTGGAGTTGTTTTATTTCTCTTTTAATAACTTAAATAAGCTCTCATAAGCTATAAGTTATAATCTTCAAAGAGGGTGCTTTTAGTAGCTTATTGGTCTTTTTTTAAAACTTTTAACTTTTTTTGCAAACACTATCAACTTTTTTTTAAAATTTTTTTTTACAAACACTATCAACTTCTACTATTAATCATTTTTCCCATAATCACTAATTTTAATCACTTCTTTAAAACTATAAGTTTTTGCAAACACCCCCTTTGTCTAGAAACTTCTTCAATCTTGTGCTCCTGTAGACGCGCACTCACGCGACTTTGAACTGGATTTGACACTATAGCTGAATCAGTTTGGGTACGACCCCGATTCAGGATTCAACATCCAATTCACGCGGTCCAGGATTTTAAATGCACTTAATTGAATACGCTTCAGGTATTACTTCCAAAACGTAAAGGTATCACTCCATCCATCTCAGCAGAAACACTACAAATGTATTTAAATCCCTCAATTCTCCACCTCAAATGCAAATTGTCTATCCTTCCCTCAATCCACCACTTCATCATCGAGCAAATGAAGTCTGCTTCACTAGACCACAACAATGTTTGAACTTTGTTGCTTGGCAAAGCCTTTGTCATCATATCTGAAGCATTGTCTTCTGTACACACCTTCATCACAGTTACAATCCCCTTCTCAAGTATGTCCCTCACAAAATAAAGCTTAAAATCTCTGTGTTTAGATCTCTCATGGAACACCTAATGTTTAACTAAGTGAATAATAGTGCTTTGATTGTCACAATCTAACATCCCAAAGTCTTGAATGATGCCATTCAACCACATAGCCTCCTTCACAACCTCAGTCATAGCAATGTATTCAGCTTTAGTAGTTTAGAGAGCTACCACATATTGAAGTACTAATTTTCAGCTAACAACAGTACCATGGAGAGTGAATACATAACCTGTGAGTGATTTTCTGGTATCTATGTTACCAGCAAAGTCTGAATCAACAAACCCCTCCAAAGGATTCTTCACATTCTCTGATCTTTCAAATAAAAGGTTGTCACATTTTCGTAGGCCAAATATGCATAAATTTATAAGAATTTGCAGCAGAAAAAAAATCTAAGTAAATATGCACTTTAAAACTCAAGATTCAAATTTGTCTAAAAAGATGTGACTACAATTAAATAAAAATACTTCAATCTCAAAAGTTAAACATGAACTTAACATGTCTCAATATTAAAAAATGAAATCAACTGTTGTAATAGTAAAATTTAAATAAACACTTAAGGCAATCCATCATCCCTCCACCGCACTCCTTGGGGTGAGCAAAACAACTAGCTAAGTGGGGACTCATTTGTCAATGATAACAACAAATCATGTAAACAATCACTGAATATGACAACACACTATAAATTAATTTTAGCAAGGACCCACTTATAATCCGAGCTACTATAGAAACTGTTGAGCATGTCATAAATATTTATTTTGTTGCATGTTGCTGTAGCTATGGAATGTAGCATTTAGACAATAACAATTCACATTCAAAGAATTTAATAAAGACAAAATGTAAACTTGAATAGAAATCCCCACCTCGAATTAATGTCGTGGATGCAAAAGATGCAATGAAATAACCTTTAATCCTTGTTGCGAAAAAGCTCCGGAGTTGTGAAAAGTATGAAAAATATTTTTCTGTGTGTTTTGATTTTACAAAAGAGACCTATATTTACAATGAAGAAAATATATTTTAATTTGGATTTGAATATTTTATAAAAAATCTTGAGATTTGATTCATATAGATAGGAATAAAAATTTTAAAGATAAATTTTCATAAATTCTATTGTTAAATTAATAAACTTATAATAATAATATTGATACGAAATAATGGGGAAAAAGGAATGACAAATTCGCAACACATTGCTAGTGATGATCTACTTTCCGGAAAAAAAAAACAAAATAAATAATTTATAAGTTCTTATTAAAAAAATTGAAATTTTGGCTTTAGAACAAAATTTAAGACTTAAATTTAAATTCTCCATCGTAGATTTTGGACTGGTTTTTTGCACAGAAAAATTAGAATTTAAATCTCTTATAAATTTTGTAAAAGATATAAAAAAGAATTAAAAGAAATTTTGAGAATTTGATAAAAATATTATTTGTAAGTAAATCTCATAAAGATGTGAAAAGAAGTTGGAAGAGGATTTTGTATTTAATAAAAATATCTATTGTAAATATTAAAAGATAAACTTGAATTTAAAAAGTATATGAAAAGCTCTTTATTGATGTTTTAAAAAAATATAACTTGCAAATTTTCGGGGTGTTACATACTACCCCCTTAAAATATTTTCGTCCTCGAAAAATCAATTGTAATTGATAAAATATGCATGTATGATTTTTTTTTTTTAAATAGTCATATTGTGAATGTACATGATGCCATGAAAATCGCTTTGAACTTGAAATTGAATTGTAGCATGTGATGCATGTATCATATATCATGTGATCATCTTTTTCATGATCAAAGCAAAATGTCATATGTAATTTCATATCATACCTTATAGGAGTTGTAGCAGTGGGAGGTGGTGGATGCCGTAATATACTCAATAATGCATGATTTAAAATTCTTTTGCAAAATTAGTTTTGACTAAAAAATATTTTTAAAAAAAAAAGTCTACAAGAACGTAGACCTGCTCTGATACCACTCTGTCACATTGCGATTTTTCGTAGATCAAATATGCATAAATTTTATAAGAATTTGCAGCGGATAAAAAATCTAAGTAAATATGCACTTTAAAACTCAAGATTCAAATTTATCTAAAAAGATGTGACTACAATTAAATAAAAATACTTCAATCTCATAAGCTAAACATGAACTTAACATGACTCAATATTAAAAAATAAAATCAATTGTTGTAATAGTAAAATTTAAATAAACACTTGAGGCAATCCACCATCCCTCCACCGCATTCCTTCTTAATCTGAAAAATGTTAATGAGATCGTGGTGAACAAAACAACTAGCTCAGTTGTGACTCGTTTGTCAATATTAACAACAAATCATGTAAACAATCACTGAATATGACAACACACTGTAAATTAATTTTAGCAAGGACCCACTTGTAATTCGAGCTACTATAGAAACTTTTGATCATGTCATAAACATTTATTTTGTTGCCTATTGATGTAGCTATGGAATGTCGTATTTAGACAATAACAATTCACATTCAAAGAATTTAATAAAGACAAACGTAAACTTGAATGGAAATCACCACCTCGAAATAATGTTGTGGATGCAAAAGATGCAATGAAATAACCTTTAATCCTTATTGCGAAAAAGCTCTGGAGTTGTGAAAAGTATGAAAAATATTTTTCTGTGTGTTTTGATTTCACAAAAGAAAACTCTATTTATAGGGAAGAAAATATATTTTTAGTGAAATTTGAATTTGAATATTTTATGAAAATCTTGAGATTTGATTCATGTAGATAGAAATAAAAATTTTAAAGATAAATTTTCACAAAATCTATTGTTAAATTAATAAACTTATAATAATAATATTGATACGAAATAATGGGGACAAAGGAATGACAAATTGGGAACACATTGCTAGTGATGATCTACTTTAAAAAAAAAAAAAAACGATAAAATAAATAATTTATAAGTTCTTATTAAAAATTGAAATCTCTTGTCGAGAAAAAAATTAGAATTTAAATCTCTTGTAAATTTTGTAAAAAATATATAAAAAAGGAATTAAAAGATATTTTGAGAATTTGATAAAAATATATTTTGTAAGTAAATCTCATAAAGATATGAAAAGAAGTTGGATGATGATTTTGTATTTAATAAAAATATCTATTGTAAATATTGAAAGATAAACTTGAATGTAAAAAGTATAGGAAAAGCTCTTCATGGATGTTTAAAAAAAATATAACTAACTTGCAAATTTTCGGGCTGTTACAAATGCCCAAGTCACTTGTCCTATTTAGATATCTAAGCACCCACTTCAAAGACTCCCAATGAAACTTTCCAGGATTTACCATATATCTGCTTACCATGCTTACAACATAAGCTAAGTCAGGTCTGTTGTACACCATAACTTACATTAGACTCTCAACACCACTATTATATGGCACCCCATTCACTTGTCTTCTCTCCACATCATTTGAGGTGAATGCTTCACAGAAAGCTTAAACTGTTGTCCAAAAGGTGTAGAAACAGGCTCTGGCTGATGCATAAAGTACTTATTCAGTACTTTTCTACAAGTAATCTTGTTGAGATAGGAACAACACACCAGTAGTTCAGTCTGTAATAATATCCATCCCAAGTATTCTTCTTGCTTCCCCAAGATCCTTCATCTCAAAAGTAGAATTCAACTTAGCCTTGAGATTATCAATTCTAGAACAGCTCCTACTAGCTATCAGCATATCATCCACATAGAGAAGCAGATATGTGATAATGATAACACCCTCCTTCTCAAAATAAACACAACTATCATATTTACACCTTATGAATCCAATAGAAGTCATAAAGTGATCAAATTTCCTATACCATTGCCTTGGGCTCTGCTTGAGTCCATAAAGAGACTTCTTTAACAGACACACTTTCTCTTCATTTTCAGATGCTACAAACCCCTCAGGCTAATACACGTAAATGGTTTCAACTAAGTCCCTATGCAGAAAAGCAGTTTTCACATCCAACTGTAGTAACTCCAAATTATCTTAAGTTACTTTTGACAACAGTAATCTGATAGAACAATATTTAACAATAGGTGAGAACACCTCATTAAAATCAATGCCCTCCCTCTGAGTGAAGCCTCTTGCCACTAATCTGGCCTTGAACCTCACTTTTTCGGTGATTCCCATCTCCACTTTTCTCTTGAACAACCATTTGCAGCTGACTAGTTTTTGTTTCTAAGGCCTGTCAACAAGCACCCATGTGTGATTCTTCTGCAAAGATTTTAGCCCTTCTTTCATGGCCACCATCCACTTTCCTCTATTATTCCTAAAGATAACTTCTTGAAAAGTTCTGGGCTCATGGTGCTCTAGCTCTTCTGCAATGATAAGAGCATAAGAGAGCTGGTGGTTGAAATGTTTCTTCTTTGCATATCTCTGACCAAACTGTAGTTACTCAACTCATGAGTGTTTTCATTTTCGGCTTCATCTTGTTTTTCTTCAATGTCTTGAGCTGCAGTTTGTGCAGGTTCAGAATCAGGCTGGTGAATCTCCACCTCCACTGCAAAAGAGCTTTGAGTGATGTCTCCATCAGTATCCTGAGATCTTTGAGTATTCATATATCCAAGCTTTTGCTCATTGAACACAACATCTCTACTGACCATGCACTTTTGATTTCCAGGCTCCATACACAAAAGCTTATAGCCCTTGACACCTTTAGGATACCTAATGAACACACCCCTTAATGCCCTGGGCTCTAGCTTATCTTGCCTGTTTTGAACATAGGCTACTGCCAAAGACCCTCAACTTTGAGTAATCAGATAATCTCTCATTCCAGATTTCATCTGGAGTCTTGAAATTGACATCAGAAGATGGAAATTTATTGATTAAGTAGCATGCAGTGTTAACTGCCTCACCCCAGAATGCTTTTGGAAGCTTAGCATCCTATAGCATGCATCTCACTCTCTCTAAGATTGTGTTGTTCATCCTTTCAGCAAGTCCATTTTGCTTAGGGTTTGCAGGTATAGTTTTGTGCCTTATTATACCCTTATGCTTCCAGTAATCTTGAAACTCATCAGACAGGTACTCAAATCCATAGTCTGTTGTGAGATGTTTGAGCTTCTTGCCTTTACTATTTTCAAGTTCAATGAACCACTCTTTGAACTTTGAGAATACCTCATGTTTGTGCTTTAGAATGGACACCCACACTTTTCTGCTAAAATCATCAATGAAGGTCATGAATTATCTTCCATCCCCATGAGTTTCAACTCTAGAAGGTCCCCACAGATCTGAATGCACATAGTCTAAAGGTTCTTTAGTGTTGTGTGTGCCTTTCTGAAACATTAGCTTCTCAGACTTTCCAAGAACACACTTCTCACAGAATTCAAGTTTCTTGTTGTTCTGTCCAGAGAATACACCTTTCTCAGACAACTCAATCAGACCCTTCTCACCAACATGAGCTAATCTCCTGTGCCATAATACATTATCAGCTTGACTCATGACTGCTTCAGCATCTCCAACAACAATACTGTCAATAAGAGAGTACAAGCCATTCTTCTTACTGCCTTTCATCACAATTTTCTCCCCTTTTGTCTCTTGGAGAGTTCCCTTTTCTGTGTTGAACTCATAGCCGGATGCATTCAGAGTTCCCAGATATCAGATTTCTTTTCAGTTCAGGAACAAGTCTAACATCAGATAGGATCCTGATCCTCCTATCAAACATCCTGATTTTGACAGACCCTGAGCCCCCCACCCTACAACTTTCATCATTTCCCAGAAGAACAAGGCCACCATCAAACTTTTGTAGATCTTGAAACCAATTTTCTTCTGGACACATGTGAAAGGAACACCCGGAGTCAAGAATCCATTCATGACTCAAGTTATTACTTCTTACAGTGAGAGTTCAGCACTCTCATAAGCATCTTCTACTACTGCAGCTTCTGCAGTAGGAGTTTATTGCTCCTTTTTGTCCTGGTTTTTTTTTCCTTTCTCAGGGCAATCCTTCTTCAGATGCCCCACCTTGTGGCAACTGAAACACTTCCTCTTCTCAACAAAATAAGTCCCCCCTTACTTATCACCCTTAGTTTGGTTTTCCGCTTGTTTCTTCTTCTAAGATTGTTTCTTGTTCTTCTTGAATTTCACATTCATACCCTCCCAAGATGCCTGAGTTTTCTAATCACTCTTCATCTGTAGAAACTTTTTCTTGAGTGCAGTTTCAATCTCTTCAAAACTCAACTGATTTTTTCTTCCTATCAACAAGGTGTCTTTGAAGTTTTCAAAGGACTTGGGCAAAGAATTTAAAAGGATAAGTGCCTTATGATCATCATCCAGCTTGACTTCCAAACTCTCAAGATCATCAACTGATTTATTGAACTCATCAAGTTGTTCTAAAAGACTCTTCTCCTCCGCCATTTTAAATGCCAAGAGTTTCCACTTCATGTACAGCTTATTGGAGACAGATTTTGTCTAGTATAGGTTCTCCAATTTCATCCAGACATCTATGTCTGTCTTATCTTTGGTTACTTCTCTCAGAGGCTTATCTCCAAGATAGAGGATGATGGAACTATGTGCTTTCTCCAGAATTTCATTATTCTTGGTCTAATCCGTTGAAGATGCCGATGGCCATTGACGTGCAGGTTTGAGAGCATATCCCAAACCATGTTGAATGAGCAGTGCATTCATTTGAATCTTCCATAACCTAAAGTCAATCTTACCGGTAAATTTCTCAACATCCAACTTCATCGTAGTCATCGAGAGAGTGATTGCTTCCCATAGACAGCGCCACTTGTTAAACTAACCTACTGGTATTAGTTCAGATTTGGAAGAGTATCAGTTGCAGAACTATACAGTATTAGTTAAAACTAGAACAAAAACTAAACAAGAAATTGAAGAACAACGATTTTATGTGGTACGGTCCAATTGATCTACATCCATAGAGGGTCAAGAAAAATTCCACTAATCAAACACCAACCGATTACATATTACACCAGCAATTATCACAAATCAATCTGAGTTTCCCCAATCTATGAAGAACCCTAACTCGCTAACTCTTAATAAACACCCAACCAACTCAGAGAAGAACACTGAAATTATACACTCTAACCATCTAATGAGTGGAATCCCCAACTAATTTCGCATGGATTTCGTCTAGAAACTTCTTTAATCCCGCGCTCCTGCAGATGCGAGCTCACAGGCAGCTTTGGACTGGATTTGACACCATAACTGAATTAGTTAGGGTACGAAGACGGTCCAGGCTTCAACAATTCATGCTTTTATATGCACTTAATTGAATAAGCTTCAAGTATTACTTCCAAAACGTAAAGGTATCAATCCATCCATATCAGCAGAAACACTACAAATATATTGAATCCTACATACGCAATTGGGGAGAGAATTGTTTTTCTTATTTTGTATAAAATTCTGAATTTTACCTTACGTTTCTTGATATATCTCCTCTATTGAATACAAAAGTAACAATAACAATGCAATGCAGGTATTAAATATGCGCATTTTTAACAATGTACAATTTAAATATAGAAGCGTCTATAATTTGAGACAAACCAATTATCTTTGTCGGAAGGATAAAGTTATTAGGTAACAATGAATTATTTATGAAGTTTATAAGAAGAAAATCGTACCTCGCGAACCTAGGGTTTTGAGGGGCAGCCTCCCTCCCATTTCTCCCCCTTCGAAAAGTTATAGCAGTGTTCATCCCTTCAGATCTGTTCATCTATCGGTATTAGTGAGGTTTCAGATCGCTTTAGCGCGATCTGGAACCCTTGAAGAGTAGATTATCCTTCAATTTTTGTAAGTTTTAAATTGTCTTTTTTTTGTAGGTATTGGATCTGAGTTATTTGCCTAATCCCTTATTTTGTAATTATATTACTCCATCGTCATCCGTCGTCTTTCCTGATCGTGTGGCCCCTGATTTCTCTCTATTTTTAGAGCCTTTGATTCCTCTCCGAGGTGAAAGCCTTTTGTTTAATGTATCTCCAGACTTGAGAGCTTGATTTTGTTTTTCATTTTGTTGTCTTGTGAAAGCAATTTTTAGTGTCAAGTTTATAACAACATAGGCCTCGAAAATCAAATCAGAGAAAGTGGTATTCACTGCATTGTGAGTGTGGTGGATCGATGAGTGGAACAATCAATAATATGGGGTCTTGTCAGTGATTATATAATGAAGATAGCTTGTAAAACTATACTAAAGTAGCTTAGTGATTACGTTATTTGTCTTACTCGTAAAAGGAACGTGTTAAATGGGCAGATTCTGCCCTGGGCAAAATTATTAAAAAAAATTTATTAATATTACATAATTACTATTTTGTCCTTTATTTTAACTCAAATATCTTGAAAATGAAAAAAATATTATTAATATTATAACTCCAAGTCTTTTGCTGAACTTTTCAATGTCATTATTGAACCACCGTCAGTCGGCCATAGGCGCTCCATTGCCAATGTCCCCACACCATTGCCACTACCTATTTTTAAAATCTATAAACTTGTGCGTCCCCAAGAAATCCCAGAGATAATGAAAATCAGATTACCTCAAAAATTTCGAGACATATAAAATCAGATTCGAAATTCAACTGAAATTAAAACATTTAAAATTTTCAGAAGATCTCAAAATGATTTCTCCTTTTGATGTCCGTTTTGCCCGGAAATTGATCACAAACCCAATAACTAAGCAATAATAAAAAGTCCAAAAGTTACAAGAACTAAGAAACTGAAAAAACCAAAAAAATGCAAATGGAAAAATAAAACAGTAGCCACCACCGGTCTGAAATTGAGAGGGAGGAGGGCAAGGACTTTTTACCCGAAAAACCACGACGACGACGAGGGACTTTTTTATCAGAGGTTGATGATGTTGAATGCAGAAGGATTTTGGTTGGGGAAGGCAATAAGTCATTTAATAAAATATTACTATTATTTTTTGGAGTCTGAATTTTATTTGGGGAAAAAGCAGGGGATCGCGTGGGTTAGTGGAATAGTTGTAAAGTGGGATGGGAGGATTAAATTATACTTTAAATTCTGTTAATTTCTATTTGATAATTTCTTTCACTTTCAGTTTGATAATTTCTATTTGGGCGTGGGTTAGTGGAAATGTGGAATAGTGGTGGAGTGTGTTGTAAAATATAAAATAAACGTAAAAAAAAAGAATCGTGAACAATCAAATTTGTTTCTTTCGGTTCATTCCGGAGGACTACATTTGGGGCTTAACCAAGTCGGGGAGGATTTTCACTATGATCTCAGTATTCTCTATCCCACGGCATTACAATGAGGAAGATATTTATAATAACAATTGGACTGAAGCCCTAAAAGTCATGTGGCATAAAACCCACTAATAATACTAACACAAAGTAATGTCCACAATAATAGATTATTTACAACACTTCCCCTTGGACATTACGACGTGATGTTCAAACCTAACTAAAATTTCCCTAGAATAATTCAAAGAAAGAAATTTAGTAAAATAAGAAAAAGGTACAACTAATGATCTTCTAAATTCAATCTTCAAAACGCTCCCCCTGAAGACAACAGTCTTCCAAGCCTTTTGTATTATGCTTTCACACTCTTCTGTAGTTAAATGCGCAGTAAAAAAGAATTTTAGGGGATATATGCTTTGTCAAGTTCCCTTTAGCATTCTTATTATTCATATGGACAACAAAATTGCATTTTCCTCATAATGGATGATAGGAGATATACCATTATCTCATGAATCATAAATTTATTTAAATCAAAATATTGCAAATGTCGAAGATACTGAACATATGCTTTAAAGTTTTACAGTGCCTCCTTATAGGAGAAGCACTAACTTAATCTTGCAAGCAAATTCAACATAAATTCAATATCGGATTTGGTGCAGTTCTTAAAACATAGTAATGCACTAAGGACACTCTAATAAGGAACTTATGGTCCTAAAATGTCATATGTATCTTCTTTAGGTCCAAATTTGTCATTATCCACTTCAAGGGATCGAACAATTACTAGTGTGCTAAGTTGATGAAATTTAATATAAAATCTCTCTAATACCTTCCCCAAGTAAGCTGATTGGTATATAAAGATTCATTTTGCTTAGGGAAATACTCGATCTGTTGGTCGAGACAATACTTGATTTCACCAACATTTTATTCCAAAATTCAATCTCTAAGATCAAATGAACTTTCTTTGATTTCCTTACTTGTTCCAATAATATTTAGATTATCATCAGAAACCGAGATAATACAAACACCACCAAAATAATTTCTTTGTAAACACGTAAGGAAATATTTCAATGTTTATTTATTCCTCCCCCGGGAAGAATTAATTGAGTCGATCGTGGAATATTCGACCCAAATATTTTATGTCATATAATGACCTTTGTAATTTTAATATCGTACTTAATACGATTTTCACCATTCTTCATATGAGGAATTTTATATCCATCAGGGATTTTCATAGAAATATTAATATCAATTGATCAATATAAACATGCGGTTACAATGTTTATCAAATGCATTTCTAATTTTACTAACTGCCAGAGATATTAAGTAGTGGAACTTTATTTCATACATAACAAGAGTATATATTTAAAATCTATATCGAGTCTCTGCAAAAACCCATGAGCTTCTAATCTCGCTTTGTACCTCATTACATCATTATTCTCATTCTCTTTTTCGTACAAATACCCATTTATATCGGACAGGGATAATGTTTCAGGTTGTATGTATGATAAGGTCAAGAATATTAGCGAGTCGAGCTCTGCCTCAATTGCTTCTTCCTATTTTACCCAGTCATAGCGCTTCCGGCTCAACTATTGACTTTTGGGTACTGGATCCAAATTTTTAATAGTGAGAGCAATTATGACAACGAATTAGTTGTCGACAACATTGGTAAATTTCTCATGTGTTTATAATTTCTATATTTATATCAACCAAATCTTCATCATTTCCCATAATATTTTGATCTGGTTGTTCCGCAATTTTAGTATTTTTATTATTTTGTGCACGTGCTTCATTACTAGAATTTTCATCTTGGGGACGAATCTCTTCAAGAGACTTCAAGAGTACCTGAATATATTTGCTAGCTTTAGTAATTACCGCAAATTTATGTCTTACATAATAAGGGGTCCTTTACGTTGACTAATTGCATATTTGATGAAGATCATTTCTCGGCATTAGGGGGAGATAAAAATTTAAAATGCAATGAATGCCGAGAAATTTCGTGGAATATAAAAGATCTTCAATATGAAAATTCACACACTAGTTAAAATGAACTGGAAGTTCAAATGATAAATTAACTTGCAATATTCAGCAAGTAATCTGCCAAATTAATTTACTGATGATAAAGAAGTGACTAAAGTACATATACTTGTTGTAAATGCACCAAAAAGAGTAAATGTGCTAATTTTAGGCAATTATATATGTTAATGCCCCACCACGTCAGAAGGTCGTGAAGTAAGGTACAATGTGGTGTTGATATTGAAAACAAATATTGCACATTCTAATATTTGCAGATGGGAAATGTTTAGTTCTTAAGCACTAGTTATAAAAGGGGAATAATCAAGATATGCAGTGAGTTGGATTTGAATTAGATTAGCACCATGTAAAATTTCATGCCCCCAACATGATATAACTAAGTTGGAATTCTTCAATAATAGTCTAGTAATTATTTTGATAAAATCTATTCTTAATTCAACTAAACCGTTCTCGATGTGGACGAGATTAAATGTTCAATTTTAATTCTCAATGCCATATAATGATCATTAATGTCATCAAATCGACATTAACCATTCAAATGGATTTATTGGATAATCCAAAATTTTAAGTTCAATAATATTTGGAAATAAATTTGCTTCAGGCAAATTATATCAATCCATAAGTATTTTCATGACTCTATTTAAAAGAAATAAAATATACGATTTCAACTTTAGTACGAGAATGTCATACTATAAAATTTTCCAATTTATGTCTTTTCATAAGCCCCACAAATAAATTAGTTTGCATAAGATATTATGTTATTTGACATACTATGTAAATAGAATTAGTCAAAATTCGACTTATTATATTTTGAACCGCTCATGTCATAATTTTGATAAATTTGCTTCAGGCAAATTAGTAACATCATTAAAAAAATCATCATTTTCAATGTTCATATTTGCTTCGAGAAAACTAGTACTATGGAATTATATTTTACTCAAAATGAGTGTAACAAGTTGAATCTAAACGTGAAAAGTTCAAGTCAATAAGTTATTACAATTAAGAGCAAGCTTGATAGGTTTACTTTTAGTAAACTAGATAATTTTTTACTACAATTGTTCATAAAAAAATTTTGATATAAACTTTCACATGTAGTTCAGATTCAACAATTTTCAATGAAATAATCAGCTGCAAAAATCAATAATAATAGGCAAATAAATTTTTTTCATAAAAATCCTAATTTCTACAGCAAGTAATTCTCAAGTCTATACTGCTACAATCAGTTCTAATTAATGAAATTTAAAAAGTATTAAGTTTCTTTACCAGAGTGGAACCCTATGGTAAGGGTTCCTAATCGTCTAATGAAATATTTGACTCGTGTGAAGTGCAGACTCAATGGGAGGTTCAAGTATTAGCTTCATCGTCTCATATATAGGGGCAATTTCTTCAACTTCAAACTCGTCACAAATGGGTAAAGACCAACAAGTACAAATGACTAATATTCAGTCCAGATAAAAACTCAATAAAGAGAAAATTAGCTGAAAATAATATCAATGAAAATTTAATAGTGCCCTTACATAAAATTAACATTTCATATGTATATCATCAAATTTAACATTGACATAATGAGTTCATAAAAAAAATGAAGAACACAAACAAGCAAGTTTACCGGTTGTTGCTGGAGTCATCTTAGACATCAGTTTTCGAAGTCATTAAGCACAAGATTAATCAACAGTTAAACAATACCTATCCCCAAGAACCAAGTGCGAAATAGATTAGCCAATATTAATAAACACAATTTCACTACACATGAGAGTCAATTCAACTTGTTAAAAATATTAAAATATACAGGCATCCATAAATAAACATATATCAAATCTCAATGAACAAATATCTTGATTTCATAACATTAAAGGAATTATAAATTCAAATTTTACAATATGTCATAACCTGTACACTACATAAGTGCAACCATGTCTATTGCTATAAAATAATACACAATTGCAAAAATAATACACACGCAATTGATTTGGCGTAATGCTCCTTTTTATTCTATTTTCGAAATATTTCTTCCATTCTCATGAGAAAGAGTTTGTGAAAAAAAATCGCATCGTTGTTATCAACTTCCAGTGATATGAATAGTGTATTATTATGTAAAAAATTAAGAAGAATTGAAAAGACATAATTGATTGGAATTATAATCATGACCAACAAATTGCACTGCACCATTAGAACGGAAATCCTACCGATTAGAAAAGAAAACCCTACCATTAAATCTGTACCAATTAATCAAGTGTATTAGCAGACAATAATGGCCAACCATCAGTATGAATTAATAATAAAATTAGAATTTGATAATTAATCAATGGTAACAGCATCGATCAAATTCAAAATTAATACCTTTAATTGGAAAAAAAATAACCGATTGTTGATGCCCCAAAGAACATCATCCCAATCAAACTTAATCGGATCAGCAAAAACGTGATGTTCAAACGATTCTGCGAGATCCGTGAGACTCAATTGGTAGAGCTTCGTGCTGATAACGTGTTAGAATAAACGTAAAGAAAAGAAGCAGGAACACCAATTTGTTTACCCAGTTCGTTCTGAAGGACTACATCTGGGGGCGACCAAGCCAGAAGGATTTTCATTATGATCTCAGTATTCTCTATCTCACGACATTACAATGAGGAAGATATTTATAATAACAATATTTGGGCTGAAACCCTAAAAGCCCTAAAACCCATGTGGCATAAAGCCCACTAATAATACCAACACAAAATAATGTTCACAATAATAGATTATTTACAATAGAGTAATTTTATTTGATAAATTCTTTCACTTTCCGATTCAAGGTCTTGGGGCAGAGATGACAGGTGGCGGTGGCGATGCTTGTTGTCTGTTTCAACTTTTATTTTCAAACTTATTTTCAGCTTTATTTCTTGATAAGATTTTGTTTCCATTAAGGGCAATTATAGTAATTTAAAACTTAAATTAAATATGTAATTATCAAAATTCTCTTTTCTGCTTATGCAGAATCCCCACATAGAATTACCCTTTGTAAAAAAAAATCAATGATTTGGTTAATCATTTTGCTTGGGCGTATTTATTATTCTCAAATCCTTATTATTAGCTCGAGCCTCCAACTGCTGTGAATTACCTTCTCGATATTTATTAGGGATTAAGTTTTTTGTAGCCGATTAACTTTGGGCCGTTTTGATTTTGGTCCCGCACATCTGAGAATTTTATAATTGCCCCGCAAGTTTAGACTTTTATTGAATTTGGTCCCGATGATTGACGGGTGTCAGTTGCCTTATCGGTCACCAGCCTAGTTAGATATTAATTTAAATTGTCTTTTTTTTTTTTTTAATGCCAATGTGTGTTTTAATTAATTTAATATTTTCTTTTAAATCACTTATTTTAGGCGGGCGGGTTGAGGGTGTTGGGCGTTCGGGTTGTGTAAAATGCCAGGTTAACGGGTCGGGTCAGCATAATTTTTTTATTAGTAAATGCTGCTGGGTCGGGTTTAACCCTACAACCGACCCAACCAATAAATTGGAGGTCCACCAAATGAGTTTAACCTTAGAAAATGGATTTCAAAAATTGAATTCACGCCACTCTCATTACCCCTACCCTTAGTAGGCACACGGGCGATGCCCACTTTCTGTCGCCCATCATTCTTGCCGCCGCCATCAGTGCTTCGCCCTCCGCCGCCGCGCCGAACCTGCCAAACGGGGCTGCTCCTCCCCAATTTAAATGCACCCCCGTCCCAGATTCATAAAACCCTTGGTGCCCCCACTAAAACCCAGATCCATAAAACCTTTGGAGCTCCCACATCGGAGGTGAGTTCGGCGAGTACAAGCCTCTCCACACTGCGAGTACAAGCTCTCGAAAGTGAAGAATCGGGCAGGTTTTCGCCCGAATCGGGCCTGACATTCCCGGAATTTGGGAAGACGAGCAATTCGGGCTTTTGTGGGTTTGCAAAGTGGAAGTTTTCTTTGGGTAGTGTTGATATGTTTAGGGTTTTGTGGGTCTGCAATGAATTTTTTGGCATTTGCTTTCAATTATAGTTTTCTTAATTCCAATGGATTCCTGTGATTTGAAACCCAAATTTGATATGTAACAATGTTCTGTGTTCATAGCTGTTGGAAATTTACATTTGTGCTTCTGGTAATTTTTACATCCCTACTCACACATGTAATTTTTTGGAGCTGATTCACTGAATTTGGGGGAATTGGATTAGAGTTTAGTTAATGGATCCGCTTACCTTGGGAGGAAAATTTATCGAAAATACCGGAATACCAGCTTATCGTACCAGAAATATACCGAATTTATGGGAATTTTCGGTACGGTATGGTACCGTGCCGAAATTATCGGTACGGTAACGGTATAAATTTTCAAAAGTTCTGGTATATCGATATACCGAAATATTTTTCGGTATACCGATACATTTAATATATACCGTACCATATTAGAAAAATATATAATATATTTTACTTTTTTAATTTAATTAATATTTGAGACAGTTAAACAAACTTAGAGGTTATGAAAGAGTATTTACTATTAGTGTTTTTGTACAAATGTGGTTATGAAAAATTCACATTTTAGTGTGTGTGTTCTCCATAATTTGAGGGACATTGCATGTAAATTGTTCCTGGATCTTGACTGTTCTTGAATGGTGAAGTGAGATACCATTTTTGTGTGAAAATTTATCCTTTTATTTTGAATTGTCTCTGTGGGTTTTTCTGACTAAGCTGAAAATTTGAATTCGTATAGTTTTTTTGAGTATTCCCATAGTTAAAAAACGAGTCTTTTAGGAAGATATATGTTGTTAAGAGATTATTCATAAAATATAAGTTTTTTAAATAAATAATCAAGGTATGAACGGTATATCGTTAATTCGGTATGAAACAGTATACCATTAATCCGATATGTACCAAAAATTTCAGTACGGTACGGTGTATAGAAATTTCGATACGGTATACGCTATATAGGGTCTGACTGACCTGGTGAATCATCAAGGTCAAAGTTAGGAATGTATACAGTGACGTATTTTGGATCCTTTTCTTTGAGCCTCAACTGATCCATTTTCAGTGATTCTGGTCTGTCAGGTGCATCTTGTTCTGCGGCAGATTTCTCCTGATCAGATGTTGACTTATCAAAGACCACATGAGACGTTTCTTCCACAACTAGAGTTCGTTTGTTGAAAACCCTCAATGCTTTGCTGGTTGAGGAATATCCTAAGAATATACCTTCATCTGACTTGGCATCGAAAGTTCTCAACTGACTCTTCCCATTGTTGTGTATGAAACATTTGCACCCGAACACATGAAAGTAGGAAACACGAGGTTTTCTGCCCTTCCACAGTTCATAGGGTGTTTTGAAGTGGATCTTAGTCAGAGAACATGTAACACCCCGTCCCAAAATTAATGAATAAATAATTTATGAGTTTTTAATTATATTAATAACACTCTATGTTTTCAAAAGCTTTTATTTCAGGATGACGGACGAGCGTTCTGAGGTTGGAGCACTCGTAGCACATAATAAAGAAATAAATAAAGTACTAGATTTGATTAATATTTAATAAATTTTAATTCATGAAGCTTAAAACGAAAGAAGCCTAATTAATAGTCTTACAATTTATTTTATGGAGCTTATGATAAACAATTCAATAAGCATAATATATATGAATAAGGTAATTAAAAAGAAAAAGATTAGTTCATTCACTTATTTTTCTAAACATAACAAATATAAGTATTTTATGAATAAGGGATTTTTTTAATTAAAAAAATAATTTATTTCTTAAGTAGACTATCTTGAATCTATATTGTAGGTCCCGAATGGGTTTTGTGAGGGTTGAAGTTTAGAGGGGAGGGGTGAATAGACTTCAAAAACTTTTCGTGAATCAGTGTGATTTGCAAGTATGCCTAATCAGAGTGCGAAGTGAATCAGTTTGGACTGATATCCGACTTACTGATATGTCGAGCAAATCAGTTCGGCGTCTATCAGTTTAACTGATTGTGCGGAAGATGTTAACCCGTGTGAAAAACCAGTTTAATAAAACAACAGTTCTGGCCAACAGTTCAGGTCAGAAGACTAAAGTGTCAAGTTGATCAGATCAGAAGCTTGATGCTAAGCTGATCTGGCACAGAATATGCATGCAGATAACAGGTAGTGTGCAGGTGTGTAAAGCAAGATTAAAGGCACACAGATTTATAGTTGTTCGGACAACTTGTCCTACGTCCACTCTTCCCTATCAGCAGAGGCACCAACTTTACCAACTGGACTTAATTTAATGTGTTATTCCAACACAGTACAACCAACAGATATTTAACGAGTTCACACTCAACCAATCCCAGAAATCTAATCTAGAAACCCTAGATAGATATCCTGCTATAACAAACTTAACCTAACACAGTTTTGGTATAAGATTTGTTTTGTTCCAACTAGAATACTATCCTATCTTCTGATTTGCCTAAAGCTAGAGGATAAGTATTCTGCTAAGAACTAAGGGATGAACACTTAAGAGATAATCTTGAACTTGTGTTCTTCTTGTGGAAATCTTAAGAGCTTCTGCTTGTGAATAATTTCCGTAGACTTACTCTGAAGGTTTGATCCCATATTTATAGGCCCGGTTTCGAATTAGCCGTTAGAGAGCAATTCGAACTTCAGTCTATTTTTAGGTAGGTTTACAGGGTTGATGTGATTCTTCTCAGAGGCGGTATGGCCGAAACATGCAACTTTGTCCTTTCTAGCCGTTGAACATTGAGCCTTCAACCCCGAGTCCTATCAGTTCCGTACAGTTGTGTCGATCTCTCATAGGCTAGCAAGTACCATTCAATCTGGTCTTGATAGGTTTTATGCTTGTTGTCTGATCGACCTTTCTGAAAGTATAATGAACTTTCAGAACACTTCTTGGAACTGAACAAATCAAGTGAACTGATCTGCCCTATATGAAGTCTTCGGTTGTAAGTTGTCTTAGCTCAACTTACTGTTCATCTAATGTACTCTATCTGTCTTCAGTCTTGATATCTTCAGATCTTCAATTTTTCTCTTCTGATCTTCAAGACTAAGAGCTATACACATTGAGTCCCCCCTGAATGTGTGATCTAATTTAACTTATACATCAGTTGTTCTATACACCAGTTATCAACTGGTCAGCCTAGTTCTTAATATAAAATGTCAGTCAGCTAACAGTTTCTGACTGATCCTATTACATATGTTTTGGAACTTTTATCAAAACTTAATAAATTTCCCAACATATATTATATTATATAATTCTTGTTTATTCATTATTTGGTTCACTCTTTAGATTTAATATTAGGGACAAAATATTAAGTTAAATATATCATATTTAATATACCGTGATAATTATTAAATGAATGAATTCACGTGAGCACTACTGACTTGTTAGTATAATTGTGATATTATGAGATTTGTTGATTTATATCCCATACATAGTCCATTTATAATTCTTTAATGAATTGGGCTGAGAGTCCTACTTTTAACTAATGAGTCAGTTCGTCAAGGCCTCCATTTAGGATTACTTTGGGCCTCGGTAAATTTTAGATCAAGCCTTATTAATTAACATGTTTCACTCTAATGCATACCAACAAATTAGATACGAAAAACATTAAATATTATATTTACAACATAAATAGTAGTATAAACAAAGCGTGTCATCTATCTTTCTCCGTACACTACAAATTACTTATCATATTTATAATTCATCATACTAGAGGAGTATTTTATTTGGGTTATATACATACGTATTTTACTGTTCATGCATACGTTTTTCATCTATAAAATAACATACTAGGATGAGAATAAATCCACCCGTTCTCCTCACGAAGTGCTGCAAAATTTGTTCTTCATCCTCCTCCCTCCATGATTCAATAAGGAAATCACCATCTTCTTCCTCCCTCAATATAATTCAACATCTCCCTTAATATAATTCAACATAAGAATTGGGGCAATCATAATCTTGCATTCCTTTTTCCTTCTGTAAAAATTCAGACTACTAACCAAATTCTTTCTCCCTCCCAGTTAACTCCGTCACCGCTCCGCCGCCGGAAAACGGCCGCCGGCGACTCTCGCCGTGATATCCAACCTATACGCCAAAATCATCCCTCAACACAAGGATTTCAAATCCACAAACAATGGCGGATCTTCTTGAGGGCTGGGCCGGGTTGTAGCCCGCCCTGATTTTTGGGGAAACACAAATCACCTTGGGGGAAAAAAAAAAGATTTCACAACATAGCTCAACAAGAGTTGAACCTACAACCTTTCAACAAATGTTAGCAACCCTTTGCCACTAACCTACTTCAGTCTTTGTTCATAGTTTGCAAAGTATAAGTATAATACTGGTAAATTAAAATTAAAATTAAATTAAAGTCCTAAATTAAACCCAAGAATTCGTGATCTCTGTATTTATTACAAGTTTTCAGCCCGCCCTATATTTATTCAGGACTTCTGTATTTATTTTAAGCTTTCAGCCCGTCCTACAATTTGATCCTGGATCCGCCATTGTCCACAAACCGATCGTCCATATGACTTTTCATTTGAAAGTAATTAAATTTTAAAGTTTCGAATCTTACCTTTTCCAAAAATGCCACCGCCGCACGGTTTGTCTCGATTCTGGTACCAACTGAAAGCCCTTGACGAGTAGAACAAAAGCCCTCAATCAATTTCATGATCGGAGCCCTGAACGCCGTCGATTTTCGCCGGAAAAATTAAGGTTAAAAATATAAAAACACACTTCTTCAAAATTGAATCTATAGGGGATAGGGGATTGGTTAGAATATACAAAAATAGAATTACACATAGGATTTATTTTTAGTGACATGTAGGATTTATTTTTAATGACATGTACACCAAACTTCTCCTAGAATGACACATAGATTAAATCAATGTAGAGTTGATACATCATCAAGAAAAACTCCCTATTAGTAATATAGGGGATGCGTGTGCGTGTTATATGAGGTGTGTGTTAATTAGATTATTTATGCTGCTATTACTATTATTATTATTATTATTATTATTATTATTATTGGCATGTGTGCACAGTGTGTGTTAGTAGTGTGTAGACATGCTCAAACCGAACCGGAACCGCCGGTTCAAACCGGAACCGAACCGAAACCGTAAAACCCACGGTTCGGTTCCAGTTCTAGCAAAACCAGAACCGGGAACCGCCGGTTCGAACCGGAACCGGCGGTTATTCGCCAAAACCACCTGTTCGAACCGGAAACCGCCTCCAATTTAAAAATTCTAGCCGTTGAGATCCAATGGCCCAGATTAAAGAGCCGTTGAGATCCAACGGCTGAGATTAAATAGCCGTTACTGGAACCGCCGGTTCGAACCGTGGAACCGCCGGTTCCGGTTCGAACCAGAGGTTTTCGACCGTTTTTTTTTTTAGTTTTTTCAAGATTTAATCTATAAATACCACCTCATTCCACTCCAAAATTCACCCCAAAGTGATTCAACTCATTACTTTCTTCTCATCTCTCTCAACTCTCACTCAATTCTCAAAGTTTATTATTTACATTACTTACATATTACATACACTACACTACACTATAATTTATATATTAGTATATTACACTAAACTATATATTATACTACACTACATATTATACTACACTATATATTATATACACTATATATAACACTATACTACATTACTACATATTAGTATATTACACTACACTATATATTATTTACATATACACTTACATATTATGGAAAGCCATCAAAGCAACAAGGGTAAAGGCAAAGCTTCTTCCACCTCTTCCGTTCGTCTTCCACGACCACAACCACCGGCACTGATCGAGTGGAGGTTAGATGATATTGAGGCCATACTTGGTCCCGGTTATGAGAATCCTCTTGAAGATGATGCTATACCACGACGTCCTACTCAAGAAAGTCAAAACCACCCAACCGACTCCAATGCCGAGCCAATTCCAACCCCAACTCCAAGTCGAGCTCAACTTAAGTCGGATATTTTTGCACGTCACTTTAAAAAAGTGATCAACGAGGATGGTACTATTAAAGTTCATTGCAACTATTGTGAGAAAATATATTCTTTTGTCAAAGGAGGGGGATATGGGACATTCGAGAAGCATTTGAAAAAAATTCACCCGGATAGAGTTGGAATTAGTTCAAACCAAGCACAACTTCGTAGATTTACGTCAACCGGTGGCGGTGGTGGAGTTCAAGGCGAGGTAAGTAACCCCACTTCTCTATTTACATTTGATCAAATGAAATATAGAAAATTGTTAGCTAAATTTGTGTGCACACAACACCTTCCTTTTCAATTTGCCAATAATTCATTTTGGAATGATTTTGTTAACCTTGGTCTTCAACCCACGGCAAAAAAAGTTTCACGTCATACTACTACTCGTGATGTTGCTAAAGTTGTTTATGAGTATAAATTTGCTTTGATTAATCTATTTGCCGATTTAAATGTTAAAGTTTGTATATGTGCGGATATTTGGAGTGATAATTTTCAAAAGCATAGTTATATAGGAGTTACATGCACTTGGATTGATGATTCGTGGACTCTTAACAAAAGACTGATTGCTTATAGAGTTTTTGATACGGAACACAATGCCGTTAATATTAGAGATAAATTGCATGATATTTTAAATGAGTATGCTCTTACTAAAAAAATATTTTCTATTGGTTTTGATAATGCTAGTGCAAATACGGCTACTATTGAAGATCTTAGAAATATTTGTCAACCATATCTTGGTGGAAATTTTTTTCATGTTAGATGTATGTGTCATATTTTAAATTTATGTGTTCAAGATGGTTTAGATGCTTTGAAAGAACAAGTTGGTCCTATTAGATCCGCTATTTATTATATGTCGAGACATTCAAAATTGAAAAAAATGGAAAGTTTTTTGTAGAACATACAATATGCATCCCAAAAAATTTCTCTTGATGTGTCAACTCGTTGGATTTCCACGTATAAATTGTTAAAGGAGTCTATGGATTATAAAGACGCTTTTATGTACATTTTTACTCAAGAAAATTGTGGTATTCGTTTATATCCTCAATATTGGGATTCATGCACTTCTTTGTGTAAAATTTTGGGAATTTTTAATGATTCCACAAAAGTGTTATCCGGTGTTTATTATCCTACTAGTAATTTAGCGCTTGATTATTGTATTAAAGTTGCTCATGTGTTAAATGAAAATATTACAAATCCTTTATTAAGTGGTGCTACTTTCTCTATGATGCAAAAATGGAAAAAATATTTTACAAATATTCCCGATCTATTCTTGGTTGCTAAAGTGTTTGATCCTAGAGTAAGATTGGATGGATTAATAATGTTTTTAAATATGTATTATATTTATTTATTTCCTAATAGACATATGGTCATGGGTGAAGATGATGTATATCCTAATCCGAAAGAGATTGGTAATCGGATTAAAGTTACTTTAATGTCTTTATTTAGAGAATATAGTGGTCCCGATTTTGAAGTAAATTTTGGTGGTGACTCTTCTATGAGTCAATATGAAGATATATTAACGGGTTTTTATGATGAGCGTTCTCAAAAACGCCCAAGGTCTACTTCTAACCCTTATTACTTAACTTGATCATTATTTATCCTTCTACATTTGTTCTGGGCTTTTGATGAAGATGAAGACAACACTACTTTTTAATATACTAAAGTGGTGGTCGAGGATGAAAAATATCTATCCAATATTGTCAATGCTAAGAAGAGAAATTTTTGCATCTCCCGCCTCAATTGTTCTTGAATTGAACAAACTTTTTAGTTTGGGAGGCTACATTTTGGATGCAACGAGATCGAATATGACCGTTGAAAACGTGGAAAACCAATGCTTGCTTGATGATTGGGTAAGAGCCTAAAAAGAGAAGTCAAGAATTAATTGATAATGATGATCAAGATAGCTCGAAGAAACTACCACCGGAAGTGATGCATGAAGAATCGAATCGATCCAAATCAACGAGGTAAGTTTGAGGTAAGAGAACTACGTGGAGTTTGATTCCTATTTGGATACGTAGGGCAACTTAATTTTAAGTTTCAAACTTAGAATTTCTAAGTTTATTTCTTAAATTTAAGCTCAAGTCCAATTTCTTTTAAATCCCCCCCCCCCAAATTTATTTTGTAAAGTTTAAAATTTTAAGTTGTAATTGTAATTACTAATTCGATATAGTTCACTTTGTAATTTGTAAATTTGTAATAGTTCAATTAATTTGTAATAGTAGATTACTAGCTTATTTTAAGTTAGAATTACTAATTTGTAATAGTTCAATTACTTTGTAATAGCTACTAATTTATAATAGTTCAATTATTAATGTAATCTTCAATTTAAATTCTCTTATTAACAATAACAATGTCCAATTTCATGATCTATTTATACATTCCTTCAAATTTTAGATTCAAAAAACTAAGAAACACAAGAAAAAATATATGAAAAAAAAAAAAAAAAAAAAAAAAAAAAAAAACCGGCCGAACCCAATGTTCGAACAGAACTGTCGGTTCGAGAACTGAACCAAACCGCCTTTGGCCACGATTATTGTTCGGTTCCCCCTCCTTAATTTTGGAACCATGAGTTTCTAACCGTGAGCATGTATATTACTTATTATGTGTGTGTTAATATTGTTATTATCATAAAGGGTGTGAGGTGTGCTATATGTGGTGTGTAATTAACTGTATAATATTATAATAAGATACTTTTAATATTATTATTAAATATATGTATTAATATCACTATTGAACATGTTATTATTATTATTATTAGTATTATTATTATTATTATTATTATTATTATTATTATTATTATTATTATTATTATTATTATTATTAGGTATGCGTGCCTTGATGATTTGGTGTATCAGTATTTGTAAATTGTGGTGTGTTTAATATATTAACTAAATAACTATTAGTGTCCATATTACTATCATCATAATATAATGTATATTATATGTATTGTTAGTATTATTAGTCTGGTTCTCTTAATAAATATATAAACAATGTCTCCGGCATGACAAATTATGATTTTTCAAGGCATAATTGATATTATTATTTTTATTCACATAATATGATTACAAGTGTTCAATAATATTGTTTACGTTACTAGTTAAATGCTTATAAAATATCATTGGTTTTACTTGTTATTTCTTTCTAACTGTTAAGTGAATAACGTGTCAATTCAAAGACGATCGATCTCATTGACTGTTGTAGTTTACTTTAATTGATACATATATAATTATATTATTTGATTAAATTGATGATGATTAATGATATTACTTATGAAATTATAAAGAAAGGAATACTATTAAGTAATTTAAGAATCAAGAAGTTCTGATAATAATTAAACTTTCAAGAAAACGTCCTGGGAGAAGTGTTTCGGACCAGAGGCTCGGGACGTCCCTACAACTTGAGTTATCTTGCCAAAGAATTTAAAAACAGTTCTAACTTATCTATAAAGTTAAAAGGTGGGTGACACTATCTGTTTTGTAGTGGTTAATGTTACAGGGATTGTTGGTGTATCCTATTATGACTATTTTGATATAAACAAAAGAAAATATGTATGTTTGGCATATGGGTTTACGTGGCATTTATGCTAGCATCCCTCGAACTATTTGGCGTATGGGTTTAAGTGGCATTTATGCTAGCGTCCCTTGAACTATTTGGCGTATGGGTTAACGTGGCAATCAAATGCTAGCGTCCCTCGAAACGAAAGGATGATAAGGCGTATGGGTTAACATGGCAATCAAATGCTAGCGTCCCTCGAAACGAAAGGATATTAAGGCGTATGGGTTAACGTGGCAATCAAATGCTAGCGTCCCTCAAAATGACAATGAAAATATGATAAATGAATTATGAGATACTAACACTATAAGCATATTGCCAATATGAGTAACAACATACAAGTTACCCGCTGATATTTTTATCTCACCCCCCCACAGTTTGATATTTTCAGGATATGATTAAGAGAGGGGCTGGAGCTGCAAGTAGACACAGAGTTTTCCCATATTATCAAGCTATCACTAATAAATATTATGAAGTTTCCTTTGAACTATGATGTATATCTTTTAGAAATTGTTGAACTACTTTTCGAGTGCTAAAAACTGAATGATGCATTTTTATAAGATCGTTAAAGTCATAACTCTACTTTGATTCTTTTAAGAGTCTTCCCCACGCTTTAATCTTTTTGATGTTCAAACTTTTATACTTTCAGCTGCAAAATGATATTTATGTTAGTTTAAACATTACTGTTTTATTTTTAAAGAAATTTTTAGGCTCAGTTCTTACGGTTACTTAAGTGGCAAACCGGATCTAGAATGTTTAAGTTGCAAAGGCTTCATTCTGGAATCGGGGCGTTACAGAACACCTGTTTTGCGTATGACATGCAGTGTTGATTGCTTCTGCCCAGAAATGACTTTGTGTTGAATGCTCAGCTAACATGGTGCGTGCAGCTTCTTTAAGTGTTATGTTTCTCCTTTCTGCTACGCCATTTTGTTGTGGTGTTCTTGCAGCTGATGTCTCATGCTGTATACCAAACTCAAAGCAAAAATCAGACATAAATTGGTTCAAGAATTCTGTACCTTTATGCTGTCCCAATCTGCAGTATAAATCGTTCCTTTTCTGGAGCCAGTTAGCAGGATCTGTTGAGTGACTCGATTTCTGATTGTGCATCTATCTGACGAGAACTCAACACTAAATCCGTTGTCGCAGAACTGTGATACAGATAACAGGTTGTGCCTTAAGCCATCAACGTATGAAACACCTGTAACCTGTACATCATCATTCACTAAGGTTCCAACTCCTCTGGTAAAACCAAAGTTGTTGTCACCAAAAAGAACTTGTTGGCCTGGTTTTTCAATGTAATTGCTGAGGAGATGTTGATTTCCAGTCATGTGCCTTGAGCATCCACTATCTATGTACCAGATAGTTTCTTGTATACCTCCTTTATTGGCCAGTCCCACTCGAGCCTGCGAACAAGTCAGATCTTAGGTACCCCAATAGAATCAGGTCCTAGGGGTTAGCAGTACCTTTCGGGATCCAAACAAATCTAGCACCTCTGTTGAAAACAGAAGACTTGATTTGTCTCCCATAAACATCTACATACTCATACGTCTCTTCATATGCAATCTGGTCTGTATGAGTATTAGTGTGAGCCTTGGATGAATCAGAAAACTTGGGATTTTTCATTGAAACTTGTCTTCTTTTGATCCAATGGGGCTTAGGTGCAACAACCCTAGGTTTCTGATTGTAAGGGTAGGTACGACTGCTACCATTAAAAGATTCATATCTTTTTCGCATAGGTGGCTTAGCAGTTTACCCTTAGCTTGCTTGTTAGGCAGCTTGGACTGAGTTGACTTCAGCTGAGACTGTCCCTCGCGAGATGGTCCATACTGAGGCCTACTCTGCTGATTTGGCTGTGGTCTCTTCAGAAGAATAGGATTCTTCTGTTGATTCCTCGGCTAATGTCTGATCAGTTGGGGTCCATTTTTGTTCCCTTTCTGATCCAGCACTCGCGTTGCCTGGTCAGCTGATCCTTTTCCCTTATCTGATACAAATTTAGCATTTCGTGTATCTTGATCAAAAAACTCGTTTGGTTACACTTTTATGATGTGAACTAGATGGGACTTTTGAGGATCCAGAAGGGATTTCAACCCAATTCCCTTCTTTTCAGTTGGCGTACAAAAATAGTTGTTCAGATCTTGAACAGTCTTAGATGATTTCGTAAAAACCTCTATTTTCTTACGCAAACTGTCATCAATAGCTTTCAGACTTTCATGCATTCGGAAGAGTTCATCAAACTTAGCCTGAAGGACTTTGAGTTCTCCAGCTTGTTGTTGATTTAGAACCAACTGTTCCTTAATCAGCTTTCCCTGATCAGTAATACTGACTTTCAGAAACTCTAGTTCGGTAGTCATCTTCTGAACTGTGTCAGCTGATTTTAGTTCAGCTGCTTTACTTGCCTCAACTTCCTTGACAAGCCAGATGTTCTCAACCCTTAGGTTATCGTTCTCAACTTCCACTCGTGTATAAGTATCTATTGCATTAAAGAGATCATCAAGCAATTGGTCATTGTAGACCTGCAGGTTAATCTCTCCAGCAGATGTGCTCAGCACAACATGTGTAGAAAAGTAAACCACAAAAGGTTTAGAGATTACCTCAGACTGATCTGCTTCTCTGGCCATAAGTGAGGGTAGAAGTCTAGAGGGGAGGGGTGAATAGACTTCTAAAACTTTTCATGGATCAGGTGTGATTAGAAAGTATGCCTGATCAGAGTGCGGAGTGAATCAGTATGGACTGATATCCGACTTACTGATTGCTCGGAGGCAGATCAGTTCGGCGTCTATCAGTTTAACTGATGGTGCGGAAGATTAGTTAACCCGTGTGAAAACCAGTTTTACTCAACCAAGATTCTGATCAATCTGTTTTAAATCAGATGACGAAAGTGTCAAGCTGATCAGTTCAGTAGCTTAATGCTAGTCCGATCCAGATTCAGAATATGCATGCAGATAAAATGTAGTGTGCAGATAAGTGTAAAGCAAAGTAAAGGCACACATATTATAGTGGTTCGGACAATTTGTCCTACGTCCACTCTTCCCTATCAGCAGGGGCACCAACTAACCAACTGGACTTAGTTTAATGTGTTAGTCCAACACAGTACAACCAACAAATGTTTCACGAATTCTCACTCAACCAATCCCAGAAATCAGATCTAGAAACCCTAGACTGAAATCTTGCTATAACAAACTTAACCTAACTTTTGTTTGGGTATAAGATTTGTAATGTTCCAACTGGAATACTATCCTAATATCTGGGTAGCCTAAAGCTAAAGGATAAGTATTCAAGGCTAAGCACAAATGGGATGAACACTTAGAAAATAATCTTCGATTTAGTGTTCTTTGTGCGGAAATCTGCTTGAGCTTGAGCTTTATGATAATTTCTGTCACCTTACTATGAAGGTTTGATCCCATAATATAGGCATGAAATCGAACTAGTTGGAGAGAAATTTGAATTTCGGTCTATTTTTGGTAGGTTTGCAGGCGGACGGGACGTGCTTCAGGGATGTCATGGCCGAAAGCATGCAACCTTATCCTTTCTAGCCGTTATACTCTGAAACGCCAGTCCTGCACTTGTAAGTTCTGTACGTGCGTGTCTTCTTCTCATTGGCTCATAAGTACACAAAGTTGGCACTTGATTTTCCAACAAGTTTGACATTCTTCTTGTCTGAGTGATTTGGCTCGTACTAGGTAGCTTGAAGTGGTTACATGATGAAACTGACCAGATCAGATAAAGACTGATCTGTCTACCTGTATGAATCTTCTGATGTAAGTTGTCTTAGCCCAACTTACTGATTATTCTTGTTATCTGATGTCGGTCTTCTTGTCTTGATACCTTCTGATCAACTTCGTGTCTGATCTTCTGCATATCTGATCTTCTGCATATCTGATCTTCTGCGTATCTGATCTTCTTAAAGACTAGACCTATTCTTATGTAATCCATCAACTGTCTATACATCTCAGCTGGTCATCCTATCTGATATTTAAATCATCAGTCAGCTAACAGTTTTGACTGGTCCTATTACAATCTGTTTTGGAACTTCCATCAAAACTAACTACAAATTTCCCAACATAACGGTATAAATTTTTAAAAGTCCTGGCATACCGGTATACCGATACATTGGATATATATCGTACCATATTAGAAAAATATATAATATATATATTTTTTAATTTAATTAATATTTGAGACAGTTAAACAAACTTAGAGATTATGAAAGGGTATTTACTATTAGTGTTTTTGTACAGATGGGGTTATGAAAGATTCACACTTTAGTGTGTGTGTTCTCCATAATTTGAGGGACATTGCATGTAAATTGTTCCTGGATCTTGACTGTTCTTGAATGGTGAAGTGAGATACCATTTTTTGTGTGGAAATTTATTCTTTTATTTTGAATTGTCTCTGTGGGTTTTTCTGACTAAGCTGAAAATTGGAATTCGTAGAGTTTTTTTGAGTATTCCCATAGTTAAAAAACTAGTCTTTTAGGGAGATATATGTTGTTAAGAGATTATTCATAAAATATAGATTTTTTAAATAAATAATCAAGGTATGAACGAAATATTGTTCATTCGGTATGAAACAGTATACCGTTAATTCGATATGTACAGAAAATTTTGGTACGATACAATATATAGAAATTTTGGTATGGTATACGGTATGTGATTTTAGCATTCCAAAATTAAGGTATATCGAACTTCGTTATACCGTAATTTTTGGTACGGTATGGTATGAATTTTCACATACCGTAAATTACGGTATGGTATACGGTATGATCGATACGGTATAGTATGCCACCCCTATGCCTACCCATTCTTATTTAATAAAAAAATTTGAATATGACCAATTTATTGAACCCGACCCGTTAAAACTTGTCCAGTAAAACCCGACCCATGTGGACCCCGAAACCCGACATAAACTGGTGAATAAAAGTAAACAAAAAAATAATTTAAATGCATTAGGGTGAATATCCACTTGTCGGCCTCCAAATAAACAAGAAATGTAAATAATTTCCATGTGTACATTACCTGGTTGACCAACCGGTGTTGGGAGATGAATTTAATAAAGATTTTAATTAGATCCCAAAACCCCTAAGTATGACATGTATCAGGACATCTTTTTTTATTTTTGGTCGGACAAAGTTAGTTGTTAGATGTTAGTAGTTAGTACACCAAGCACCCAAACACTCTACAAATTCACCAACCCTCCTTATAACTCCCATACTCCAATTCGTTCCCAAAGGGAATCGAACTTGGGTCTCCCACTCAATTGAGGAGCCCAGTGGTTAGGTGGTCTAAGCCACCTGGTTAATATAAATCCCAATATAAGATTGGAAAATAAATTGTATCAGGACATCTTGATAAGTAATGATCAGGTTTTTAATAGATCCTAGGATCAGGATTATCTGCACCATGTATAGTCAGCAGATATAGTTCAGGATAATAAAGTATGCTGAAGACTCAGAAGATCCTGAAGACTAAGAAGATCCTGAAGACCGATAATCCTGAAGACTGTTAGTACTGACCAATAAGACCCTGAACAACTATTTCGGAGTAAATAGTGTTTTGTCCATTCTTAGTACAAACAAAGAGAATGTTACACATTCTTGGACATTAAGGAACATATAAGTTCAGTGTGGTTGACCTAAAAAAGAGCCGTTTTGTTTGTCTCTATTCAAAGGAAGATCTCGATCAATGAGGAGGCGACAACAACGTACTATACTGACACTGAAAGCGACATCTCACTGAGGAAATGTCAGGACTGATATCTTCCAATTTACAGAAAGTGATGATTGGCTGTTTGGCTATATATTACCCAAACAATGCAAGGGCGCGTTCAAACTCTAAATGTAGCCGTTTACCACTAACCAAAAGAGGAAACCCTTGATGCTATCTCTTCCAACGGATAGTTTTTCAAGAGTGACTCTTAGAGTTGCCTATAAATACTGAAGGCCTTGCAACAATCAAGGTTAGAGCTCAAGCATATTCAAGTTTGTTTTGAAGCACTCGAAACCCTAAAAATTTCCCAAGCGTTTCATCTTTGAAGACAACTCAAATACTAAGCCTAGTGTTGTTAAGATTCAAAGCTTAGTAGAGATATCCTTGCCTTTGCATTTGTTCTTATTTGTAAAGGATATCTCAACCCTAGTTGGAAACCAAACCAAAACCCAAACCCTAAGTGTTAGGTAGTTTGTGAAGTTTGTTGTTTGGAAGTTGAGAGAGTTGTTGTACAAGTTAGAAAGCTGGTGTGACAGTCTGAAAACTTGAGAGAGAGTAGTAGTTCTGAGTACTAGGACTAAGAAAGCAGATCCTAGGGATCAGATTACAATTGAGAGGTAATTTTGATCAGTGTACCTTGGTACTCTAAACCCAAGTAATTCCTAAGGTGTTAAGGAATTCCTCTGAGATCAGGGAGAGTGGAAGTAGGAGCTTGAGTCTCTGAACCACTATATTTTGCTGTGTTGTTTATTGCTTTCTGTACACCATTTACTGTTGCATATCTTCACTGAAAGCATACAAAGGTTTTCTGAATTCAGTTGGAAACAATCCATTGAAAGTGCATTAACTTGGTCACAACCTTAATCATCATTTTCATAAAGGAAAAGGTATTTTCAGCAAACTTAAAACGAATATAAACTTGGGGCCTACACTTTCCGCACCTTAGTTAGCTAGTGTAGATAGTTATCAAACTGAATAACTCTCTGAGTGTTCAATAAGATTGTTATCTGTACCAAGCTACTCAGGATTGTAGCACTCAGGATCAGTTGAGCTAATCTGTAGGACTGAAAGAAAGCTCAGGGTGGTTGTCTCAGTAGACTATTACTCAGAGTGATTTGTGCTTCTCAGGACTAAACTCAGGAATGTTGGGGAATAAGTTGCACAGATCTATTCGGGGTGAATATTTAAATACAAATTTAATTCTTTAATTATTACTAGCATGAATTAATCATATATTAATTCAAATAATAATCCAACAACATATCATGCATATAATAATTCACGTAAAATCTACGCATGCGGAATTCTACGAGTTTACGTGAACATACCTCTTGGGATGGCAGTGATTTAGACTAACCAAAAGAACTTCCCAAGTATTCCCTTAGCCCTCGTTCGACTATCCGGTGGAAGGACTCTTGTGAACGATTTAACAAAAGGAAAATAAATTATGTTGCACCACCTTTGTGGATTTACTAACTTTTCCAGCACATGGAATTGTACACTACTCACAATTGTCATTTTTTGAAAAAATACAATCTGTCGACGTTACAAAATATTTGATATTTTATCGACGCTGATATTTTTCCGAAAAACCAATTTTCGTGTGTTACTGGGAATGAAACATTCATCCCCTATTTATAGAGGCCAGATGGTCGAAAATTTAGGTCTAAAATAATGTTGAAAAATCTTTTCTTGATCTTCAAGAAATCTTGAATATATCCTATATTCTTTTTCCCATAATTATAATATTCCACAAAATCCCACCTTCTCTATTTGCTATGGAATTTTCAAAAATATTGGGGTCAAGAATCCAAGATTTGGATCTTCTTGAATTTATGAGATATTCTTGTATTTCAAGAAATACATATCTTCCATAATATCTTTTCAAGAAAATCAAGAAAATCTTTCTTGCCCACTATATTTTCTAATTTTTTGAAAATCACATCATAGATAACCTAGTGGGAGATTTCTTGAATTTAATGAGATAATCTTGTATTCCAAGAATACATATCTTCATTCCATAACAAAATTCAAAGAAAATCTTTTTCCCAATATATCTATGATTTTTGAAATTTAGTTGGAAAATTAAGCAATAATATTTATTTTATTTTAATCACCTTTTCAGTTATTGGACTATATGTTGGGCTACTTAGGGGGCCTTTAGGAGAATTAAGATTCGACCTTCTAATGGACCTTGAATATCTAATATTGAGCCACAATATAATTCAAGCCCATAAATATTAATTAATCCCACTACATAATTAATATTGCACTATCCATCTTAACCCATATTACAGTCAATATGGCTCCCGATCATTATGTCCCGTGTTTAAGATTATCTAGCCCATTAATTAATTCAAGCCACTGAAATAGCTTTCCGTTAATTAATATCTTTTGTCCTTGGTCAAGGAATGGTTCAACATTATTATCCATACCGGAAACTAATTCCACTTGCAAGATTTGGTATGATAAAGCTTATGAACCTCCCAAGGGGGCAAATCGAACAAGCGTACTTGCACACGATTCTTCGTATTAAATCTTAGCAATCACATGTGACTAATAATATTGCCCAAGATAAAAAGTATTGAATCTCTCTGATTCGCTACCCATGATAAGTCAAAGCAATAGTTACCAATCCCACGTGATCCTATTTAAGGAACGAAGATTAAAAAATAACGAACCACTGAGGTCTAATTCTTCCTTGTTCAGTTCTGAAGAATTTATCCTCCTGTAGGTCCTATTCAGTGCATCAGTCATGCACTAGTGTAATCTCTTGGTCAAGACAAACCAATCTGAGCCTTACACTTCAACCTTTCACGATGGGTTGTTCATTTCCATCTAGGTCATGAATAGCGTACTTTTAGTTACAAGGGACTGTTAATTTAATCTTCTGTGATCTGGTATCACTAAATTAACTACAATGTAACACGTACGACTTATTGAACAGTTATGCAGTAAATATATGTACATTCAATAATATTTAAAGCATCAGTGATAAACAATTTATTTCAGTAAATAAGTCTGAAAATTCAGTTTCGATTATACAAAGTAAAAAGCATACTTTCCAGTATAATCCCAACAAGGAAGGCCTGACTCATTGATCAGCAAGTTTTAAAAAGGTTGAAAAATACTATACACGTGTATTCCCCCCCATACACGTGTGAGACTCGTACTTGGGACCAACAAGTGGTATCAGAGCAGTGGTTCAACTGACCACTTGCTTTGGAAGCCATGGTCTTGTTTACTGAGAGACTTTGGTGGTCTACTGAATAGATCTTACTGCTGATATCTTACAAGGCTAAAGGACCTATGGTTATTGAAGAACAATCTCGTGTTTTGGACAAGGGTAAAGGACCTATGGTTTCAGAGAACTTGAAGGTTCAGGAAGGAAAGCCAAAACCTCAGGAAAATGCTAGAAAACCTGAACACTCAGTAGGAAATCCTCTGGCTAGTACTTCAAGGTCTCAGGCCAAGAATACTGCCCAGAAGAAATCTGCACTGAACCATCAGAGGAATCCTCAGAAGAGAAATACTCAGCCGAGAAATTCTCAACTGAAGAGACCAAGTCCTATGTATATTGAAAGACCCCAATTTCAGTACAGGCAACTTAAACCCCACTTGCCTAGAGGTAAAGGTTTCCTGAACCCGAGTCAGCAGAGACATAAACTAGCTGCACCAAGGCCAAAGCATTAGACCAAGAGGCCTGAACCCAAGAGGAACTCATGTTCATGCTAAGGCTGGCACTCATACACAGAATACTGCCAAGGCACCTAGGGTGGTGAACGTGTATGTAGATGTTTATGGAAGACAAATCGACCACTCTAAAGTGATTAAAGTTGTTAGGCAGATTTGGGTTCCAAAAGGTACAGCTAACCTGGTAGGACCCTACACCAAATGGGTACCTAAGGGCTGATTTTGTATCAGGTGAAAGAAAAGGCTTTGAACTGAATGAAGACAACATAACCCTGATGAGTGGAAGTGAAATTGCACCTGGTGCATGGTACTTGGACAATGGATGTTCAAGACACATGACAGGATATAAATATATTCTCACTGACTAGGTTGAACAGAAAGGCCCTCAGATAACTTTTGGAGACAATTCCAAAGGTCAAACAGAAGGATATGTAACACTTGAAGTTGATACTGTTCATATCCATGGTGTATCTTATGTGTCTAGTTTAAAGCATAACTTGCTTTCTATCAGTCAATTCTGTGATAAAGGATTCAGTGTTGAATTCTCAAAGAACTTATGCTATGTAAAAGATAACATTCCACAACAAGTATTACTGACTGGCACTAGAAAAGGAAATGTGTATATTGCTGATTGGAAATTGACTCATATGGATACATGTTTAGTTGCTAAGAAAGTCACTGAAACCAATTGGTTATGACACAAAAGACTGAATCACTTGAACTTCAAAACCCTAAACAAACTTAGCACTTGTGAGGGGGTTACCCAATGAAGTATTCAGTAAAGATTATGTATGTGATGCTTGTCAGAAAGGCAAACAAATCAAAGCATCATTCAAAAGCAAAGTAGAAGTATCTACTGATAGGATACTTCAAATGTGACATATGGATATATTTGGTCCAGTAACACCTTTGAGCACTAATGGCAGGAAATATACACTTGTGGTAGTTGATGACTACTTAGATATACTTGGGTCATATTCTTTCAAGAAGAAAGAGACTCGCATAAAACCGCTGAACCATTGAAAAAGACTCAATAATGAAAAGAATCTGAGTGTGGTCAAAATCAGATCCGACAAAGGCACTGAATTTATCAACCATATTATATCTAATTATTGTTCAGCTAATGGAATAACTCATGAAACATCAGCTGCAAGGACCCCACAACAGAATGGTGTTTCCTAAAGAAGAAATAGGACTCTGAAAGAAGCTGCAAGAACAATGATTGCTGAAGCTGACATTCCTAAGAGATTTTGGGCGGAAGCAGTCAACACTGCATGCTACTCTCAGAACAAATCAATGTTTCAAAGAACCAAGGAAAAACACCATCTGAACTATGGAATGAAAGGAAGCATCTTGTCTCTTTCTTTCGTGTGTTTGGTTGTAAGTGTTTCATACACAATAATGGTAAAGATCAGTTGAAAACTTTTGTAGCAAAGCTGATGAAGGGATATTCTTGGGATATTCTGAAGCCAGTAAAGCCTTCAGAGTTTACAACTGTAGGACCCTTATTGTGGAAGAAACATCTCATGTTGTTTTTGATTAATCTACTTGTGTTCAGAAGAAACAGGAACATGACTCAGGAGACTTAACAAAGAGTCACCAGACTTAGCCTGAAGAAAAATGCCAAACCATCCCCTGAGCCTAAAAAGAAGAAGCCAATCATATTCTATGAATGGAGTGAGTTAGACTCAGATAAAGAAGCTCAGGATGAAGATAATCAGGCTGGTGAAACTCAGGATGATAGTTCTCCACTGAAGGAAAGCCAACAACTGAACCTGACCTATCTGATCAAATCCCTGTTCAGACTCAGGTATGTAATGCCGATGAAGATGTGGTCACAGCTGAGGCAAATTCTGAATCTATCAACCAAGGGGGAACAAATGTCACTAACAATGTTCTGAATGGAATTTTCCCTGAGTAAGATGATTCCCTTTCCCCTTTCCTGTTGTTCCCTGAGTTTAATGATATACCTGAACCTAACATTTCTGATGTTGAGGATATTACTGAAGGGGGAACATCCAGGAGAACATGGTTGGATAGTCATCCCTCAAGTCAGATTGTGGGTGATCTATCAGAAGGTGTTAAAACAAGAAGGTTCCATGGTGAAAGTGCTTTATTCTGCTGCTTCTTATCTGAGAAAGAACCTACTGAGATTGAACAAGCTCTTCAAGATTCATTTTGGATTATTGTTATACAAGAGGAGCTAAATCAGTTCACTAGGAATGAATTTTAGGAGTTAGTGGATAGATCTAAGAGGCACAATGTGATTGGAACTAAATGGGTGTTCAAGAATAAGAGAGATGAGGACAACATCATTGTAAGAAACAAGGCAAGACTAGTTGCACAAGGTTATTCCAAGAAGAAGGCTTGGATTATGATGAAACCTTTGCACCGGTTGCAAGACTAAAAGCCATCAGATTGTTTCTTGCATACGCAGCTCACATGAAGTTCACAGTCTATCAGATGGATGTGAAAAGTGTGTTTCCGAATGGTGTGCTTAAAGAAGAGGTTTATGTGGAACAACCTCCTGACTTTTGTCAGAATGACCAAGTTTACAGGCTCAGGAAAGCCTTGTATGGTCTGAAGCAAGCACCCAGAGCATGGTATGATACTCTTTCTCAATTTCTTACTGATCATGGTTTTATCAAAGGAATAGTTGATAGGACACTGTTTAGGATAGAAGATGGAAAAGATATCATACTAGTTCAGATATATGTGGATAACATCATATTTGGATCAACTAATCATCAGACGTGTGAGAAATTTTCTGCCCTGATGAAAGGAAAGTTTGAAATGTCAATGATGGGGGAGATGAATTTCTTTCTAGGACTTCAGGTCAAGCAATCTAAAGAAGGAATATTCATCAATCAAGCAAAGTACACCAGAGATCTGATTGCTAAATATGGTGTACAGAATTGCAATGCAGGTAGGATTCCCATGAATACTAACTACAATATGGATCCTGATCCTAAAGGCAAGTCAGTTATCCACACTGATTATAGAGGGATCATTGGATCATTGCTCTATCTCACAACAAGTAGGCCTAACATTACTTTTGCTGTTGGGATATGTGCAAGGTACCAAGCTAATCCTAAGGCTAGTCACATGGAAGCTGCCAAAAAGATTTTGAGATATCTTAAAGGCACAATGAATAGAGGATTATGGTATCCAGCTGATGATAACCTTGAATTAACTGGTTACTCAGATGCTGACTATGATGGTTGTAGAATTGACAGGAAGTCCACCTCAGGAACTTGTCAATTTCTAGGAAGTAAATTGATATCCTGGTTTTCTAAGAAACATACTTCTGTTGCAACTAGTACTACTGAAGCTGAATACATGGCTACAGGAAGCTATTGTGCACAGATTCTTTGGCTAAGACAACAATTGAGGGATTATAAAATAATAGCCAATGAAGTACCTATATTTTGTGACAATAATAGTGCAATTGCTATTACATAAAAATCCGGTATTGCACACCAGATGCAAACATGTTGATATCATACATCATTTTATTAGAGACCATGTTGAGAAGAAGGATATCGTGATGGAGAAAATTCATACTGATAAGCAAAGAGCTGATATTCTGACTAAACCTTTGGCTGAGTCAAGATTTCAGGAATTGTTAGTAGAATTAGGGATGTTGGATCCAGGTGAGTGAATTCACTGAAGGGAGAAGTCCTTCAGGTGCATGAAGTTATTCAGGAAGGAATAACTCAGGACAAAATATTCTCAGGATGGAAACTGAGACTCAGGATGATTCTTGTCAAGGTCAGTATTCAGTAAGGATTAAATACTCAATTAGTCCTGAAGCGATATTGACACATGCATTAATTCACAACATTTATTTCACTCAGTAATCATTTGAAATAAATGACAAAAGATCTGAACTTTGAGCTGGAATGTTTGTAAGATTTCTATTGGTTGAAATTTTGGCAAAGAGTCGAAGAGTTGTCTCGATTAGAGTGAAACATCATTTTGTCACCCTAATTGCTGCTATTTACTCAAACACGTCTGATCAATTAGCTATAAATAGCAAGAACCCTCGAGATTAAATCAACCCTCAGATTAAATCTAAACCATTCGTTTGATTTATTATCTAAGATTTAATCTCAACCATTGATCTACATTTCTCAGATCATATAAATACCCAAGTATTTGCACTTTTTCTCATTTTACTTCTAAAAAATACAGACACTTGACATTCTTCTACTTCTTCAAAACCCTCAAATCTCCATACATCATTCTACAATGGAGTTTCCTAAGTATCCTATGATTAAAGATCTTGCCGAAACTGAAAAACTCTATTTTGAGCATGTGATTGCTATGATCAACAACAAAGCTACATCAATCGAAGAAGCCCTTAATATGCTGCGAATGGCTCGATTACACAGTCTGGTGAGCAATATGCCAGATAGAGAACTATCTCAAGAAGTGCTGCAGTTCGTAATCAACCTTCGTGAAGGAGAGCGGGGTTCACTTGTTTCGAATTTAAGTTTTGGAACTTATGCGAAATCCAAAACAGAGGCTATATGCATTAGAGAGGTAATATTGTCTCTTGATGATATTAATGCTGTTTTTTAATTGAATGATAAAGGAGAGGACCCATCATTATATATAGCTGGAAAGGTACAAGAAATTTTGGACCGTTTTGCAGAGATTAAGGCAGAGTTGAAAGGGGCTCTTCATAAACGTTGTTTGAAGGCCAAATACAGAGTCCTGATTGATATTGTTGCCAAGTGTTTGATGAGTACATCTGGGAGTTTGGAGCAGGTTAGCCGGAACAAGTTGAGGCTCATGGCTGCGATTGAAGATTCTTCATCTGTTGATTTCAATTGGTTGAAATTTCTAGCAGACAACATTCTACATCAAAACCAAAAGTTGTCATTCGCGAAAGAGGCATTAAAGAAGACTGGGAAGGTACTTTTTGGTACGAAGATTAGTTTTCTTCTTGAAACCTTGCCCAAAGACAATGAGTTTTTGAAGTCTGGAGTTGAGTTTTCTCGGAATCGAATCATGTTACGGAAACCTAAATCTCAGAGGAGAAAATTGGAAACATTAGGAAGTTCGGGTTCCACAACTCAGGAAGAACCAGAGGAACCAGAGGAATCTGAGTCCGATCAGGACAATGTAGCTATTGCTGAGGTGACTAAAAAGAAAGTCAGGTCAGGGTTGGAAAGCATCCCGAGGAGTCAGGAAAAGAAGAGAAAAGGAAGAAAACTCTTGAGTTGCTAAGAGTAAAAAGAGAAGCAAGAGAGAAAAAGAAGGCTCAGGACGAGTAAAAGAGAAAGAAGAAAAAGCTCAAAACCATTTGAGAGCTGGAGTCAGGGGAGAAGTCTCCACTTGATACCCTTGCTAGAGTGGTATCAGAAACCACTGAACATGAACCCATTCAGGAAGATACTTTGCCCGAAGGAGGAGGTGTGAGGAAGATGCCTTTACTGAGGTACTCGGTACCAGTATTGGCACTGATAGGATTACCAGAGAGATCTTCACAGGTTCTCAAAAACCTGCGGAAGAAAGCCAAATGACCATCCTGTTGGGATTATACTGGAAAGTATGCTTTTACTTTGTATAATTAGACTGAATTTCTGTCTTATTCACTGAAATAAATTATTTATCACTGATGCTTTAAATATCATTGAATGTTACATATATTTACTGCTTAACTGTTCAATAAATAAGTACGTGTTACATTGTAGTTAATTTAGTGATACCAGATCACAGAAGATTAAATTATCAGTTCCTTGTAACCAAAAGTACACCATTCACGGCCTAGATGGAAATGAACAATCCATCGTGAAAGGTTGAAGTGTAAGGCTCAGATTGACTTGTCTTGACCAAGAGATTACACTAGTGCATGACTGATGACTGATGCACTGAATAGGACCTACAGGAGGACAAATTCTTAAGCACTGAACTAGGAAGAATTAGACCTCAGTAGTTCGTTATTTCTTAATCTTCGTCCCTTAAATAGGATCGCGTGTGGTTAGTAATTATTGCTTTGACTTATTACGGGTAGAGAATCAACGAGATTCAATACTTTATATCTTGGGCAATATTATTGGTCACATGCGATTGCTAAGATTTAATATGAAGAATCGTGCAAAATACGCTTGTTCGATTTGCCCCCTTGGGAGGTTCATAAGTTTTATCATACCAATCTTGCAAGTGGAACTAGTTTCCGGTATGGATAATAATGTTGAACCGTTCCTTAACCAAGGATAAAAGATATTAATTAATGGAAAGCTATTTCAGTGGCTTGAATTAATTAATGGGCTAGATAATCTTAAAACACGGAAATAATAACCGGAGCCATATTAATGATAATATGGGTTAAGATGGATAGTCAATATTAATTATGTAGTGGGATTAATTAATATTTATGGGCTTGAATAATATTGTGGCTCAATATTGATAATTCAAGATCCATTGGAAGATCCAATCTTAATTCTCCTAAAGGCCCCTCAAGTAGCCCAAACATAAAGTCCAATAACTGAAAAAAGTGTTTAAAAATAAAATAAATTTTTGTTGCTATTTTTCCTAAATATTTCGAAAATAGTAAATAAAAGAGGGAGAAAGATTTTATTTGAATTTTGTTATGGAATGAGGATAAGTATTCTTGGAATACAAGATTATCTCATTAAATTCAAGAAATCTCCCACTTGATTATTTATCTTGAGATTTTCGAAAAATATGAAGAAAATAAGGAAAGAAAGATTTTCTTGATTTTCTTGAAAAGATATTATGGAAGATATGTATTCTTGAAATACAAGAATATCTCATAAATTCAAGAAGATCCAAATCTTGGATTCTTACTCCTTATTATTTTCGAAAATACCATAACAAAAGGGAGTTGGGATTTTTGTGGAATATTTTAAATATGGAGAAAAGAATATATTGGATATATTCAAGATTTCTTGAAGATCAAGAAAAAGATTTTCCCATCTTATTCATTCACATAATTTTTGACCAACACCCTCTATAAATAGGGGACGAATGTTTCATTCCCAAGGACAATTCCATATGCTGGAAAAATTAGTAAATCCACAAAGGTGGTGCAACAACTATTTTATTTTACCTTTTGTTAATTGTTCGCGAGTTTCCTTCCACCGGATTGACGAGCAAGGACTAGGGAATACTTGGGAAGGCTTTTTGGTGTGTTCTTACCAACCGAGTCCATTGCCATTCCAAGAGGTTAGTTCACGTAAACCCGTAGCAATTCCGCATGCGTAGGATTTATGTGAACTGTTTATATGCATGATTTGTTGTTGAATTATTATTTGAATTAATATAGGATTAATTCATGCTAGTAATAATTGTTAGAATTAAATTTGTATTTAAATATTCATCCCGAATAGATCCGGGCAATTAATTCCCCAACAACTAGTATCAGAGCCTCGGTTTCGGGCTCTGAATTTTAAATTGTAATTTAATTCGTTTCATTAAATTTGAAATTAGATAGTAGAATTGCTAGATCTTTTTTGCAGGTATCCAATTGTCTTGGAATTTAATGTGTTTATTTATGCATATAAATTGTGGTTTTTAATTCGATTCATTCGAATTCATTTTGCCTCGTGAGAAAATCCACGAGTAGATTAGAATTTGTTTGATTCGTTCAATGTAACAGACTAGTCTAGATCTAGGTTTATTTATTTATCATAAATAAATTGAAACCGGATCGTGAGCTAAGACAAAGACGATAGATTAAAGACGAATAGATCCTAATCCCCGGGCGCGCTTAGCCTTTCGTTGGGCCGAGGCTGTTGCCAGGCGGATCGCGCCAATCGCGACAAGGGTGCGCTGCAGACGGTGTATTACAAAGACTAGCGCGACGGGGGCGGGCAGACGCTGGAGGCACGCCACGATGCAAAGGAGGCGGCGAGGCGGCACGCGAGGCGAAGATCGCTATGGGCGGGCGACGATACCGCTGGCGCAAAGGCGGTGGAATGCGCGACGCCTGTCGAGATCCGCCGAGAGCTGCCGAGCGAGACATGCTCCGTCGGGTGACGTGCGCCGGGAGCCTAGGCGCGAGTGCATAGACGCCACTCGACACGGCCGGAGTGCAGCGGGCATCGGACCATGAGCCGGCCGATGATGTCTTTGGCGTGGCGAACCTTTCGAGATGAAATGAAGGCGAAGAAGACGATTTTCGGAGATCAAGACATGACAAAAAATTAATGACAATGGATATATGCCAAATGTTTTTAATTTTGTTTTGATATTTATGCATTATTTTATGCTTATTTAAATTGTGTTTAAATTTTCGATGCATGAGAAAACATTTTGAAAAATCCCATTTTCGAAAATTACTAAGTATGCTTAAACAATTAATTGACAATTTTATTCCGGATAATAAAATTGAATTAATTTTGACCTCCATGATTTATTTATTTGTGAATTCTTTTGGAGAAATTCCCCCCACGGGACGGTCAAAAGATAGCTTTCACCTGAATAAATTCCAAATGGATGATTGTGGATTATTACTAGTGGCGACGATGACCCTCCCCACGAGGCTCGTTCAAAGTGAAATAATAATTCTGTATTTAATCATGGTTATTACTTAGGTATAAAATTGATATGCATATACTTCCCTGAAGTCCCTGTCAATTTTATATTGGTCAAATGGGAGCCAACTATTAATCTAGATATTAAAGGTTTGTAACTGTTCTTGTTTGTAACCTGCTTGAATGTGTTTAAATAACGACCCACCCCACGTGGCTTATTTAAACTATTTTGAGATGTTGGCTGATGCATGTTCATATTTTTTTTTTTGAGATTTTAATATGAAACATGTGATCGAATTTTGTGATATATTTGTGCTTATGCATATTATTATTTATTTCAGTTCATTATGTCGCAACCTTTTAATCCACTGTTATATACACTCAAAGAACACCAATTAACTGGTGATAACTATGTTGTTTGGAAACAGAATATGAGTTTTGTCCTACCGACACAAGAACATCATTGGGTTCTTGATGTACCCAAGCCCCGTATGCCTACTGATGGATCAACTGATGCAGAAAGGCACTTGTATAATATTTGGGAGCAGGCCAATGAACCCATGAAACGTGTAATCTTGACTTCACTGTCTGATGATTTGAGACACATTCATGAAGGTGTTGGGTCTGCTGCAGAAATTATACAAAGTCTTGAAGAAATGTTTTTATCAAAAGACCGCATGATCAATCAGTTTAAAAATAACGATGTGGCCAGGCTAAAGATGGCTGAGGGAACACCCGTAAGGGAGCATGTTCTCAGAATAAAATGCCATTTTGATAAACTGGCTTATCTCGGTACTAAGTATTGTGATGAGGCTCAAATCGAATTTCTTTTGCTAACTCTTCCAAGGTGTTTTGATGGGTTTTACTGTAGTTTTGTGATGAGTGATCACATGTTTACTATAGGCATTCTACAAGAAGCCTTGGAGAAAATAGAGAAGCATTTAGGAAAGAAAGACGAAGCATTGGTGACCAAAAGTCTTTTCTCAAAATCTAGGCCAATGGAAGGCAAGACTCAAGAAAAGGAAAGTGGTCAGATCCAAAGCAAACTCATCACTAAGAAAAGTAAGAGAAAGACAGCTAGCTGGATGGGTGTTAAGAAAGTACCAAAAGGAAAATGTTTTAACTGCGGTGAAAAGGGACATTGGAGGGCAGCCTGTTCCAAACCCAGAAGGGATGGAAAGAAAGGTAATTCTCACGCACTAGTTGTTAAAACTTACTTAGCGGCGTATGCCTCCCATTTATGGGTGATGGATACGGGGTCCACTGATCATGTTTGTTTCACTTTATTGGGGTTCAAGCGAACCCGACAACTTAGTGGGAGTGAGACCCTCATCACACTGGGCGATGCTACGAGAGTGGCAGCTGAAGCAGTGGGAGAAGTGCACCTGTCTTTTGAAGACAGAGTTTTAATTTTAAGAGATGTTCTTTACGTTCCTAGTTTTAGAAAGAATTTGATTTCGGTTTCTAAACTTTACCTTGATGGATATTCGGTTACTTTTTGATAAAGTTGTTACCATTTCTCTTTATGATAAATTTATCTGTCATGGAACGTTGTCGAATAATCTCTATACAATTAACTGTGCACACCACTCACGAAATGCATCCTATAACACATCAACTATTTTCGATAAAAGAAAACGTTCATCAACGTGAACGAGACACTTCTACGACATCTAAGATTGAGACATATTAATCCAAAGAGGATCCAAAGGTTGGTAGAAGACGGTTCACTGGAGTCTCTCCAAGTTGAACAAATTCCAACCTGCGAATCATGTTTGGAGGGTAAAATGACCAAGAGGGCATTCGGAGCCAAGGGGAATAGAGCCAAAGAAGTGTTAGAAATCGTTCACATAGACGTATGTGGTCCAATGTCAACCAAAGCAAGAGGATTTTATTAGTATTTCGTCATTTTTATTGATGACTACTCAAGGTACGGCTATATTTTCCTTATGAAGCATAAATCTGAGACCTTTGAGAAATTCAAAGAATTTAAGGCTCAAGCAGAGATTCATAGGGAAAAACGTATCAAGTCTCTATGATCCGATCGTGGAGGCGAGTACCTCAGCGATGAGTTTTTGAACTACTTGTCAGATGAAGGGATTGTATCCCAGCTAACTGCACCCGGAACCCCTCAACAAAACGGGGTTGCGGAGCTAAGAAACAGAACTCTTTTAGAAATAGTTATATCAATGATGAGTTATGCGGATCTACCCAAGTCATTCTGGGGTCATGTATTGGAAACAACGGCTTATATTCTGAACTTGGTGCCATCCAAATCGGTTCCCAAAACTCCCAAAGAATTGTGGACCGGGCGCAAGCCCAGTTTGAGACACATGAGAATTTGGGGGTGTCCGGCCTACGTGTTGGACAAGGAAGCCGGGAAATTGGATCCTCGATCAGAATTAAGGTTGTTTATAGGATACCCCGAGGGAACAAAAGGGTGTATGTTCTATGGTCCCGAAGATCAAAAGGTGGTAATAAGCACCCACTTTAAATTTTTGGAAGAAGACTATATGAACGAAAGAAGACCCAGAAGTGAGATTACCTTAAATGAGCTAAGGGGGCTAACCTCAGTGCCAACTGTACAAGATGACATACCAAAAGACACACTTACACAACAGGAACCTCGTCGTAGTGGGAGGGTTGTGAGCCTGAGAGATTCATTGGGATAGGAGAGTCCTCGGACTTGATTCCCGGACAAGACGAATCAGACCCATGGACATATGATGAGGCAATCCAAGACAAGGATGCGGTTTCTTGGCAAACAACAATGAAAGCCGAAATGAGTTCTATGGATCATAACAGAGTGTGGGAGCTAGTCGAACCACTTAATGGGGTCAAACCCATTGGTTGCAAGTGGATATACAAGAGAAAAAGAGGACCGGACGGGAAGGTGGAAACCTTCAAGGCAAGGCTTGTGGCGAAAGGTTATACTCAGAAAGAAGGGATCGACTATGTGGAAACTTTTTCGTCTGTAGCAATGCTCAAGTCCATCCGTATTCTCTTGTCGATTGCTGCGCATCTCGACTTTGAAATCTGGCAAATGGATGTCAAGACGGCTTTCCTTAACGGAAGTCTTGATGAAGATATCTATATGCAACAACCCCAAGGCTTCATTGAAAAAGGCCAAGAACACCTAGTTTGTAAGCTCAAGAAGTCCATTTACGGACTCAAACAAGCATCCAGAGCTTGGAACCAATGTTTTGATCATGTAATAAAGTCTTATGGGTTTGATCAAAATGAATACGAAATTTGTGTGTACAAGAAGCGTGTCGAAACTGCATTGGTATTCTTAGTACTATACGTAGACGATATTCTGCTCATCGGAGACGATGTAAAGGTATTGTCAGACGTAAGGGCATGGCTTTCAAAACAGTTTGATATGAAGGACTTAGGGGAAGCCGGGCACATCCTTGGGATCAAGATCACTCGAGATCGCAAGAAAAGAATTATAGGCTTATCGCAAGCTTCATATATAGACACTGTCTTGAAGCGATTCAGCATGCAGGATTCCAAGAAAGGCTTCGTACCTTTCAGGCATGGAATCCATCTATCCAAGGAAATGTGCCCTAAGACACGGAGAGAGATAGATGACATGAAAGGCATTCCTTATGCTTCGGCTGTCGGAAGCCTTATGTATGCAATGCTGTGCACGAGACCGGATATCTGCTTTGCCGTTGGCATGGTGGCAAGATATCAAAGTAACCCGGGGAAAGAACATTGGACGGCAGTTAAAAACATTCTGAAGTATCTGAAAAGAACTCGAGATAGAATGTTGGTTTATCAGTCAGATAGTCTAATCCTCATCGGCTACACGGACTCGGATTTCCATTCAGACTTAGATTCCAGAAAATCTACCTCCGGTAGTGTGTTTTGCATTGGGGGAGGAGCCATGACATGGAGATGCGTTAAGCAAAAATGCATCGCCGATTCTACCATGGAAGCCGAATATGTAGCTGCTTGCGAGGCAGTGAAAGAAGCGGTTTGACTCAAGAACTTCCTAATGAACTTGAATGTAGTTCCGAATTTGCCCAGCACAATCACTGTTTATTGTGATAATGCCGGAGCAGTTGTAAATTCAAGGGAACCAAGAGCCCACAAGGCCAGCAAACACATTGAAAGGAAATACCATCTTATACGAGAAATCGTTAAGAGAGGAGATATAGAGGTGACAAAGATCGCGTCAGAAGATAACCTAGCAGATCCATTCACAAAGGGTCTGCCTCAGAATACATTCGAGATACATGTGGAAGGAATGGATGTCAAGACCGTTGTCAATCTGCTTTGAGTATAAGTGGGAGATATTATTAGGTTCGTGTAGGTGACATTAGATGTCACGTATTAGGAACTACACGAGACATGCTGTAGTATACTTAAAAGCAGACTTTGAGTATAAGTGGGAGATTGTTGGGATTATACAGGAAAGTATGCTTTTACTTTGTATAATCAGACTGAATTTATGTCTTATTCACTGAAATAAATTATTTATCACTGATGCTTTAAATATCATTGAATGTTACATATATTTACTGCATAACTGTTCAATAAATAAGTACGTGTTACATTGTAGTTAATTTAGTGATACCAGATCACAGAAGATTAAATTAACAGTTCCTTGTAACCAAAAGTACACCATTCACGACCTAGATGGAAATGAACAATCCATCGTGAAAGGTTTAAGTGTAAGGCTCAGATTGGCTTGTCTTGATCAAGAGATTACACTAGTGCATGACTGATGACTGATGCACTGAATATGACCTACAGGAGGACAAATTCTTCAGCACTGAACTAGGAAGAATTAGACCTCAGTGGTTCGTTATTTCTTAATCTTCGTCCCTTAAATAGGATCACGTGTGGTTAGTAATTATTGCTTTGACTTATTACGGGTAGAGAATTAACGAGATTCAATACTTTATATCTTGGGCAATATTATTGGTCACATGCAATTGCTAAGATTTAATACGAAGAATCGTGTGCAAGTACGCTTGTTCGATTTGCCCCCTTGGGAGGTTCATAAGTTTTATCATACCAAATCTTGCAAGTGGAACTAGTTTTCGGTATGGATAATAATGTTGAACCGTTCCTTAACCAAGGATAAAAGATATTAATTAATGGAAAGCTATTTCAGTGGCTTGAATTAATTAATGGGCTAGATAATCTTAAACACGGGAAATAATAACCGGGAGCCATATTAACAGTAATATGGGTTAAGATGGATAGTGCAATATTAATTATGTAGTGGGATTAATTAATATTTATGGGCTTGAATAATATTGTGGCTCAATATTGATAATTCAAGATCCATTGGAAGGTCCAATCTTAATTCTCCTAAAGGCCCCTCAAGTAGCCCAAACATAAAGTCCAATAACTAAAAAAGGTGTTTAAAAATAAAATAAATTTTTGTTGCTATTTTTCCTAAATATTTCGAAAATAGTAAATAAAAGAGGGAGAAAGATTTTATTTGAATTTTGTTATGGAATGAGGATAAGTATTCTTGGAATACAAGATTATCTCATTAAATTCAAGAAATCTCCCACTTGGTTATTTATCTTGAGATTTTCGAAAAATATGAAGAAAATAAGGAAAGAAAGATTTTCTTGATTTTCTTGAAAAGATATTATGGAAGATATGTATTCTTGGAATACAAGAATATCTCATAAATTCAAGAAGATCCAAATCTTGGATTCTTACTCCTTATTATTTTCGAAAATACCATAACAAAAGGGAGTTGGGATTTTTGTGGAATATTTTAAATATGGAGAAAAGAATATATTGGATATATTCAAGATTTCTTGAAGATCAAGAAATTTTTTTTCCCATCTTACTCATTCACAGAATTTTCGACCAACACCCTCTATAAATAGGGGATGAATGTTTAATTCCCAAGGACAATTCCATGTGCTGGAAAAATTAGTAAATCCACAAAGGTGGTGCAACAAATATTTTATTTTCCCTTTTGTTAATTGTTCGCGAGTTTCCTTCCACCGGATTGACGAGCAAGGACTAGGAAATACTTGGGAAGGATTTTTTGTGTGTTCTTACAAAACGAGTCCATTTCCATTCCAAGAGGTTAGTTCACATAAACCCGTAGCAATTCCGCATGCGTAGAATTTATGTGAACTGTTTATATGCATGATTTGTTGTTGAATTATTATTTGAATTAATATATGATTAATTCATGCTAGGAATAATTGTTAGAATTAAATTTGTATTTAAATATTCATCCCGAATAGATCCGGGCAATTAATTTCCCAACACATCCCACCCACACAACCCTCAGAGCCAAATATTTCCATACCTTCAGAGGCTCATTCTAGCACTGAAGAGGAGGCGCCTGTTCCTGAACTCAAGAAAGGTGAAGCTTAAGAAAGGGAGCGTGGAGGCAAAAAGCAGAGAGATATGTCTTGGACAAATACCCTGAACTCTCAGATTATCCTGATATTCAGGATATTTTCTTCAGATTGAAAACAATAATGCTGATTGTGAATCAATCTTTTGCTATGATGCTGAAGATAGGCAACTTGAAAGGAGAAGACTTCTGGGCGGAGGAAGTTGCTGAGCTAGATGCCTTCTCCGGCCTAGGGAAAAGAAGACTAAGGATCAAACACTCTGAATTTGATGCCTTAGTACAACCGAAAATTGCTGAAAGGAGGGTTGTCACCCAACCTGAAGGAGAAGTCCGTGGCCAGGATAAAGATGATTAAGAGCCCACTCAGGAAAAAGATGCTGGAGATATTCCTGAAGGGAGCAAGAAGGTTGCTGAGTCAAGTGTTAATGCATCTGTTCAGGGGGAACATACTCAGGACGTTCCACCTTTGCAATTGATCACTTTTGGAGAAACCGTCCATTACCAGCAGGAGCCTGTAGTCACATTGACTGAGATTGCAGATGTTGGAGTTCAGACTTACACTGAGGCAGAAGTTCCAACTCCTCCACAACCACCTGCTGATCTCACTCTAGTACTTGAGAAGCTTACCAAGCTTGAGCCTCTTGTTGATCAAATTACAAGACTTGAGCCCATAGTGGACAAAGTGTCGAATCTTGCTGATGCACAAACCTCTCAGAGCAAAAAAATTGAGTTACTAAGCATATCCATGGTAACATCTAATCAGGTAACCTTATTGTCTTCTGATATTGATAATAAGCTTGTTGAGTTAAATACTAGATTGGGAGATATATCTAGAGATGTGTTAGGAGATATGGAGAAGAAGTTTGAGTTGAGAACAAAACTGTTAGAAGATATGTTGAAAACTAGGACGGATGAGCTGATTAAGTCTGCTGTTGAAGAGATGAGTACTTCACTCATGAACAAGATGCGTACAACCTATGGTGGTCTTGCTGAGGACACAACAACAGGATTGAATGTACTTCAACAGTTGTAGGATGAAAATTTCCTTATTGCTGCTGAATTACGGTCTATAGGAAGGGAGCAAATGCATATGGACAGAACCCTCTCTGAGATATTGGTGAATTATGATGCCAAAAAGGGGGAAAATTATGATAGACTTGTTGTGTTGCCCACCTTGGAAGGAAAACAGCCTGAAGCTGAGACAGTTATTCATAAGTGAGGAAAGAGGAAGGAACCAAAAGTTGTAATTCATCCTGAGGCTGCTATGAAAGTCTTAGAACAGCGAGCCAAAAGGCAGAAAGCACAAGAATCAAGCAAAACGGGAGAAGCTCATGGTGCTCTAAATCCCCCAAAACCAACTGGACATATGACATCTACTGCTTTTGTTGAAAAGCCTGTTAAGAAGAAGAAGAAAGCTGAGAAGCCAATCAGGAGAAAATTATCAGAAGAATTTTCTGAGGCAGATATTGTTGAAACTGAAGGTCAAAGGAGTGAAGAATCTGAAGCTGATGATCTGTTCAAAGAAAGTTTTGGTGAATATGATGTTGCTTCAAAAAGAATTAACTGGAATTGGCATAATTCTGTCAAAATGATTGAGGCTGATAGGAGGAAGAAAGCTGTCACTTATGTGTCAGGAGTTGAGATGACTAGAAAAGCTAGAGAAGAGGCTAAGAGAACCAGAGGTGATTTTCAGAGATTTGTACTAAGAAGTAGAGGCACCAAACCGAGGAAGAGGCAATGGCCTCATACAAAAAAATGGATGCCGATAGAGATGAATGATAAATGGGAGCAAGCCAAGAGGGAGTTTGTGTTCAATTATGACATTTTACAAACTTGGCCTCATTCTATCTCTGACAGAGATGATGCATTCATTGCATATCTACTGAGGAACTTCACTGATGTATGCCAAAGGTGGTTCAATTTGTTTGACACTTTGGGATATCAATTGAAGGCACCCGGACAAATGAAGTATACACCATCTAATTCAGGAATGGGATGATCAACTACGATTTCATCTATGCGGACTCCGTGGATAAAGTAGAATATCTCGAACTGACTGGAAATGATGCGAGGATCATTCAGGAAAGAGAAGAGCTGAAGAAGAGATATTATGGGATGTTCAACTTGGAACCACCATGTGATGAGATTGAGTCTGAAGATGAGTGAAGATTTGTGTTTTTATGTTCAGTAGAATAGGATAAACTTTGTATCCTGTACTTCTGTGTTTGACTCTTAATGAAACTCTACTGATTTTTGTGTTCTGAAAAGATAATATCTCATTATCTTACTGATGTTTGCTATGCTATAAATCTTGGTTACTTGTTCTTAGGAAATGAAAACCTAAATAGATATTAGGTTATGTTTTCCTTTTGAAATTGTAACAAGATGGTTTGGGCATCATCAAAAAGGGGGAAATTGTTGGGAGATGAATTTAATAAAGATTTTGATTAGATCCCCAAACCCCTAAGTATGACATGTATCAGGACATCTTGATAGATAAGGATCAGGTTTTTAATAGATGCTAGGATTATGATTATCTGCACCATGTATAGTCAGCAGATATAGTTCATGATAGTAAAGTATGCTGAAGACTTAGAAGATCCTGAAGACTGTTTATACTGACCAATAAGACCCTGAACAACTATTTCAGAGTAAATAGTGTTTTGTTCATTCTTAATACTAACAAAGAAAATGTTACACATTCGTGGACATTAAGGAACATATCAGTTCAGTGTGGTTGACCTAAAAAGAGTTGTTTTGTTTGTGTTTGTTCAAAGGAAGATCTCGACCAATGAGGAGGGATAACAATAAGACTACTATCTCGATTAATCGAAAGAAAGCGACATCTCACTGAGGAAATGTCAGGACTGATATCTTCCAGTTCACAGAAAGTGGTGATTGACTGTTTGGCTATATATTACCCAAACCATGCAAGGGCACGTTCAAACCCAGAATGTAGCCGTTTACCATTAACCAAAAGAGGAAACCCTTGATGCTATCTCTACAGACGGATAGTTTTTCAAGAGTGACTCTTAGAGTTGCCTATAAATATCGAAGGCCTTGCAACAATCAAGGTTACGGGAAATCAAGCAACTCCAGAGCTCAAGCATATTCAAGTTTGTTTTGAAGCACTCGAAACCCTAAAAATTTCCCAAGTGTTTCATCTTTGAAGACAACTCAAATACTAAGCCTAGTGTTGTTAAGATTCAAATATTAGTAGAGATATCCTAGCCTTTGCATTTGTTCTTATTTGTAAAGGATATCTCAACCCTAGTTGGAAACCAAACCAAAATCTTAGTGAGTTTGTTGTTTGGAAGTTGAGAGAGTTGTTGTACAAGTTAGAGGTATCGAAAACTTGAGAGAGTAGTAGTTGGCACTCTAAACCAAATCTTAATTCCAAAGGTGAAGGAATTCCCTAAACCCGAGATCAAAGGGAGAGAGATGAGAGTGGAAGTAGGAGCTTGAGTCTCTGAACCACTATATTTTGTTGTGTTGTTTATTGCTTTCTGTACTCCATTTATTGTTGCATATCTTCACTGAAAGCATACAAAGGTTTTCTGAATTCAGTTGGAAACAATTCATTGAAAGTGCATTAACTTGGTCACAGCCTTAATCATTGTTGGTCCCGGTGGGAAAACCTATTTTGCGCGTGCGGAAGCAAAACATTAAGTTCGGTGCATATAAAACAGGGGTGAGGGCAGAGTGTTTCCAATTTTTGAAACTTTGGAGCTCATGTGTTGTGTTTTGCTTATAACTAGATGCATATGACAAGTATAAACATAAAGCAGTAAACAACACAGCAATATATAGTGGTTCGGACAACCAGTCCTACATCCACTCTCCCTCTCTAGGGAAATTCCTTATCAACTTCTGAGCTTTCTGACTACCTCGTGTAGTTTACTTACTCAACTCGGCCCTGAGCTTTTCTGACTACTCCACGTAGTTTACTTACTCAACCCGACCCTGAGCTTTCTGACTACCTCTGTAGTTTACTAACTCAAACTCTTAGATGTTTAACGAGTTCACACTCCTTCGTGACTTATCACCCTCACTCGGGTTTGCCTAACAACTACCCCACTTCACCACTGGGTTTGGGTTTGGTGTTGTCTCCAACTATGGTGAGATTTTCCCTTACAATGGTTTAGCCTCAATGCTAAGGTTGGGAAAATCTCTCTAAGCTTATGATACATCGTGGGTTGCTTAGGTTGGGTTCTAGAACACTCTTTGAATATATTTGTATATCTACAGACTTGTGTTCTAGGGTGGGAATGCTTTGACTATAACGCTCTTTGGCTTTGTAGCATTTTGTGCATAATCTCCATGCATCCACACATCCACACCCGATAATGAAGGAAGAACTTGTATTTATAGTGTGGATTTGAATGTTACCGTTGGAGAGAATCACATTCAAATCCATACTATTCTTTGTAAGTTCTGCAGCTTTTTCAGGCTGGTTGTCTTCCTCTCGTTGGTCCACGTCAGCTGGATTCCAACGGCTATATTCCTCAGCTTCAGTGCCTCGGAACATTCAGGATATACTGAGCATTCAGTACATTACTGAGTCTTTAGTAATTACTGTGCCTTCAGTATTTCTCTGAGTCTTCAGGTTCTCTGAGTCTTCATGTTCTCTGAGTCTTCATGTTCTCTGAGTCTTCAGGTTCTCTGAGTCTTCAGGTTCTCTGAGGCTTCAGGTTCTCTGAGGCTTCAGGTTCTCTGAGCCTTCAGTTCTCAGTATCCTACTGAGTCTTCAGTATCTCAGTTTCTTACTGAGTCTTCAGAAACTAACCTGTTCTATATCTGCCGACTATACATGGTGCAGATAATATCCTGAACACTCTAAAACTGAATCCTGATTCATCTATCAAGATTTATCCTGAACATGTCATACTTAGGGGTTTTGGGATCTAATCAAAATCCTTTTTATTAAATTCATTTCCCAACAATCATCATTTTCATAAAGGAAAAGGTATTTTCAGCAAACTTAAAACGAGTATAAACTTGGGACCTCCACTTTCCGCACCTTAGTTAGCTAGTGTAGATAGTTATCAAACTGAATAACTCTCTGAGTGTTCAGTAAGATTGTTATTTGTACCAAGCTACTCAGGATTGTAGCACTCAGGATCAGTTGAGCTAATCTGTAGGACTGAAAGAAAGCTCAGGGTGGTTGTCTCAGTAGACTATTACTCAGAGTGATTTGTGCTTCTTAGGACTAAACTCAAGAAGGCCCGACTCACTGATCAGAAAGTTTTAAAAAGGTTGAAAAATACTATACACGTGTATTCCCCCCATACACGTGTGAGACTCATACTTGGGACCAACAACCGGATTTACTGGTTTTCGGGACCAAATTAAAAAAAAGTCGAAACTTACGGGGCAATTATAAAATTCTCATATGTGCAGGACCAAAATTAAAAGGGCCCAAAGTAATTGGGCTACAAAAAACTTACTTCCTATTTATTTCTGCATTTAAGTTATAAGAGTTGTTTTTGTTTAAAAAAAAATATTTATGAAAAAAATTGTAAGAGTTATAGTTAGCAGAATTCCAAGCTTCATTTATTAATTACTATTCCTACTAGCTCTGCATCAATTCTATTTTTTAATATTTTATAAATTTTATTAAATATACCAACCATATAAATATAATTTTATTATATCCATACCCCTAAATATACAAAAATCCACCAAAGTTTTTATAATTTGGAAATAATGAAAAAAAAACGTAGAACTTTCGTAAAAGGGAGAGAAGAAAAAAAAATGTTGAATTGTTCTTGGCATGCGCTGAATACAAGAAAAACTTTCATAGGCCTCAAATTAATAAAAACTGATAAAGCAAGTTAAAGAATGAAAATGGAGAGGCAAAACACCATGGTTGCCTACACTATATAAAAAATTCATTATTGATGCTTCCCTTCATTTGTTTCTCCGTTTGGTCTCTTTCTTTCTTTTAAAATTATTAATAATATTTCAATTTATTAATACAAAATCATATGTAGAAACACAGGGATGTAATAAAGCTTGCAAAAGATAGGGATACAATTAGGGGTGGACAAAATATCGAAAATCTCAGATGTGCGGGACCAAATCTAAAAAAAGTTGAAACTTAGGGGCAATTATAAAATTCTCAGATGTGCGGGACCAAAATCAAAATGGTCCAAAGCTATTCGGCTACAAAAAAACTTAATCCCTAATAAATATCGAGAAGGTCATCCACAAAAGTTGGAGACTCAACCCAATAATAAGGACCTGAGAATAATCCAAACGCCCAAGCAAAATGATAAGTCAAATTGTTGACTTTTTTTACGAAGGTTAATTCTATGTGGGAAGATTCTGCACAAGCAGAAAAGGGAATTTTGATAATTATAGATTTAATTTAAGTTTTAAATTACTCTTATTACTGGAAACAAAATCTTATTAATAAATAAAGCTGAAAATAAGTTTGAAAATAAAAGTTGAACCAGGCAACAAGCATCGCCACCACGACCGCCACCGCCACCTGCCGTCTCCGCCCCAAGACCTTGAATTTGAAAGTGAAAGAATTTCTCAAATAGAATCACTCCACCACTATTCCACATTTCCACTAACCCACGCCCAAATAGAAATTATCAAACTGAAAGTGAAAGAAATTATCAAAAAGAAATTAACAGAATTTAAAGTCTAATTTAATCCTCCCATTCCATCCTAGCATCATATCCCCAAATCAACCCATATCCACTGCTTTTTCCCCAAATAAAATTCAGACTCTAAAAAATACTAGTAATAATTTATTAAATGACTTATTGCCTTCCCCAACCAAAATCTTTCCGCATTCAACATCTTCAACCTCTTATAGAAAAGTCCCTCGTCGTCGTCGTGGTTTTTGGGGTAAAAAGTCCTTGCCCTGCTCCCTCTCAATTTTAGACCGGCGGTGGCTACTGTTTTATTTTTTCATTTGCATTTTTTTTGTTTTCCAGTTTCTTAGTTCTTGTAACTTTTGGGCTTGTTCTTATTGCTTAGTTATTGGGTTTGTGATCAATTTCCGGGAAAAACGGACATCAAAAGGAGAAATCATTTTGAGATCTTCTGAAATTTTTGAATGTTTTAATTTGAGTTGAGTTTCGAATCTGATTTTATATCTCTCGAAATTTTTAAGGTAATCTGATTTTCTTTATCTTTGGGATTTCTTGGGGACACACAAGTTTATAGATTTTAAAAATATGTGCTGGTAATGTTGTGGGGACAGTGGCAACGGAGCGCCTATGGCCGATTAACGGTGGTTCAATAATGACATCGAAAAGTTCAGCAAAAGACTTGGAATTATAATTTTAATAATGTTTTTTTCGTTTTCATGACATTTGAGTTAAAATAAAGGACAAACTAGTAATTATGTAATATTAATAATTTTGCCCAGGGCAGAATATGCCCATTTAGCACGCCCCTTTACGAATAAGACAAATAACGTAATCACTAAGCTGCTTTAGTATAGTTTTACAAGCTACCTTCATCATATAATCACTGGCAACACCCCCTATTATTGATTGTTCCACTCGTCGATCCACCACACTCACAATGCAGTCAATACCACTTTCTCTGATTTGATTTTCGAGGTATATGTTGTTATAAACTTGACACTAAAATTTACCTTCACAAGACAACAAAATGAAAAATAAAATCAAGCTCTCAAGTCAGGACATACATTAAACAAAAGTTCAACTCGGAGAGGAATCAAAAGCTCTCAATAATAGAGAGAAATCAGGGGCCACACGATCAGGAAAGACGGCGGATGACAATGGAGTAATATAATTACAAAATAAGGGATTGAGCAGATAACTCATATCTAATACTTACAAAATAAAAGACAATTTAAATCTTACACAAATTGAAGGACGATCTACTCTTCAAGAGTTCCAGATTGCGCTAAAGTGATCTGAAACCTCACTAATACCGATGGATGAACAGATTTGAAGGGACGAACACTGCTATAGCTTTTTGAAGGGGGATAAATGGGAGGGAGGCTGCCCCTCAAAACCCTAGGTTCGCGAGGTACGATTTTCTTCTTATAAACTTCATAAATAATTCATTGTTACCTAATAAATTTATCCATCCCACAAAGATAATTGGTTTGTCTCAAATTATAGACGCTTCTATATTTAAATTGTACATTGTTAAAAATGCGCCTATTTCATACCCGCATTGCATTGTTATTGTTACTTTTGTATTCAATAGAGGAGATATATCAAGAAACGTAAGGTAAAATTCAGAATTTTATACAAAATAAGAAAAAAAATTCTCTCCCCAATTGCGTATGTGGGATTCAAATACATTTGTAGTGTTTTTGCTAAGATGGATGAATTGATACCTTTACGTTTTGGAAGTAATACTTGAAGCGTATTCAATTAAGTGCATTTAAAAGCCTGAACTGCGTTAACCGGATGTTGAAGCCTGAACCGGGTTCATACCCTAACTGATTCAGTTATGATGTCAAATCCAGTCCAAAGCTGCCTGTGAGCGCGCGTCTGCAGGAGCACGGGATTGAAGAAGTTTCTAGAAGAAATACATGCGTAATTAGTTGGGGATTCCTCTCATTAGATGGTTAGAGTGTATAATTCCAGTTTTCTTCTTCTTTGAGTTGGTTGGGTTGTTATTAGCAGTTAGCGAGTTAGAGTTCTTCATAGGTTGGGGGAAACTCAGATTGATTCGTGATAATTGCTGGTGTAATATGTAATCTGTTGGTGTTGATGTAGATCAATTGGATCGAAACATGTAAAATTGTTGTTCTTCAATTTCTTGTTCAGTTTTCGTTCTAGTTTCAACTAATACTGTATAGTTCTGCAACTGATACTCTTCTGAGTATGAACTAATACCAGTAGACTAGTTTAACAAGTGGCACCGTCTGTGGGAAGCGATTACTCTCTCGATGACTACGATGAAGTTGGATGTTGAGAAATCCACCAGTAAGAACGACTTTGGGTTATGGAAGATTCAGATGAATGCTCTGCTCATTCAACATGGTTTGGAATATACTCTCAAGCCTGCCCATCAATGGCCATCGACATCTTCAACGGATCAGACCAAGAATAATGAAATTCTGGAGAAAGCACACAATTCCATCATCCTCTGTCTTGGAGATAAGCCTCTGAGAGAAGTAACCAAAGAAAAGACAACCATAGATGTATGGAAGAAATTGAAGAACCTATACTAGACAAAATCTTTCTCCAATAAGCTGTACATGAAGCAGAAACTCTTGGCATTTAAAATGGTAGAGGAGGAGAGTCTTTTAGAACAACTTGATGAGTTCAATAAATCAATTGATGTCAAAAGATAATGCTAATACTTAATCGCGTAGTTAAAATGGTTGGTTTGATGCAGTAAAAAATATAATTAACAATATATTTGGAAATTGATTAGTTGACCTAATTATAATTATATGAATTTTAAGTTTATTATTTTTATTCAAATGTGCATTGTATGTGTATACATAGATCCGTCCAAAAATATCGAGATCTTGAAAATTATATTTATAATAAGAACTAAAATCAAATAGATATATCTAATCTTAAGAATTTTGTTTTGGTGTCAATATAAAAATTTATAACTCAATATTTTTTTTTTGCGGAATAATAATTGTGTATTAAACCCTATTTATATTTTTATATATTTGTTTAATTAATTTTAATGTGTAATTAATTATAACGGAGTTGATCACATGATCAAATCAGTTAGAATTTATTATATAAAATAAAAAATTGAAAATATTTCTTCATCCCATCTATTTTTTCTAATTTAATATTAAATTTTGCTTTTGGTAGTTTGAACATTATCACTAGGAGAGAAATGTATATAACTAATTGATTAATAATTTAGAGATAAACCTGCTTAAGACGGTTATAGGTAAAACATGGTATAACTTGAGTATATGACGCTACACTTAGAATGATATGTGATTTATTTATTTTGTACCCCGTCTTATGTATGAGATAGTCTCATACGATTTTTTGTCATAATTTAATATTTATTATTTTGGATATTTCGTTGTTAATAAGCATAAATACTACTCTTAAAAAAATTAAATATATACTACTATAATTTCAGCAAGTTTAGATCTTGTAAGCACCAAGTGCATAATACACTTCATAGTTTTTTTTTCTTTTTTTCTGTTTTTTAAATATACAACTTGTTGCACTAAACCATACAATTTTTTTACACTAAAAGGTCACTTGCTTCGTTGAACGTTTCAATGTAAAAAAGTGTATATTTTAGTGCAACAAGTTGTATGTTTAAAAAATACACTATGCAATGCATGTTACACCTGGTGCACAAGAGACCCACTCTTCGGTGATTAGTTCATGCCGCTCTGTTTTAGATTGAATCTTCTAAATTCCACAATAAGATTTGAAAATCATTTTTTAATAAAAGAATTATTTTCATATTTTGAATTATTTTTTTGTTTGTACAAATTGAATTTTGTCCAAAGATCAAAGTTTTAATGGGCATGAAGCGTGTCAATCTCGGTCCCAAGTTTCATCCTAAAATGACGAGTTCTCCAAAATAAATGTTTGTTTTCTTAAAATTAATAGTTAAGATTCAATTCCTATTATGGATTATGATATATGTATATATTTTGTACATGTTTAAGATATAAACCCTAATTATCTTGTTTATTATGATAGTTCAAAGCCAACGTTAGGTTTTTATTCAATTTGGACCATTAATTAAGTTTGTTGTTCCATAGATTTATGGAAGAATTTAGAGTTATGGTAAACCAAATTCTTTGTAGATAGTTATATACTGAAATTTCAGGGGTAACTTGCATATTTCTTGTGTCATGGGCATTTGTTAATATTTAAATTTTAATTATTTTTGTTATTTTTTTTTCTTAGAATGGTAAGGAATACTACAGTGACAATTGGTTAAGCAGGTTGTCTGATGATATTTTGGTTGTTATCCTGTCTTTCCTACCTCGGAGAGAAGTTGCACGTTCTAGTATCATGTCGTCTCCCTGTACCAATTTGAACAATCCTTGTGTCTCAACTTTGATGTTGATTATTCGTAGCACGAGATTGCAGCACATCACAAGCTACACGATGTGGAGGGGATCAAATATATCGATTGGGTGAACACCGTCCTCGATCAAACAAAGCTCCAATATTGGTTGAGTTTAAAATCTTTTTTGATTTAGGCAAATTATCTTAGATGACAATCACAACATGGCTTGAATTTGCTTTTTCAAGACGAGATCAAGAATTGGAGTTGAGACTTCTAGAATGAGATAATTATGATAGATGGGATCATCACGACTTTCCCTACAGAGTTTTCGGGATGAAGCACTCATAAAGCACATTCACTAACAACTTTTGACTTTAAGTCTCTCGAAGCTTTGTGTTTGAGAGACGTTAATGTGAGGGGCGAAGATATTGACTTATTTCTTGGTAACTGGCTTTTTCTTGAACAATTAATTGTGCATGGCTCGCCTAAAATGTCAAAGGTTGAAGTTTGTGGCTTATCGTTTTTTTTAAAACATCTGAAGATCTTCAAATGCTATTGGCAAATTAGTTCATGTAATGGATTGCTGCATTTCCCAATTGGAAATTCTTATTGTAAATTATCTCACTTGCATCCCTGAGAATTCCTTACACTTGGAATCCCTTGTTTTATAGTACAAGGTGTACATAACAAATCAACCTATCTTTTCAGGTGAGCTGCTCCCTAGGAACCAAACTAAGTTCTAGTACTCAAACTACAATCAACTAGCTTTCATACTGAACAAACTTCACCGTACTTGCTTTTCTACACACAAACTTAAATAAGCTTGAGCTCTGTTGAATGCTTAATTTCGCATAACCTTGATTAGGTCCAACGTCTTCTGTATTAATAGGATTTTCAAATAACTATCCGTGATAGATAACTTCTTCAAAATTCCTTTTGAATATGGTGCAAACGGCTATGTCTTATGCATCTTCAAGCTCTTGCATGCTTATGGAAATATGGATTTTATTCTTCCTTACTCCATGTCTACAGACTGTTCAAAATGCAGGTTTTGACTTTATTAGTGACCTGTCACCTTTAAGGTCAGAACCTGTACAGTGCTGTCAGCACCTGATTCATCTTCAGCTTCAGAGCACAGAGACAATCCGAATGGCTCTTTAAGACAACTTCACTGATGAATATACAACCTTAATTTGAACAAACTAGTAGACTTTAAGTCTGACATTCTCTTTGTCTGCATTGTTTCCCAATGAACATTTATTGTCCTTATATATGTTTCAGGACAAATGCCTTCAGTCTTCAGATCTTTAGTCTTTAGGTCTTCTGTCTTCATAACCTTAGATCTTTAGATAGCTTGACTAATACACTATTCAGCACTAGTGTCTATTGCAAAAGTCTATCGATAGATATTAAGACTGGTCTTCAGGTCTTCTATCTTCAGGCTTCCGGTTCCATTCTTCAGATTTATGGTTCTTTAATATTTCAGGCTTCTTGTCTTCTTCAGATCTTTAGATCAATTGGCCAAGTCTTAATGCAATGTTGAGTTCCCCCTCAACTTGTGCTTCCTTTAGACGACTTGTCCAATGCCTTAATCTATCAAACTCAAAAGAAAACTAACCTTATCTAAGTCTGCTGATTATACACTTTGCAGATAAACATCCTGAACAACTACTGACAGATTAGCCTGAATAATTCTATCAGAATGTTTTTATATACATCTACTCAAGGATTTTGGGATCCAATCAAAACTCTTCATTAAATTCATCTCCCAACATATTCTTTTCTAGAATTCACTCCTTTAAACTCATGGTCAAATGAATTTGAAAACATGAAGTTTCAATAATGCAAGAGGTCTCGAATTTTTTTTTTCAGGATATGATGAATGTTAATTCTTGTTTCAACTTATTACTATATAAATGTATTATTATCATATTAGTGGAAAATATTGTCTTTTTATTAAAACCTAGTCATTAATGGTGATATTATTTATTATTTTCAAAACATATTTTTTTATTGAACCGGATCGACTGGTAGAATATCAATTTTTGTTGCTGGTTTATCACTTTTAATGCATCCCTCTTAAATACAGAGCATCTACCATTCTCTTGCTTGCCCCCCTTTTATATTGCTAAGTTATTTACTTTAATTATTTTATAACTTCTTTTTGAAAGATAAAAACAAAACTTTATAACCTGAGTACAAGGGGTACATACAAATTACAATTTACTTGGTAAGCATTCTATAGGATGGGATTCCCATGCATGAAAAGGAACCACAAATGAAAGTGGATAGTGTGATCTAATCCACTTCCACGAACAAAACTTAATACCATCTATCAACTCATCAAGAGTATACGCACTTTCCTTAAATATGAGGCTATAACGTATCTTCCAAATTTTCCACAATGTAGCTTGTCAAATCAGGCCGGTGCTATTACGTCTGACCTTACCTCTTTCGGAGCCAACAAAATCCTCAAAATGACCCATGGCAGACGGCGAGAACGGTAGCGGTTTGTCTAGCCAGCATGAGATAGCTTGCCAAACAAGTAGAGCAACCGGGCATGTGAATAGCAAGTGATCAGAGTACTCAAGAGGGCCGAGACACAAAGAACAGGCACCACCCCCGTCGCCCGTATCAATGCCACGAGTAATAAGGTTGTCCTTCGTAGGTATGCGACCGTGAACAACCCTCCATGCAAATGCTGAAATTTTTGCCAGAATTGCTTTCCACCACAACGTTTGCCACTTGAAATGTATCTCATCTCCAACGGCCGAGTCTTCCACAATGACCTCATACATTGATTTCGTAGAGAAATCCTCGTCCTTCGAATCTTTCCACGTCAAGGTGTCCGTCTCACTTATTTTCACTTTGTACCTGTAAATTAATTGCCACAACACCACAAACTCAAAAAATTCATCAACATTAAAATCTCTAACCCAACTTAACACCCAAGACTCTCTCTCATTATCCCAGACATCTCCCACCAACTCGCCCTTTTGAACAAACAACTGATATAACTTAGGAAACCTATCCGCCAAACGCCTATACCTCTCCACCCACGAATCCAACCAAAATCTAGACCGACGACCATTGCCAAGAGAAAAAACCAACTCGTTCCTAAACAGACACCCCCACTAACTCCACCATAACTCATGCAAATCTTTTCACCATAAAGACCACTTCTTCCTCACACTATTCCCCTCAGACACCCAACTAAATGACTCGTACCTAGACTCCACAACCCTAACCCAAAGAGACTTCTCCCAGAAACCCACCTCCAAAACCACTTACATAACAGAGCATTGTTAAAAGATCTCACATCCCTCACACCTAACCAACCCCTCGACTTACTACGACTCACTAGAGCCTATCTCACCCACGAATCTTCCGACCCTCCCCCCCCCCACAGAAAATCCTGTTGAATTTTAATGATGGATTTGATCACACACTCAGGGGCTTTAAAAATGATTGATAGTATACTGGCAGAGCTGACAAGACCGAGTTTAAGAGCATGAGTCGACCTCCAAAAGATAGATACCTCATTTCCCAACCTGAGAGCTTCTTACGGAATCTGTCCACCAATGGCTTCCATACATCCTCTTTTCTAAAATTTACACCAATTGGCAACCCCAAATAAACGAATGGAAACTTACCAATTTTGCACTGCAGGATCTCAGCAAGAGACTCCAAATTCTGATAACTAAGATGGAGACCGTGAATAGAACACTTGTGAAAATTCACCTTCAACCCGGACGCCAATTTAAACAGTCGCAAAATTCCTTTCAAGCATTTAACATTTTTTCTGATGCTTTTCCTATCAACATTGTGTCATCTGCAAACTGTAGGTGGTTGATCATTACTTTTTCTTTCCCAACCTCCAACCCCTCAAATTCTTTCAACTCAACCGCCCTTCTCATTAAGCAACTTAATCCTTCTACTGCAATCAAGAACAAAAAGGGTGAAAGAGGGTCACCCTGCCTTATCCCTTTCTGAAGCTGGAATTCGCCTGTTGAACTGCCATTGACCAGAACTGACATGGTTGCTGATGAGGCACATCCCCTAATCCAATTCCTCCATTTCTAGTGAAAATCCATGCCTTTCATCATATCATCCAAAAACTCCCAAAGAATTGAATCATAAGCTTTCTCAAAATTATGGATGGCAATATTACCCCGGCCCGCCCCGACCCGACCCCCCCTGACCCGCATTATTTGGGTCGAACCCGCCACAGACCCATAGTGAAATGGGACGGGTCTGGGTATTACTCGGGACCCGCGACCCGTGTTATATAATATATTTTTATATTTTTTCGTATTTATTAATATGTAGATAACAAAAATTCAACTTTATAGACCTTTTTAGGTCTATATGGAATATAATATGTTATTTAAATTAAAATTATCTATTGATATCAATATTTTAAATTGTAAAATAAAATAAAATATGAAAAGATACTTAATATGGGTCGCCCCGCCTCGTGCCCCAAGCGGGTCAGACCCGCCCTACCCTGTTTCAAGAGTGGGTCAGGTCTGGGTATCTAAGTACTCGACCCGACCCGACCCATTGACATCCCTACTCAAAATCCACTTTGAAAAAGAGACTCTGCTTCCTTTCCTTCTTCGCAAAATCCACTGACTCATTGAGTACCAAAATAATATCCAATATCTACTTCTTACCAACAAACGCCAACTGGTACTCTGAGATTACTGATTCCACCACTCTTGCCAATCTCATGGCAAAAACCTTTGATATAATCTTGTACATACATCCTATCAATGAGATAGGTCGAAAGTCCGTCAACAGACATGCATCCACTTTTTTGGTATCAGGGTCACAAATGATGCATTACCGCCCTTGACGATCCTCCCGTTTGTGTGAAAATCTTCCATGACCACCATGATATCCTCTTTCAAAATCGGCCACATTTTTTTGATGAATTTGAATGTGAACCCGTCTGGCCCAGGACTCTTATTACCCCCACAACACCAGACAACCACTTTTACTTCCTCTTCGATGAACGGCTCAATAAGAAGTTTATTATCAGTTTCCGAGATCTTCTTTGAAATCAGTCCCGCCAAGGATAGAAAACCACAATGAGTCTTTGAAAAATGGCTTTTGAAGAACCCGTGAGTCTCTTCCTTGAACTTGTCCACCTCTTCAACCCACACTTCATTGATGATTATACAGTCTATTTTGTTTACTCGGCTACGATCAACACATTTGTGGAAGGAAGAGGTATTTTCATCTCCCTCGCGAATCCACTGAACTCTTGCCTTTTGGAAGTTATTGTTAGTGTTAGTGTCCTAGAGAAAATCTATTGTAAGGACATAATACTCGATGATATTCAGTTTAACTTAATGTTATAGTTCACTTAATATTAATGTATGGCAATACACTTGTTTGAATATTATGTTTGATTGTTTGCATTTATTCATACAAGTGTTCCCATGAGTCATTGCTATCATTGAGGTCGTGAGAACTCAGATGAATTAAGCATGATTCTCTAATAGCCCCGATCAAGGATCATCAAGAATGAGATATTGATGATGCAATGGAGATTGGTGTGCGATCTGCATCATACTCTTAGATAGTGTAGTAAGATCTCACTTACTACGAGATACTATGTATCTCATGATGGATGCACAATACCTTAGAGGGTATTGGTATACCCATCCGAGAAATTGTTTGATGTAGTTCCACTATGTGTCTACGGGTGTCTCGATTAGTAGGAGCGATGTGATACTCCTTTGACTTGAGGTCAATACGCACGACATGTGTGGGATGATGAACTTTGACCATGACCGACGCTTGCACCCTTCCATGGGTAGATATGACTTGGATTGGGTTCATCACGAAGTGCATGTGCGTGGTAGTTGAGCCAAGAATAGGATTTATTCCTCAAAGTGGATTTAGAGAGAATACTCATCTTCCCGTCATAATTGGATCTAAGTCATCGGCCGATGCTCGTCAACTTAGACTTTGTGGTTAAGTGTGACATACATGATCAATTAGTGATTAGAGATAAATTGATTAAGTTATTTGAATAGACACTTCATCATGTTAAAGACTTAATCGAGTATTCGCGAATGAAAGGAGGATATCGTAATAACCCATGTTTCAGTTACAGCTAGTTGCACATTTCTCACAATGTACCTCATATATTGAGAATGTCTGATTTATTTTCTAGGGTTTAATTAAGACCGTTAGTTTGACTAATCGCTCGATATATGAGGGCCTATGGGCCACACAACAAATAGTTCCCTTTTACGGATTATAGTTGGTTGATTAAATGTTAAATTGAACTTAATATTTAATTTATGGAGAAGTAATTAATAATAGATTATATTTAATTAAATTGGATTTAATTAAATAAGAATTCCCAATAATTACATTTGGAATATAATTGTAGGGTTTAATGTATATGGAAATAAATCGTAGAGAACGCGCCTTGCGCTGGCCTCGCGATGTCGTGTCGACCCGATATCAAGCGGATTGGATCCGCGATGGCACGGGCCGAATCGCTCCCCCTCTCGCACAGCGGTGTTGCCTGGTGAGTCTCGATGTAGATGACGACACTCTCGTATCGTTTGACGAATCGATTGGGTGAAGCCCTACTCCGAACGAACCTCGCGATGGCGTGCCACAGCGAGGCCACGACGCTACGTATTCCGTGCCATTTCGCTTGCGGGTCTGTTCGACTCGCCTCGATTCGCGACCCCAATGTCGTTTCCGCAGTCTCGTGTTTGATCTGCAACTCACGTCTCCGATTTGATTTGAAACGATGAGTGTTGGTTCCGTGAATATTTTGTGTGCAGTGACGAGTCACCCACACACGCCCAGCGGCGGCGGTGACTCGCCTGCTTGCACCGATGCTTGTCCTTGCTTGTTGCCAATTTCGGTTCTATGCAGCTTGAATTTTGCAATTTGGTTTTCCCTTTCTAGATTAGTTGGACTGATTTGGATTGCATTGTGAAATCGATTTCTGAAACTAATTGTTCGTATGATTAATTGGATTAATTCTGATGAACTAAGGTTGGATTTTGATTTCGGTTGTCCCGATGATGAGACGGTTTCTGGGCTGTGATGAGGGAGGGACTGTTTTGTAAATTGAATTTCGAACAAGCCCCTCCGTGCAAGTTTTAGAAATTGCACTTGAGCCCGTGGCAAATAATGATTAAAATCTAATCCTTAAATTTTATGAGATTAATATTTTAAGGATTAGTAATAAAAGTTGGACTTTTATTATTAATTAATTATTGAAGTTTAATAATTTTGAAATTAAATTTAAAATTGGTTTTTAAAATTTGTTTTAAAAGAATTATTAAATCTCAATAAAACGTATTAGTTAGACTAATGACAGACTTAATTAATTGGATTAATTAAAGGCTAGTATTAATAATAAATTTAATTATTAAACTTATTTTAAAATTGGATTTTAAAATTATGGTTTAAAGAATTAAACAAGTTATTAATTCCCACTTGGTTAATGTGTTTTATATTCTGTTAACGCATTTTACGTCCGCATTATGATTGATTGGGTAGGCGACGCCCAATACTTGTCGGACTGTATTATTGTTTGGGTAGACAGCGCCCATGTAAGTGTTAGTCCGTATATAAATCATGTTTGGGTAGGCGGCGCCCAATAATTGCTCATATGTGATATAGATTAACATGTTGGATCTCGATTAAGCAATTAATTACCCACCTTTAAAACGTTCCTCACTAAAATATAGTTTGTTCATTAATTTGATAAGATGTCTTCCATCAAAATTAAAAGTAAACCGGAGATTTCGTTCCAATGAGTACTTAAAGACCCTGGTCTTTTGCTCGGATCTACATCTAACGGGACTTTTATAGGGGCATGAAATGTCACCACTTGATGGTTGTAAACCAACTTAACTTTGTTCGCTAGCCCTCGCGGGGAACAATGGGTAAGTGACATAATCGAACTAGGTTCGACAAACTAGGAATTACAGTTTTGCATTTGGTTTGGAGACCTACCAGTTATGCAATTGTAATGATCAGCCCTCGCTGGGATTATGATAGTAGGAATGTGGATCCTAGTCCATTATAATTTATATTAGATATAAATTTGTATTCTTCCGCTGAGGTCGTTGAATATGTGAAAATAATGGAGACAAAATAAACACAAAAGAAAGGCCATGTTTATTTTGATTGCTGAATATTGATCATAGGAATTATGTGTTTTAATTCCCGTTTTATTTTATTTCTCTTGGTTAGTTAAATGTATAACTGTTATTGAGATGTATTTTGGAAATAAACTAAATTGGCTAGGCCAAATTTTCTGGACTGGCACCGAAACATGTGTTTAGTGCTAAGGTAAGAAAAGATTGAGTACGTGTTGGACACGTATATCTCGGACCCTTACAGTTGGTTCTCTGAGGCAGCCACGTTTGACGTAGTAGCTCAGAAGAAGCATCAAGAGGATGCTTCCCAGGCTCAATGTGTGATGTTGCTCGGCATGACTCCCGATATACATAGGCAACGTGAGAAAATGGATCTCTTCTAGATGCTCCAGCATCTGAAGGATCTCTTTGATTCTGAATCTCATTCTAAGATTTATGATATGATGAGAGATCTGTTCAGATGTCGGTTAGCTAAAGAAGGAAAAATTTCATCTCATGTGCTAATGATGATAGGCATAATTGAGAAACTTGGTAATTTAGGCATTGAGCTAAAAGACCAACGTTTTCATCTATGCTATCCTCCAGTTGCTCCCGGATTCATATCTTAGCTTCATTGTGAACTACAATATGAATAAGACGGATGCAACCGTGCTTGAACTTCACAACGTGCTCAAGACTTTTGAGTTCACTATCACTAAGATGGTGTTCAAAAGAAGGAGCGGGTAAACAAGGATGTATGCCTCTACTGTAAGTAGAAAAGGGCACCCAAAGAAAGACTGTAAGGTTTTGGTTGCTGAAAAGAAGACACTGGGTGCTTCTAGCACTAGAAAATGTATGTTTGTTATTAAGATAAACATGTCCACTAATAGCGCTAACTGCATGGTATTGGATACCGGATGTGGCTCTCATATTTGCACTAATGTGAAAGAGCTCATGTGTCATAGGACAGTTAGGGCGGGTGAAGTCGTCTTACACGTGGAAATGGAGCAAGAGTTGCTGACTGAACATGTGGGGACTTATGTGTTAGACTCACCCTTTAGTTTTAGATTAGAACTTAATGATTGGCATTTAGTTCTTTCTATTACTCGCAACATGTATCTGTTGCATTATGGATATGATGTTCTTAATATACAAAATAAAAGACTCAAACTTAGTAATCATGAAAACCCGACTTACTTATGGCATTATAGAACTTGATCATGTAAACGAGAAAAGAATTGCAAGGTTAAGAAAGTTAGACTACTTAACCCCATTCGACTGTGACTCTTATGAAGATTGTGAATCTTATCTCATGGGCAAGATGATCAATAGACCCTTTTCTGGCAAAGGGGTGCATGTCAAAGAAGTTCTAGAGTTGATCTACAACGATGTTTGTGGACCATTTCCCACTCTAGCTAGGGGTCACTTCGGCTACTTCATCACTTTTACTGATGATTTCTCTAGATACCGATACGTGTATCTTATGAAACACAAATCCGAATCTTTTGAGAAATACAAAGAGTACAAAGTTGAAGTAGAGAAGCAACTTGGTAAGAGTATCATGACTCTTAGATTGGATCGTTGAGGTGAATACCTTAGCCATGAATTCACTGATTACTTGAAGTTACATGGAATCCAGTCACGATGGACTCCTCCCAGAACACCTCAGATGAACGGTGTGTCCGAGAGAAGAAACCAAACCCTGTTAGACATGGTGAGGTCCATGATGAGCTTTTCTTGTTTTCCAACATTCTCATGGGATACGCGTTACAAACCTCAATTTACATTCTGAATAGGATTCCATCTAAATCGGTTGAGCATACACAATATGAACTATGGTGTGGCAAGAAGCCAACTTTTACACATATTAAACATGGGGCTGCCCCGTGATTGTGAAAAGGATGCTTACCAACAAGTTGGAATCCAAAGGTGAAAAAGGTTACTTTGTGGGATATCCTAAGAAAACTAAGGGATATTACTTCTATCTACCTAAGAAATAATCAGTGATTGTTTCTAGGCAGACCAAGTTCCTCGAAGAAGACTATGTCTTTAAGGAACAAGGTCGTAAGCTGATAGAACTTGAAGAAATTCAAGAACCACAAATTAACAAAGAGACTGATATCTTGTCAAAGCAACATGACATGGAATCAGTGAGAGCATTCAGCGACTTTCACGGTGGGAGTCTTTCACTAGGTGATCGTCTTTCAGCCAGTGGGAGCGTAAATGGAGTAGGCACTGAATGAGAACAACATAGTTCAAACTCCCGCCCAAGAGACATCTGAAAGTGTAGCTCTTGAGGACTCTCCGGACATTGATGAAATCAACGCACCATAAAATTTTCACGATCAGAATGTACAGCCTGCACAACCACAGCTCCGTAAGTCAATTAGGAATCGTACTCCGCCCATTAGATACAGTTATCTCTTGGAGGAACTCTTAATGTGGACATACCGGATAAGGAAGATCCTAATACTTACTCTGAAGCCATGAAATCCGAAATGGACTCGATGTACACCAATCAAGTCTGGGACTTAGTTGAGTTACCTAAAGGAGTTAGACCCATTTGCAAATGGTAAATTACAAACCTACAAAGCTAGGTTAGTGGTGAAGGGTAATAGTCAACGCAAAGGCACTGACTATGATGAGACCTTCTCACCAGTTGCAAAGATCCAGTCCATTCAAATTTTACATGTAATAGCAGCACACCTTGATTATGAGATTTGACAGATGGATGTCAAAATAACTTTCCTCAATAGAAACATTGATAAGGAAGTGTTTATGACTCAACCGGAAGGTTTTACATCTAAGTCAAATTCTAATCTAGTATGCAAGCAAAAGATATCCATTTATGGATTGAAGCAAGCTTCTAGGAGTTGGAATATCCGATTTGATGAAGCTATCAAGTCCTTTTAACTTCATCAGAAATTCGAAAGATCCTTGCGTTTATTGTAAATGCAGCGGGAAGAACATTGCTTTCATAATCATGTATGTCAATGACATATTGATTTTGGGAAACAATATCTCGTTAATGCAGTCCGGTAAAGATTTGCTGTTAAAGATCTTCATGATGAAGGATCTTGTTGAAACCTGCTACATCCTAGGGATCAAGATCCACAAGGATGGATCCAAGAGAATGTTGGGGCTGTCACAGTCTACCTATGTAGACAAGGTGTTGAAGCGTTTTGCGATGGAGAACTCTAAGAGAGGATCTCTATCGGCAAATCATGGGATAAAGCTATCAAAGAAGGATTGTCCTTCTGTTGAAGCTGATATCAAACACATGAAGATGCCCCATATGCATATGCAATTGGGTCAATCATGTACGCCATGACTTGCGCTAGGCTAAACGTGGCCTAAGCTATCAACATCACTGGTAGATACCAACAGAATCCGAGTGAGTTTCACTGGATTGTTGTCAAGGCCATTCTGAAGTATCTTAGACGAACTAAAGAATGTTTCCTTAACTATGGTGGACAGTCAGAACTAGTAGTGACTAGTTATACTGACGCAAGTTTCCAATCTGACTATGATGATTACAAATCACAGTCAGGTTGCGTTTCACTCTCAATAATGAGGTGATCAGTTGGAATAGTTCCAAGAAAAACGACCACAGATTCAACAACCGAAGTTGAGTACATTGTTGTATCAGAAGCTTCAAGGAGGCTGTCTGGATTTTATAGTTCATAAGAATAACTAGGGGTAGTTCCGAGTGCCAATTGTCTAATAAAGTTGTATTGAGACAACGCTGGTGCGATTGCGCAAGCAAAGGAACCGAGATCAATAACCAGAAACAAACATGTACCTAGACTTATCATTTGATCATAAGGATAAGAGAAATGGAATTAAAATGTATTCCCACATATTTAATTTGGAAGATACTTTCACCAAAACACTGAGTGTTCATGTACACACTAGACATTTGATGGTCTAGGGGTTAGACATGTAGGTGATTGACTCTAGTCCAAGTGGGAGATTGTTAGTGTTAGTGTCCTAGAGACAATCTAAATACTCGATGATATTCAGTTTGACTTAATGTTATAGTTCACTTAATAATAATGTATGGCAATACACTTGTTTGAATATTATGTTTGATTGTTTGCATTTATTCATACAAGTGTTCCCATGAGTCATTGCTGTCATTGAGGTTGTGAGAAATTAGATGACTTAAGCATGATTCTCAAATAGCCCCGATCAAGGATCATCAAGAATGAGATATTGATGATGCAATGGAGAATGGTGTGCGATCTGCATCATACTCTTAGAGAGTGTAGTAAGATCTCACTTACTACGAGATACTAGGTATCTCATGATGGATGCACAAATACCTTAGAGGGTATTGGTATACCCATCCGAGAAACCGTTTGATGTAGTTTCACTATATGTGTCTACGGATGTCTCGGTTAGTGGGAGCGATGCGATACTCCTTTGACTTGAGGTTAATACGCACGACATGTGTGGGATGATGAACTTTGACCATGACCGACACTTGCACCCTTCCATGGGTAGATATGGCTTGGATTGGGTTCATCACGAAGTGCATGTGCGTGGTAGTTGAGCCAATAATAGGATTCATTCCTCAAAGTGGATTTAGAGAGAATACTCATCTTCTCGTCATAATTGCATCAAAGTCATCGGCCGATGCACGTCAACTTAGACTTTGTGGCTAAGTGTGACATACATGATCAATTAGTGATTAAAGATAAATTGATTAAGTTATTTGAATAGACACTTCATCATGATCAAGACTTAATCGAGTATTCGCGAATGATAGGAGGAAATCGTAATAGCCCATGTTTCTGTTACAGGTAGTTGCACATTTCTCGCAACGTACCTCATATATTGAGAATGTCTGATTTATTGTCTAGGGTTCAATTAAGACCGTTAGTTTGACTAATCGCTCGATATATGAGGGCCTATGGGTCACACAACAAGTAGTTCCCTTTTACGGATTATAGTTTGTTGATTAAATGTTAAATTGGATTTAATATTTAATTTATGGAGAAGTAATTAATAATAGATTAATTTGGAATTAATATTTAATTAAATTGGATTTAATTAAATAAGAATTCCCAATAATTATATTTGGAATATAATTGTAGGGTTTAATATATATGGAAATAAATCGTAGAGATTTTAATATAAGACATTTAAATCGGTAGAGATTTATATTTAGGGAATTAAATTAAAAGGAATTAATTTAATTCAAGATTAGGGATTTTATTTTCCCTAATTGGGCTAGCTTGGGAAATAAGCTAAGCCTCCCCATATATACAAGCTCTTAGGAATTTACAAAAAGAATCACTTCATATATTCTCCATAAAATCTAGAGCTTGGATTTTCCTAGCAAATTCGTCTCGGGATTCAACTCTGGCGAATCCGTGCAAATCCGTGATTGAGGATTACGTGGATACCATAGTAGAGAAATCTGCTCTTGAGTTACTGTAAGATTTCTCGTTATGATTATTGTAATCTGTATGCAATTAATTGTTCGTTATTGGTGAACTTTAAATTCCGTTGCGCATGTGATTATGTGTTTTGCGTGCCTCTAAATTTCAACAGTTATAGCTTTGTTTTACCTTCTTCAATTGCCACAACCTTACTTTTGCTTCCTTCATCTCCCTGCACTCAGCTTCAAATAAATTATAGTTCTCCTGTCGTCGGTCTAACTCATCGAATGTCGAACTCGCCTCTCATATCTTCTTCTCGATATCCCCAAATTTCTCCATACTCCATGCCTTGATGTCCATTCTTAGAGATTTCAATTTTTCTTTGAATACATAGCTTCCCCACCCATGGTACTAATATCCAGCTCATTTTTCTTTTACAAAGTCCGCCAACTTCGGATGCTTCAGCCACACATTAAAGAACAAGAAAGGCTTCGGGCCCCAGTTTTGATCACAATAATGGAGGAATATTGGACAGTGGTTCGAGCTCCCCTTTGGCAAACCTCTCAATTTACTTAGGCCCCACTCATCATTCCATTCGGATGAGACCAAGGCCCTGTCAATACGGCTGCAACAATGACTGTCAAGTCTGGACCAGGTAAACTTCCTCCCAACGAGCCTAACATCAGTTAGGCCAGCATCGATTAAGAACTCATCGAATCTTTTCGAATTCGAGCTAAGGTAATAAATCTCCCTCCCTTTTCTTTCATTACAGCGTCTCACCTCATTAAAATCACCAATCAAACACCAACACGTCCCAGCACTATTCACCACTTTTGAACTCAGTTCACTCCACAATCTTGTTTTTTCACTAGTCTCCCTAGGCCCATACACGTTTACTATCCCCGAAGACCGCCATTTTCCTTCGACCCCCACTGCCCCCTGAACAGGCCACATATCGTCTGCCTCAAACTTCCACTATTCCACATGCTCAGTATACCCCCCAATTGTCCTACAGCATCCAGAGCTACCTACCCCACATTTGTTCCACCATTCCACAATGAAAATGGATTAAAATTTGAATTATCAATACATTTGGTTTCCTGCACACACACAAAATCTGGGTAAAACTTACCGATCAATCCCCTAAGCTCCTCCTTCTTCACACTGCCTCCCACCCCTCTTATATTGTACGATAGGATCTTCATTTGGATCCTTTGGAATTACTTTCTTGCTTTTTTGTTCCTGCCAATTTTTCCATTTCTCGAATTCTTCTACAAACCAAGCCTTCGTTTTCTTTATTGACAATTCCAAGATTTTTCCCCAGTGCACACACCTCCTCTGGTTGCAAAATTGTTGATACCTGGTTTTGGATTTTCTCTCTCGCCCCTGGCCCATCGCAAGGTTGCTGGAATTTGGATGCCCTTTTATTTGAACGTTTCATACTCTTTGCCGCGGGCTCATGAAGTCCTTCAGTGAAGTTTGGCCACCCTCTTTCCTGTAGTTTCACAAGCCTTTTTTTCTACAATTTTCTCATTCGTTTTCGTCTTGCCCTCTTAAACTTCTCTGCCTTTCCACCACGAGCTACCAATTGTTATGTTTCTAAAATTTCCATTTCTGATTCTTCCCGGTTTTCACTGCTCACTTCCCCACTAGTTCGCTCCGTCTCCACAACCATGGTTTCATTCAACATATTAATTTCTTGCACTGGTTCGTGCTTTGACTGATCTTCTAATTCCTTCTGTAGATTGTGAAAAATAGAGGATACCTTTGCTACGTGGCTGGATATCCCCTTGGAATGGGTCCTCCCTTCAACAAACTCCGAGAGAATCCGATTGTGGCAATTGCTCATCAAAATTCCTCTTGGTGAGTAACACAGGGACGAAACAGGACCGCTAAAATTTATAGATGCCGACAAATTTACCTTGATAGGTGCGTATCGATCCGTACTGTGCGCGAGAGTGGTGGATTGCATCAGACGATTGGGGGTGTTTTCCGCCTGAGCGACCTCTGATTGTAACCCCGCGATCTTCTGGATTTGGGGCACCGAGGAATCACTTTCTTGGGCCTCTGAATTTTGGCGTTACTTATGTTTCCTTGGGCCAAAGTAATATTCTGTTTTGGGCCCAACATGGGGTGGGCCATATTAATTCCGCCTTCAGAAACTGCCACTGGGCCCCGAGACTCTCTTGGGTCCTTATGGGCTGACTTCGCACAGTCCGAGCCCTCAATGTTTACCGGTTCCACTCCCACCCTTAACTGCTCATTAAATATTATCGTATCTCCCCCAATCAAGGAGTTAATTTCGATATTATTCTCCATTACTCCTCTTGTATAGGAACTCGATCTATCATCAATGCTTTTACTTCTCTCCTCGTCAGCCCTTGTCTTTGGAAAACCAGCTGTACGTTGCCCAATACCTACCTCGATTTTCGGACCCTTGCGCATTTCGTCTATCCTGGACTCGCCGGAGTCCATTGATTCATCTTCACTTTCCGGTGAAATTCTGAATGGGAGTGGTAGAGTCGGGTTTAGCTTTTCCATTGCAACTATAGAAACCATCGTATTTTCATAGCTTTCCATTAACAATACGTCGAAATTCTAACTTTTAAATTGGTATCTCAGCATTTTTTGGATCGGGCAGTGACTGGTTGTTTTTATTTTGACTCTCGCTACCTTTATGCATTGCCGGCCTTCCGTCATAGGGTCGACGTCCATAATAGTACCCTCTTCCGCCACAATCCATTGCAAGAATCCCTAGTTCCATAAATTGTGTGGGACACCAGATATGTGAACCCAAGTGGTTCTCTCGTTGATTCCATCATAAAATTCCCACGGATGCCAACTCACCAGATTTTCTTTCAGCCATTCAGTCTCTTCCACCTCAAATAAAGGTTTTTCCATTAGGTCTCTCCCAAAAATAAGCCACGCGTCCCCGAAAACAGGACTTACTTGGATATTTTGGTATCCCACGTTTCGAAGTTCTTATTTTGCTTCCACCCATTTGCTAGGGTCCGTTGTGATTCCCACAAACGCCTTATCAATCCATTCGAACTCCTTCTTGCCTGGTGTGTATTTTCGTGTCGACCCCAGGAGACTGACTTGCTCCTGTGCATTCTTCATCCTTTAATTCGGTTTTCTCTGCCAAGTATACTATCTCTAACGGGTTTTGGGGATTTCCTCACGATTTTGCTCGTAGGTTTAGGGACAAGGCTAGGGTTCTCTGACATGGAAAGTGTTTACACTCGCTCACCTACGCTCATGGTACTCGAAATGATCTCAATAATCAATAGAAGCCCAAGACATCACAAGAATGTTCACTTGTCTGGATAGCATTGATGTTCCTATCAAGATTTTAGAGAGATGATTCTTCATACAGAATACACCATTGTTTTTTCAAAATATGACTTTTGGCAAACACAATTATTTTATTATTTTATAACTTATCTCTTTCTTGATATTTCTCTATTTTTAACATGTGAAGTAATTACACATGATAGTAGATTTAACTTACCTCCATTTGGACAAGTTGAAAGTCATCTAGTAATTATTAGTAGTTATTCTTTGTAATTATTCGAACTATTTCTTATGTATTCTATTTGTAAGCTCTTATCTATAATTATTTGAGTATTGTTTGTACTTGTTACATTTAATAAATCTATTATACCTTTTAAAAAAACGTTAATCAGTAGTCAATTATTAGTATTTATTATTCTTGTAAAGTGGTATATGGATGAAGGAAATATTCTCTTGTTTTGACTTTAAAATTGGGCACTCCCTATTGGGCATAAAACTGGTGCCGCTTTGCCGACTTAGTTTTTTTTCGACCAAAAAAAAAAAAAAACTAAGTCGGCAAAGCGGCACCAGTTTTATGCCGACTTAGTTTAAAAAATATAAAAAATTACTTTTACTTCTAGAATCTCTCCCTCCCATTTTGGAGACACGCTACCCACCCTCTTTATTCCTGCCACTCCTCCTAATATCTCTCTTCTTCATATTGAAGGAATATAATATTATTTATTAATTACTTTTGTTATAAAACTAATGAAAATATAAGAGAGAAAACGATATAGAGAAGACAATGTAGAGAAAATTATTTTATTCAACTTCTTGGTGTTGTACAATGAAGGTGTCATAATCCATATTTATAAAGGACTCATGCATGAATACACCTAAATGTCAATTACTAGGACAATGAAGAGGCATTGAAGAGTCCTCCACCATTGTTTGTAACTCTCCCATGAAATGCTCTTGTAACTTCCAAGGACATTCACACACATTATTTCATAACACTCCCCCTTGGATGTCTATTATTATGCCTCGTTAAAAACCTTACTAGGAAAACCCAGTGGGATAACACTCCCCCTTGGATGTCTATCATTCGCGAACACATTATTTCATAACACTCCCCCTTGGATCAGATAAATATACAGCATCAACATAACCAAGCAATTCAGGTCGAGATTTATTTGAGTAAAACAGACCAAGATCAATTGTTCTCTGGAGATAAATTAAGATGTGCTTTATACCATTCCAATGTCATCATGTAGGACATGAACTAAATATTGCTAATAAATTACTGGAAATGATATATCTGGTCTTGTACAGTTAGCAAGATACATTAGTGCACCAATTGCACTAAGATATGGTACTTCAGGCTATTTTCTTCTCTCGGTCTAAAAGAGTCCTTATTAGGATCAAGTGACCAGAAGACCATTGGGGTACTTAAAGGATGTGCCTTTTTCATGTAAAATTGCGTTAGTACCTTCTGGGTATAAGCAGTTTGATGAATAAATATTCCACTTTCTAGATGTTCAATTTGTAAACCAAGGCAAAATTTATTCTTTTCAAAATCTTTATCTTAAATTTTTTCTTCAAGTATGTAACTGCCTCTTGGATCTCTTCAGGAATTCCAATCAAATTGAGATCATCAACATATACTGCAATGATAAAAAAATTTGATCCATTCTTCTTTATAAAAATACATGGACATATTGGGTCATTATTATAACCTTCTTTAACGAGACTTCAGTTAGTCAATTATATCACATACGTCCAGACTGTTTGAGCCCATACAAAAGACCTTTGCAAATTGATAGAATAAACTTCTCTTGGATGTGATTTACATGCTTCAAGCATGCTAAATCCTTCGGGATTTTCATACATATATTACTGTCAAGATTACCATATAAATATGAAGTAACTACATCCATTAGACGCATGTCAAGTTTTTTATGCACGGTAAGACTTACAAGATATCAAAATATGATTGTATCCGTTACAGGAGAACAAGTTTTATCATAATCAAATTCAGGCCTTTGTGAAAAACTTTGAGCTACCAATTGTACTTTATATCTCACAATCTCATTTTTCTCATTTCTCTTCCGCACGAATACCCATTTATACCTACTGGCTTTACTCGTTCTGGTGTTTGGACTATAGGTCCAAATACTTCTCGTTTATCTAGTGAAACCAACTCAGATTGGATTGCATTTTCTATTTTGGCCAATTATTTCTACACCAACATTCATCAACCGATCTAGTTTCATGATCCTCATTTTATTCCGTAATACCAAGTGCTATATTATAAGAAAAAATATTGTCATTGATTGTTTCTCTTCGATTCCAACTTTTTCCAATGTTGACAAAATTTGTTGAAGTTTCTATATCCTCATTCACTTCGGAGACTAGCTCTTCAGGAGCAATGCCCTTAGATGGAACCTCGTCAGAAGGTTGAATTTTTTCACTACATGCAAGTCTTTCATTTTCATTTAATTCTCTTTTCTTTCAGGATTTTTTCCTTTGGAACCAAGAGGTCTTCCACGCTTCAGGTGAGCTTTAGATTCATTAGCACTTATTATTTGTCCTTCTGGGACATCAATCTTAACCGGAACATTTTCTGTAGGAATATGTGACTTAGTAACTCTTCTCGAGTCACTAAATGTATCCTGTTGAGAAATTTATAATTTTGATGAAAGTTCCAAAACAGTAATGATAGGACCAATCAGACCTGTTAGCTGACTGATGATCTAGCAATAGGACTAAGATGACCAGTTGATAATTATTGTATAGAACAACTGATGTAAAGGAAGATAGGTCACACATTCAGGGGGAACTGAATGTGAGTAGTCTAAGTCTTGAAGATCAGAAGACCTGAAGATCTTATGTCTACCAGGTGTCAAGACAAGGAAGACCTACATCAGAAGAAGTGAAGAAGAGTCTGGAAGTTGTGCTAAGACAACCTTCATCTGAAGACTCAATCAGGTAGACTGATCGGTCTGGACTGATCATGTCAGCTCAAATCAGGTGACAACCAGAAGTTCACCAAGTCATACGAGTTCACCAGACACGAAGAATGTCAACCTAAGTTGGTAAATCAAACACTGAATAAGTGTACTTGATAACCAATGAGAGCAAGACACGTATGTATGGAGCTGACATTGCAGGACGAGGTGCTTAAGAGTCAAACGGCTAGAAAGGACAAGCATACATGCTTTCAGCCATGCCGCCTCTGTGAACATCAAATCAAACCTGCAATCCTACCTAAAATAGCCTGAGATTCAAATTGCTTTCCAACGGCTCTTTGATTTCAAGGTCTATAAATATGGGATCAACCTTCATAGTAAGGTTACGGAAATAATCCACAAGCTCAAGCAAAGCTACATTTTCGCTCTAAGAACACAAGATCAAGCAAATATTCTAAGTGTTCATCTCATAGGTTCTTAGCAAGAATTCTTATCCTCTAGCTTTAGGCTATTCACATACTAGGATAGAATTCCAGTTGGAATATAACAAATCTTATACCCAAACCAAAGTTAGATTAAGTTTGTTTATCAAGATTTCAGACTAGGGTTTATAGTTCTGATTTCTGGGATTGGTTGAGTGAGAACTCTTGAAACATCTGTTGTACTGTGTTGGACTAACACATAAAACTATGTCCAGTTGGTTAGTTGGTGCCCCTGCTGATAGGGAAGAGTGGACGTAGGACAAGTTGTCCGAACCACTATAAAAATATGGTGTGCATTATCTGATTTACCTGCTTTACACTTTGCACACTACCTGTTTAAGCTTTGCATGCATATTCTAAGTCTGGATCAGACCAAGCATCTGATCCAACCAGTTCGACACTTTGTCATTGTGATTCAAAACAGATAACTTAGAAATCTAATTTAACAAACTGGTTTTTCACACGGGTAAAACTTAGCTTCAAGACATCGATTTAAGCGATACACACCGAATCGAATCGCCCTCGGGCGTTGATCAAGAGTTGGATATCAGTCCAAACTGATGTTGGGTTTTAGAGGCACGTAAACATGTAATACATGAGCAGCTGAAATAAACAATTCACCAACAAGGAACAATTAATTGCATAATTAAATACGAGTAAATGTAAACAAAATTCTTACAATAATTCGTATACAGTTTTCTGTACTGTGGTATCCACGTAATCCCCAATCACGGACTTACACGAATTTGCCAGCGTTGAATCCCGAGATGAATTTGCTAGGAAAATTCTAACTCTAGATCTTATGGAGAATAATGAATTAATATTGTGAATTCCAAAGAGCTTGTATATATAGGGAGACTTAGCTATTTCCCAAGCTAGCCCACTTAGGGAAATAAAATCCCTAATCTTGAATTAAATTAATTTCTTTTAATTTAATTCCCTAAATATAAATCTCTACGGATTTAAATGCCTTATATGAAAATCTCTGCGATTTATTTCCATATACATTAAACCCTACAATTATATTCCAAATATAATTATTGGGAATTCTTATTTAATTAAATATTAATAATAATTAATTCCAAATTAATCTATTATTAATTACTTCTCCATAAATTAAATATTAAATCCAATTTAACATTTAATCAACCAACTATAATTCGTAAAAGGGAAATACTTGTTGTGTGACCCATAGACCCTCATATATCGAGCGATTAGTTAAACTAACGGTCTTAATTGAACCCTAGATAATAAATCAGACATTTTCAATATATGTGGTACGTTGCAAGAAAAGTGCAACTACCTGTAACTGAAACATGGACTATTACGATTTCCTCCATTCATTCGCGAATACTCGATTAAGTCTTGAACATGATGAAGTGTCTATTCAAATAACATAATAACTTTATCTCTAATCACTAATTGATTATGTATGTCACACTTAGCCACAAAGTCTAAGTTGACGTGCATCGTGTTGGAATTTAGAGGCACGTAAACACGTAATACATGCGCAACGGAAATAAACAGTTCACCAACAACGAACAATTAATTGCATAATTAAATACGAGTAAACGTAAACATAATTCTTACAGTAAGTCGTGTACTGTTTTCTCTACTATGGTATCCACGTAATCCCCAATTGCAAACTTGCACGGATTTGACAGTGTTGAATCCCGAGATGAATTTGCTAGGAAAATTCTAACTCTAGATCTTATGGAGAATAATGAATTAACGTTATTTGTGAATTCCCAAGAGCCTGTATATATTGGGGAGGCCCAGCTTAAATCTTAAGCTAACCTGATTGAGAAATAAAATCCCTAATCTTTATTTAAATAAATATCTACGATTTATCTCCCTATATAAATCTCTACGGATTTAATTCCCATGTATATCAAATCTCTACGGATTTGATTCCATATATATTAAATCCTATAATAATATTCTAAATATTATTATTAGAAATTTCTATTTAATTAAATCCAATTTAATTAAACATTAATAATAATAAATTCCAAATTAATCAATTATTAATTAATTCTCCATAAATTAAATATTAAATCCAATTTAACATTTAATCAACCAACTATAATACGTAAAAGGGAACTACTTGTTGTGTGACCCATAGGCCCTCATATATCGAGCGATTAGTCAAATTAACGATCTTAATTGAACCCTAGACAATAAATCAGACATTCTCAATATATGAGGTACGTTGCGAGAAACGTGCAACTACCTGTAATTGAAACATGGATTATTACGATTTCCTCCTTTCATTCGCGAATACTCGATTAGTCTTGAACATGATGAAGTGTCTATTCAAATAACATAATCAATTTATCTCTAATCACCAATTGATCATGTATGTCACACTTAGCCACAAAGTCTAAGTTGACGTGCATCGTCCGATGACTTTGATCCAATTATGACGAGAAGATAAGTATTCTCTCTAAATCCACTTTGAGGAATGAATCTTATTCTTGGCTCAACTACCACGCACATGCACTTCGTGATGAACCCAATCCAAGCCATATCTACCCATAGACGGGTGCAAGCGTCTGTCATGGTCAAAGTTCATCATACCAAACATGTCGTGCATATTGACCTCAAGTCAAATGAGTATCACATCGCTCCCACTAAGCGAGACACCCGTAGACACATATAGTGGAACTACATCAAACAGTTTCCCTGATGAGTATACCAATACCCTCTAAGGTATTTGTGCATCCATCATGAGATACCTAGTATCTCGTAGTAAGTGATATCTTACTACACTCTCTAAGAGTATGATGCAGATCGCACACCAATCTCCATTGCATAATCAATATCTCATTCTTGATGATCCTTGATCGGGGCTATTTGGGAATCATGCTTAAGTCATCTGAGTTCTCACAACCTCAATGACAACAATGACTAATGGGAACACTTGTATGAATAAATGCAAACAATAAAACATAATATTCAAACAAGTGTATTGCCATACATTAATATTAAATGAACTATAATATTAAATCAAATTGAATATCATCGAGTATTATGTCCTTACAATAGATTGTCTCTAGGACACTAACACTAACAATCTCCCACTTGGACTAGAGTCAATCACCTACATGTGTAACCCCTAGACCATCAAATGTCTAGTACATGAACACTCAGTGTTTTGGTGAAAGGGTCTGCCAAATTAAATATGTGGGCTTACATTTTAATTCTATTTCTCCTATCCTCATGATCTCTCGGATCAAATGATAAGTCTGGGTACATGCTCGTTTATCTTGTTGCTCTCGGTTCCTTTGCTTGCTCAATAAAATTTTATTAGACAACTGGCACTCGGAAATACCCCTAGTTCTTTTAAGAACTATAAAATCCAGACAACCTCCTTGAGGCTTCAGATACAGCAATGTACTCAACTTCGGTTGTTGAATCTGCGGTCGACTTTGCTTGGAACTATTCTAACTGACCGCCTCATTATTGAGAGTGAAATGTAACCTGACTGTGACTTGTAATCATCACAGTCGAATTGGAAACTTGTGTCAGCATAACCATTGACTACTAGTTCTGACTGTCCACTATAGACAAGGAAACATTCTTTAGTTCGTCTAAGTTACTTCAGAATGGTCTTGACAGCAATCCAGTGAGACTCACCCGGATTCCGTTGGTGTGTATCAGTGATGTTGATAGCGTAGGCCACGTTTGGCCTAGTGCAAGTCATGGCGTACATGAATGGCCCAATTGCATATGCGTATGGGACATCTTTCATGTGTTTGATATCAGTTTCAACAGAAGGACAATCCTTCTTTGACAACTTTATCCCATGATTTGCCGGTAGAGACCCTCTCTTAGAGTCGTCTATCACAAAACGCTTCAACACCATGTCTACGTAGATGGACTGTGACAACCTCAACATCCTCTTGGATCTATCCCTGTGGATCTTGATCCCTAAGATATAGCAGGCTTCACAAAGATCCTTCATCATGAAGGTCTTTGACAACCAATCTTCAACGGATTGCATTAACGGGATATTGTTTCCCAAAATCGATAAGTCATTGACATACACGATTATGAAAACAATATTATTCTCGTTGCGTTTACAATAAACGTAAGGATCTTTCGGATTTCTGATGAAGTCAAAAGACTTGATAGCTTCTTCAAATCGGATATTCCAACTCCTAGAAGCTTGCTTCAATCCATAGATGGATCTCTTCAGCTTGCATACTAGATTAGAATTTGGCTTAGATGTAAAACCTTCCGGTTGAGTCATAAACACTTCCTTATCAATGTTTCCATTGATGAAAGTTGTTTTGACATCCATCTGCCAAATCACATAATCATAGTGTGCTGCTATCGCAAGTAAAATTCGAATGGATTTGATCTTTGCAACTGGTGAGAAGGTCTTATCATAGTCGGTGTTTTCGCGTTGACTATTACCCTTCGCCACCAACCTAGCTTTGTAGGTTTGTACTTTTCCATTTGCAAATGGGTCTAACCCCTTTAGGCAACTCAACCAAGTCCTAGACTTGATTGGTGTACATCGAGTCCATCTCGGTTTTCATGGCTTCATGTCACTTCACTGAATCAATATCTAATATTGCTTCAGAGTAAGTATTAGGATCGTCCTTATCCGGTATGTCCACATTAATGAGTTCCTCCAAGAGGTAACCATATCTAATGGGCGGATTACGATTTCTAATTGACTTACGGAGCCGTGGTTGTGCAGGCTGTACATTCGGATCGTGAAACTTTTGTGGTGCATCGATTTCATCAATGTCCGAAGAGTCCTCAAGAGCTACACTTTCAGATGCCTCTTGGGCGGGAGTTTGAACTATGTTGTTTTCATTCTGCCCACTTGGATGTTCTTGCACTGGCAAGCATACTCCAATTACGCTCTCACTGACTGAAAGACGATCACCTAGTGAAAGACTCCCACTGTGAAAGTTGCTGAATGCTCCTACTGATTCCTTGTCATGTTTCTTTGACAAGATATCAGTCTCTTTGTTAGTTTGTGGTTCTTGAATTTCTTCAAGTTCTATCAGCTTACGACCTCGTTCCTTAAAGACATAGTCTTCTTTGAAGAACTTGGTCATTCTAGAAACAATCACTGATTATTTCTCAGGTAGATTGAAATAATATACTTTAAGTTTCTTTAGGATATCCCACAAAGTAACCCTTTTCACCTTTGGGTTCCAACTTGTTGGTAAGCATCCTTTTCACAATCACGGGGCAACCTCATGTTTAATATGTGTAAAAGTTGGCTTCTTGCCACACCATGGTTCATATGGTGTATGCTCAACCGACTTAGATGGAATCCTATTCAGAATGTAATTTGAGGTTTGTAACGCGTATCCCCATAGGAATATCGGAAGAGAGGAAAAAATCATCATGGACCTCACCATGTCTAACAAGGTTCGATTTCTCCTTTCGGACACACCATTCGTCTAAGGTGTTCCGGGAGGAGTTCGTTGTCACTGGATTCCATGTAACTTCAAATAATCAATGAATTCATGGCTAAGGTGTCCACCTCCTCGATCTAATCGAAGAGTGTTGATACTCTTACCAAGTTACTTCTCTACTTCAGCCTTATACTCTTTGAATTTCTCAAAAGATTAGGATTTGTGTTTCATAAGATACACATATCCGATCTCGATAAATCATCAGTAAAAGTGATGAAGTAGCCAAAGTGACCCCTAGCTGGAGTTGACAATGATCCACAAACATCGTTGTAGATCAACTCTAGAACTTCTTTGGCATGCACCCCTTTCCCAGAAAGGGTCTATTGATCATCTTGCCCATGAGATAAGATTCACAATCTCCATAAGACTCATAGTCGAATGGGGTTAAGTAGTCTAACTTTCTTAACCTTGTAATTCTTTTCTTGTTTATATGATCAAGTTCTACAATGCCAAAAGCAAGTCGAGTTTTCATGATTACTAAGTTTGAGTCTTTTACTTTGTATATTAAGAACATCATATTCATAATGCAACAAATATATGTTGTTAGTAATAGAAAGAACTAGATGACAATCATTAAGTTATAATCTAATACCAAAAAGGGTGAGTCTAACACATAAGTCCTCAAACGTTCAGTTAGCAACTCTTGTTCCGCTTTCATGTGTAAGACGACTTCACCCACCTTAACTGCCCTATGACACATGAGCCCTTTCACATTAGTGCAAATGAGAGAGCCACATCCGGTATCCAATACCAATCAGTTAGCGCTATTAGTGGACATGTTTATCTTAATAACAAACATACATGTTCTAGTGCTAGAAGCACCTAGTGCCTTCCTTTTAGCAACTAGAACCTTATAGTCCTTCTTCCAGTGTCCTCTTCTACTTATAACAGAGGCACACATCCTTGTCTACCCGCTCCTTCCTTTGAACACCATCTTAGTGATAGTGAACTCAAAAGTCTTGAGCACGTTTTGAAGTTCTGGCATGGTCGCATCCGTCTTATTCATATTGTAGTTCACAATGAAGTTAGAATATGAATCCAGGAGCGACCGGAGGATAGCATAAATGAAAAAACGTCGGTCTTTTAGCTCAATGCCTAAATTACCAAGTTTATCAATTAGGCCTATCATCATTAATACATGAGGTGAAATCTTCCATTCTTTAGCTAACCGGCATCTGAACAAATCTCTCATCACTTCATAAAACTCAAAACGAGATTCAGAATCAAAGAGATCCTTCAGATGCTTGAGCGTTTCGAAGGGACCCATTTTCTCATGTTGCCTATGTATATCAGGAGTCATGCCGAGCAACATCACACACTGAGTCTGAGAAGCATCCTTTTGATGCTTCTTCTGAGCTGCTACGTCTAACGTAGATGCCTCAAGAAACTAGCTGCAGGGGTAATAGGGATTGACGTGTCCAACACGTTCTCAATCTTTTCTTGCCTTAGCACTAAACACACGTTTAGGTGCCAGTCCAGAAAATTTGTCCTAGCCAATTTGTTTGTTTCCAAAACACATCTCAATAACAGTTAAACATTTCAACTAACCAAGAGAAATAAAATAAAACGGGAATTAAACACATAATTCCTATAATCAATATTCAGCAATCAAAATAAACATGGATTTTCTTTTGTGTTTATTTTGTCTCCATTATTTTTGCATACTCAACGACCTCATCGGAAGAGTACGAATTTATATCAAATATAAATTGTAATGGACTAGGATCCACATTCCTACTATCATGATCCCTGCTTTGGCTGAATATCACAATAGCAAAACTGGTAGGTCTCCAAACCAACTGCAAAATTGCAACTCCTAGTTGATTGAAACCAGTTCAATCGGATGTCCCTTAACTTTCGTTTCCCTGCTTTGGCTGAATAAACAAAGTTAAGTTGGTTTACAACCGTCAAGCGGCGACACTACGTGTCCCTATAAAAGTCCCGTTGAATGTAGCTCCGAGCAAAACACTTTGGTCTTAAATACCCATTGGAACGAAATCCCCGGTTTACTTTTAATTTTGATGGGAGACATCTTTTCAATTGAATGAAAAACCATATTTTAGTGAGGATCAATTTTAAAGGCGGGGTATTAATTGCTTAATTGAGATCCAACATGTTAATCTATATCACATTTGAGCAATTATTGGGCGTCACCTACCCAAACATGATTTACACGGACTAACATTTATATGGGCGCCGTCTACCCAAATATTTAATACGGTCCGACAATTATTGGGCGCCGCCTACATAAATAATTATAACGCGAACTATAACTAAAATGTAAATTTCAATTCACATAAACAGTTCTCATCCATTATTACAAAATTTACATTTGCATATATAAAAATTCAATAAATATTTAGCATCTAAATAAAATAATCTTGCTAAACATTTATTCGTAAACTAATACGTATATCAAATAAACGTGTAATCAGCTAATTATTCATAAGAAAAAATAGCTAAAATTAGAAGTACCAATAAGCTCTAAGCTTTCGGTCATTTCTAAAACCTCTTTTCAAAATTATTTTCCCAAAATTTAATTTTATCAAATTGACGTAAAATAATTCCAAGCAAACAAGCCCTTATGAATTTCAAAATTTCAGAATTTTATCCAGCCAAACAATGCCTTAAAACTTTTCAGAAATTAAAATTTTGGCAGGGGCTAATCTGCAATTATTCTAGTATTTTCGCCTGGTGAGAATCCAATTCTCAACCCAGGCCCCTGCATCAATTCCCGTCAATTACAGAAATAGGGGACACATTGCTTCCAAATTTCGTGCGGCGGCAGTTCACGACCTGGACGATGGCATTCCGCGAAGATCGCTTCGCGGTCAGAGGGGTATGAATCGCGGCATATCGCCGCAACCTCGTCCAATCCGCAGTATGTCGGCGCTATCTGGGCAAATTCGCATCAAATCGCTGCCTCGAGCGAAACCCATCGGCTCGCCTCCGCCATTAACGCGAAACTTACGCGACGGCCCCTGAATCGAGCGATTCAGTCCGATCAGTTCATGATTCGGCGCCCATCACCACGCCATCGCGTCGATCGCCGCTGCTTCGAAAGCAACCGCAGCGAATCGTCGGATTTTTCAAATTGCCGCCCGAAGTTATTGCAGCGCCCATCGGATTTCTATCCCTCGCCCAGCGAGGTTAGAACCATCGACGACTAGAGGCGGCGTCTCCCGGCACGCACATCCTGGTTGTAGCGGCGAGTTCAAAACCCGCACGCACAAAAGTGTTTAAATCAAAAGTTTGGAGAGAATCAAAATTTTGGTTGCAATTCTCAAACCTCTATTCACACGTCGATGGCGGCCGATTTACTTTGTTGGTAAAACAACAATTTCAAAAATTTAGATGAACCCAGTTCTAATTTCGAGAATCTTCCAAAAGACATAGTTGAATGCTTTATTTCAATATAAAACAAGGTAGTCAAAATACTTCTAATTGATGACTCTAGTCAATTGTGGCGGCCGAAACAAAACAGGTGCACAACTTTGTTATCAATAAAGGTTTAACAAATCAGGCAAATAAAATTGAATTCGACCAATGAATTTTCCTCGAGAAATATTATGCAATATTAGAGCCTAAGCTCTGATACCACTGCTGAAATTTAGAGACAAATAAACACGTAATACATGCATAGCGAAAATGAACAGTTCACTAACAACGAATAAATAATTGCATAATTAAATACGAGTAAACGTAAACATAATTCTTACTGAAGAATTAGGTATGCAGAGTTTTTCTCTCTTTACAGATCCACGTAATCTCCAATTACGGACTTCACGAATTTACCAGTGTTGAATCCCGAGATGAATTTGCTAGGAAAATTGTAACTCTAGATCTTATGGAGAATAATGAATTAAAGTTATTTGTGAATTCCAAAGAGCCTTTATATATAGGGGAGACCCAGCTTAAATCTTAAGTTAACCTGATTGGGAAATAAAATCACTAATCTTTATTTAAATAAATCTCTATGATTTATTTCCCTATATAAAATCTCTACGGATTTAATTCCCATGTATATCAAATCTCTACGGATTTGATTCCATATATATTAAATCATATAATAATATTCCAAATATTATTATTAGGAATTCCTATTTAATTTAATCCAATTTAATTAAACATTAATAATAATTAATTCCAAATTAATCTATTATTAATTAATTCTCCATAAATTAAATATTAAATACAATTTAACATTTAATCAACTAACTATAATCCGTAAAAGGGAACTACTTGTTGTGTGACCCATAGGCCCTCATATATCTAGCGATTAGTCAAACTAACGGTCTTAATTGAACCCTAGACAATAAATCAGACATTCTCAATATATGAGGTACGTTGCGAGAAACGTGCAACTACCTGTAATTGAAAACATGGCTATTACGATTTCCTCCTTTCATTCGCAAATACTCGATTAGTCTTGAACATGATGAAGTGCCTATTCAAATAACATAATCAATTTATCTCTAATCACCAATTGATCATGTATGTCACACTTAGCCACAAAGTCTAAGTTGACGTGCATCGGCCGATGACTTTGATCCAATTATGACGAGAAGATAAGTATTCTCTCTAAATCCACTTTGAGGAATGAATCCTATTCTTGGCTCAACTACCACGCACATGCACTTCGTGATGAACCCAATCCAAGCCATATCTACCTATAAACGGGTGCAAGCGTCGGTCATGGTCAAAGTTCATCATCTCATACATGTCGTGCGTATTGACCTCAAGTCAAAGGAGTATCGCATCGCTCCCACTAACCGAGACACCCATAGACACATATACTGGAACTACATTAAACGGTTTCTCGGATGGGTATACCAATACCCTCTAAGGTATTTGTGCATCCATCATGAGATACCTAGTATCTTGTAGTAAGTGAGATCTTACTACACTCTCTAAGATTATGATGCAGATCGCACACAAATCTCCATTGCATCATCAATATCCCATTCTTGAAGATCCTTGATCGGGGCTATTTGAGAATCATGCATAAGTCATCTGAGTTCTCACAACCTCAATGATAACAATGGCTCATGGGAACACTTGTATGAATAAATGCAAACAATCAAACATAATATTCAAACAAGTGTATTGCCATACATTAATATTAAATGAACTATAATATTAAATCAAACTGAATATCATCGAGTATTATGTCCTTACAATAGATTGTCTCTAGGACACTAACACTAACACATCGGCCGATGACTTTGATCCAATTATGATGAAAAGATGAGTATTCTCTCTAAATCTACATTGAGGAATGAATCCTATTCTTGGCTCAACTACCACGCACATGCACTTCGTGATGAACCCAATCCAATCCATATCTACCCATGGAAGGGTGCAAGCGTCGGTCATGGTCAAAGTTCATCATCTCATACATGTCGTGCGTATTGACCTCAAGTCAAAGGAGTAACGCATCACTCCTATTAACCGAGACACCCGTAGACACATATAATGGAACTACATCAAACGGTTTCTCAGATGGGTATACCAATACCCTCTAAGGTATTTATGCATCCATCATGAGATACCTAGTATCTCGTAGTAAGTGAGATCTTACTACACTTTCTAAGAGTATGATGCATATCGCACACCAATCTCCATTGCATCATCAATATCCCATTCTTGATGATCCTTGATCGGAGCTATTTGAGAATCATGCTTAAGTCATCTGAGTTCTCACAACCTCAATGACAGTAACGACTCATGGGAACACTTGTATGAATAAATGCAAACAATCAAAAATTATATTCAAACAAGTGTATTGTCATCATTAATATTAAGTGAACTATAATATTAAATCAAACTGAATATCATCGAGTATTATGTCCTTACAATAAATTTGTCTCTATGAAACTAACAATAACAATCTCCCACTTGGACTAGAGTCAATCACCTACATGTCTAACCCCTAGACCATCAAATATCTAGTGTGTACATGAACACTCAATGTTTTGGTGAAAGGGTCTGCCAAATTAAATATGTGGGAATACATTTTAATTCTATTTCTCCTATCCTTATGATCTCTCGGATCAAATGATAAGTCTGGGTATATGCTCGTTTATGCTTGGTGATCTCGGTTCCTTTGCTTGCGCAATCGCACCAGCGTTGTCTCAATAAAACTTTATTAGACAACTGGCACTCGGAACTACCCCTAGTTCTCTTAAGAACTATAAAATCCAGACAGCCTCCATGAGGCTTCTGATACAACAATGTCATCAACTTCGATCCAGTGAGACTCACCCGGATTCTGTTGGTATCTATCAGTGATGTTGATAGCGTTGGCCACATTTGGCCTAGTGCAAGTCATGGCGTACATGATTGACCCAATTGCATATGCATATGGGGCATCTTTCATGTGCTTGATATCAGCTTTCAACAGAAAAGATAATCCTTCTTTGATAGCTTTATCCCATGATTTGCCGATAGAGACCCTCTCTCAGAGTTCTCCATCGCAAAACGCTTCAACACCTTGTCTACATAGGTGGACTGTGACAACCTCAACAACTTCTTGGATCTATCCATGTGGATCTTGATCCCTAAGATGTAGCAGACTTCACCAAGATCCTTCATCATGAAGGTCTTTGACAACAAATCTTTAACGGACTGCATTAACGAGATATTGTTTCCCAAAATCAATATGTCATTGACATACACGATTATGAAAACAATATTCTTCCCATTGCGTTTATAATAAACACAAGGATCTTCTGAATTTTTGATGAAGTCAAAAGGACTTGATAGCTTCATCAAATCGGATATTCCAACTCCTAGAAGCTTGCTTCAATCCATAAATGAATATCTTTAGCTTGCATACTAGATTAAAATTTGACTTAGATGTAAAACCTTCCTGTTGAGTCATAAACACATCCTTATCAATGTTTCCATTAAGGAAAGTTATTTTGACATCCATCTACCAAATCTCATAATCATAGTGTGCTGCCATCGCAAGTAAAATTCGAATGGACTTGATCTTTGCAACTGGTGAGAAGGTCTCATCATAGTCAGTGCCATCACCAACCTAGCTTTTAGGTTTGTACTTTGCCATTTGCATTGGTTTTTCGCTTAAAGACCAATTTGCAAACTATGGGTCTAACCCCTTTAGGCAACTCAACCAAGTCCTAGACTTAATTGGTGTACATCGAGTCCATCTCGAATTTCATGGCTTCATGCCACTTCCCTGAATCAATAACTGATATTGCTTCAGAGTAAGTATTTGGATCGTCCTTATATGGTAGGTCCACATTACGATTCCTAATTAACTTACGGAGCTGTGGTTGTGCAGGCTGTACATTCTGATCATGAAAATTTTGTGGTTCATCGATTTCATCAATATCCGAAGAGTCCTCAAGAGCTACACTTTTAGATGCCTCTTGGGCGGGAGTTTGAACTATGTTGTTCTCATTCAGCCCACTTGGAGGTTCTTGCACTGGCAAGCATACTCCAATTACGCTCCCACTGGCTAAAAGACGATCACCTAGTGAAAGACTCCCACCGTGAAAGTCACTGAATGCTCCCACTGATTCCTTGTCATGTTGCTTTGACAAGATATCAGTCTCTTTGTTAATTTGTGGTTCTTGAATTTCTTCAAGTTCTATCAGCTTACGACCTTGTTCCTTAAAGACATAGTCTTCTTCGAGGAACTTGGTCTGCCTAGAAACAATCACTGATCATTTCTTAGGTAGATAGAAGTAATATCCCTTAGTTTCCTCAGGATATCCCACAAAGTAACCTTTTTCACCTTTGGATTCCAACTTGTCGGTAAGCATCCTTTTCACAATCACGGGGCAACCCCTTGTTTAATATGTGTAAAAGTTGACTTCTTGCCACACCATAGTTCATATGGTGTATGCTCAACCGATTTAGATGGAATCCTATTCAGAATGTAAATTGAGGTTTGCGTATCCCCATAAGAATGTCAGAAGAGAGGAGAAGCTCATCATGGACCTCACCATGTGTAATAGGATTCAGTTTCTCCTCTCGGACACACCGTTCATCTGAGGTGTTCTGGGAGGAGTCCATTGTGACTGGATTCCATGTAACTTCAAGTAATCAGTGAAATCATGGCTAATGTATTCACAACCTCGATCTAATCGATGAGTCTTGATACTCTTACCAAGTTGCTTCTCTACTTCAGCCTTGTACTCTTTGAATTTCTCAAAAGATTCGAATTTGTGTTTCATAAGATACACGTATACATATCTCGAGAAATCATTAGTAAAAGTGACGAAGTAGCCAAAGATACCCCTAGCTATAGTGGGCAATGGTCCACAAACATCGTTGTAGATCAACTCTAGAACTTCTTTGGCATGCACCTCTTTCCTAGAAAGGGCTGTTGATCATCTTGCCCATGAGATAAGATTAACAATCTCCATAAGACTCACAGTCGAATGGGGTTAAGTAGCCTAACTTTCTTAACCTTGCAATTCTTTTCTCATTTCAATGATCAAGTTCTACAATGCCATAAGTAAGTCGGGTTTTCATGATTACTAAGTTTGAGTCTTTTATTTTGTATATTAAGAACATGATATCCATAATGCAATAATTACATGTTGCCAGTAATAGAAAGAACTAGATGACAATCATTAAGTTCTAATCGAAAAACCACAGGGTAAGTCTGACACATAAGTCCCCACACGTTCAGTTAGCAACTCTTGCTCCGTTTCCACGTGTAAGATGACTTCACCCGCCCTAACTGTCCTATGACATATAAGCCCTTTCACATTAGTGCAAATGTGAGAGCAACATCAGGTATCCAATACCAAGCAGTTAGCGCTATTAGTGGACATGTTTATCTTAATAACAAACATACATGTTCTAGTGCTAGAAGCACTTAGTGCCTTCTTTTTAGCAACCAGAACCTTATAGTCCTTCTTCCAATGCCCTCTTCTACGTATAGTAGAGACACACATCCTTGTTTACCCTCTCCTTCTTTAAGACACCATCTTAGTGATAGTGAACTCAAAAGTCTTGAGCACGTTGTGATGTTCAGGCATGGTCGCATCCGTCTTATTCATATTGTTGTTCACAATGAAGCTGAAATATGAATTGGGAGCTACTTGAGGATAGCATAAATGGAAACGTTGGTCCTTTAGCTCAATGCCTAAATTACCAAATTTCTCAATTAAGCCTATCATCATTAGCACATGAGGTGAAATATTCCTTTCTTTAGCTAACCGACATCTGAACAGATCTCTTATCACTTCATAAATCTCTGTTGGTCCCGGTGCAAACGAGTCTTACACGTGTATGGGGGGGGAATACACGTGTTCAGTTATTTTTAAAACTTTTCTTTTACTAAGGTCAGCTTGGGTCAGGATGTCCTGATGATTTGGTCCTGAGAAGCACAAATCGCTCTGAGTCAAAGTCTATCTGAGACAGTGATCCTGAGCTGCTTTCAGATACCTCAGATAATCCCAAGTGATCCTGAGTTTTCAGAGATCCTGAGTTGCTTGGATCAGATAACTAACTTACTGAACCCTCAGAAGAGTAAATTCAGTTTGGTAACTATCTGTTCTAGCTACTCAGATGTGCGGAATGGTTGGCCCTTAGTTTATACTCGTTTTAAGCTTTTGCTGAAAACCTTCCTTTAATGGAATAGTGATTAGGCTGTGATTCAATTATATGCAACTTTCAGTGGATTGATTCCAACTGAATATCAGTGAAAATATGCTTTCAAAATATATGCAACAGTTAAGCAAAGCAAAACAGAAAGCAAAGAACACATCAATTTATAGTGGTTCAGAGACTCAAGCTCCTACGTCCACTCTCCCTGATCTCTTCAGAGAAATTCACTAATCACTTCCTAAGGCTTTCTGACTACCTCTGTAGTTTACTAACCTTTCTAATTTTGAGCTTTCTGACTACCTTTGTAGTTTACTAACTCAAAACTCACACAAGCTTTCTGTCTATCTAAGATAGATTACTCACTTCTTCTCTTAGAGCTTTCTGACTACCTCAATGTAGTTTACTCACTCTTTACAACTCCAATCTCACCAACAATCACACTCAAACTACCTTACAAAGGGTTTGGGGTTTCTTGGTTGGTCTCCAACTAGGATGAGATATCCTTTACAATAAAGAACAATGCAAAGACTAGGATATCTCGACTAAGCTTTGGATATATCTTATCAAGCTAGGCTTAGTGGAATGAGCTCTCTTCGATTTAAAGCACTTGGGAAATTCTTGGTTTTTCGAGTGCTTCAACTTGCAATAATAAGTTTGAGCTCTTGAGTTGCTTACAAATTTCCCGTAACCTTACAATGTAGAGGGTCACAAGTATTTATAGGCATACACAAATGTCACTCTTGAAAAACTATCCGTTGGAGAGATAACTTCGTGAGTTTCCTCTTATGGTGTGTGAGAAACGACTATATTTAGGGTTTGACACTCCCTAACACGTTTTAAGCAATAGCCTTTCATGTAGCCGGTCTTCACTTTTTGTAGTTTGGAACTTAGTACTTCTGACATCTTTTTTAGTGACACGTCATTTGTCGATTGTCGATATGAATGCGATCTTTGTCTTCCTCTTTTGACTTTTGTCTCGGTTTTAAGGTAGACAACTCAGCGGCTCTTTTAGTTACAATCTCTACGAGTTGATATAACCTTAACAACACTTTGTCTTAGGATTTTTTTTATGCGCATTTGGGCAATATCTATTTTTTTCTAAGGAATCGCGATCTACTCGATATTGAATCGCCGGATAGATATTTTCGATTGCCTCGAAACATTCGAGGTTTATCTTGAGCATTGATACATTCTTGAGTCTTGATAATTCTTGTGCCTTGATATTCTTGATCTTGATTCTTTAGTCTTACATCTTACGTGTCTTGAGTCTTACGAGTCTTGAGGGTCTTACGAGTCTTGAGGTCTTCGAGTCTTCACGGATATCTTGTTATTATCTTTTGAGTCTTCATCTTGAGTCTTGGTTCCTCGATTTTCATCTTGAGTCTTGATATCTCGATTTCATCTTGAGTCTTGATATCTCGATTTCCTGAGTCTTCTTGGCTTTCGGTTTCTGTTTGAGTCTCGGATTTCTCGGTTTCTTCGAGTCTTCTTGAAACTTCAGATCCTAACCTGATCTATATCTGCTGACTATACATTTTTCAGATATCATCCTGAATACTCTAAAACTGAATCCTGACTCAACTATCAAGATTATCCTGAACATGTCATACTCAGGGGTTTTGGGATCTAATCAAAATCATATCTTTATTAAATTCATCTTCCAACAATTTTCCCCTTTTTGATGATGCCAAAACCTATCTTGTTACAAGCATACTTAACCTATACTTAGGTTTCAGTTTATCCTATTACAAGATTGGTTTTATCTCCAACAGAGACTTTTCCAACAATTTCCCCCACAAATAATGAGTCTCTTAACAATTAATCTCCCAACAATTTCTTCAGTGAAGAATCTCTCAAAGGATTCATCACCAAATACTTAATTTTCCAACAACTAATTCAGAGACAATCATTCAGGCATATCAAAATTAAAAGACATGTAAATAAGATAATGAGATATTATCTTTTGAGCATAAATGATAAGTTTTCATTGATGATAGGTAGACTGTTACAGGTTACAAATGAATCTTATCAGAACAAAAACAAAAAGACAAAAGAAAGATAAAGAATTACATGAATCTTCCGAGTTCTTCATCTCAGTCTTCTTCTGCTCTTCAGCTCAGCTCTTCAGTTCGGCTTTTCAGTTTGGCTCTTCAGTTCGGCTCTTCAATTCTGCTCTTCCACCTCATCAGCAGGGACTTCAAGGTTGAACATTCCGTAATATCTACTTTTCAGCGCATCTCTCTCTTTAATGATATCAGGATTGTTCTTCTCGTCGATCTAAATGAACGGGCGATCGAGATATTTCTTGAGCAATGACTTTCTCATTTACACAGCCATTCTCTAGCCTGGGAGGAGGGTACACGTATGGACCAGGGGCGGTTATCTGCACATTTCCTTCATCCGCAAGATTTATCCATCCTTGAAGATATTTAGGATAGAAGGTCAGGAGATAGTCGATGAAAGCCTCATTCGGATCTGAGCTCTCCCCTCTCCATTCTCTGAGCACATCATAGTAGAACCAGAAGGTTCTCTTAATTTCTTCCCACGCACCGTTGAGATGGACTGGCATCCACTTATGAACATGCGGCCATTTTTGTGCTTTTGTGTTCCCTCTCCTCTTGCTTGCGAACTTTTTTGAACCCACTCCTTCTTTTCTGCTCTTCTTCTACCTTCTTTTCGATCCTTTGGTACACCGTAAAGCGAAGCGGCATTTTTTCTTCGCTTGTTCAATCTGGAGTGTTTTCAGAGCACTTCTGGTATTGAAGACGTTCTTCTTTGGCTCATCCTCAGAATCTTCAATATCCAGCAACAATTTCCTCTGAATTGGCTTAAAAGCCTTTGCTCTTTTGCCCTCAGGCTCTTCCATCGCCATAGCCTTTCTCTTGATGGGCATTTCAAAGACCAACTAGGTTTGTACCAATCCTTCCTCTACCACTCGGTTTCTCAAAGACAACTTCTGCATTGTTTCCTCTGAAACCTGAGTGTAGACTGGCTTCTCCACCTCTTTGAACTTAAGCTTCTCAGTGGCTTCTATCTCCTTCATGGCTTCGGCAATGATCTTCTTTTTAGCATTTTTTACAACCTTGCCCTTCGAAGTATGTTCCAATAAAATCCTGAGATCAGCTCCAGGTCTTTCCCCCTTCTTGGAACCATACTCTGGCAGAAGCCTGGAGAGGGCTGTGTCCATATGGTATTGTTCTTTTCCGACCTCCGCACCTCCCCGCCATCCGATCTTGCTCCTCCTCGAGCCTTCGAGGTGGTTCTTCGCCCTGAAGAATTCTTTCGAGATGATGAGCAAATTGACTTGAGAGAGCTTCTTTGAACATGTCTGTCATCTTGGTTATGAGCATTGAGCTCATTTCCTCAACAACGTTCTTCACCAGCATCTCATTCTTCTCAACCAACTTTGCTTCTAGAATATGAGTCTACTCTCGATGCTTACCTTCATTTCTGATTAAGCTTCGGCCTTGACCCCCTTCCATCTTTGCTTCTAATTTTCCTTCCATGGAGGTCAGCTTGTCTGTCAGAGTATCCTAAAGTTGCACCAGTTCTGAAGAAGTACTCAATCCTTCAATCTTCTGAGATTGGTTGGCCAAAACCTCCTCCATCGAGTAATTTTGTTCGATATTGGCTCAACCTTCTCGATTTCTCCATCATCGGGTGAGATCAATCTCGAGGAGCATATCGATCGGCCTTTGTGCCTCTGCGGGTTATTTGTTCATCTGAGTCTCGGTCTGAACACGAGCTTCGGTTTGAAGCTGGGGCTTGGACTCAATCTGAGTGCAGGATTCACCGAGCTCGGGTGTCCACGAGCCTCGGTCTGCATATCGACATTCTGATTTAAAGGTAGGAACTTGGTAATCTGGCATAATTATCAATAGTGCCAAAAGTTACGAAGGCTAACTTCGATCGAGGATGTTAAACGGCGGCTGACTGATCAAGATCGGTTGAGTCTTTCTCCTTACGAGATTGACTCTCATCATCCCCTTGTTGGTCCCCATCCCGAGATTTGTCTTTGGAGCTCGGGGTTCCAACTTGATAATCCTCTCAAAGAACCTTCCTCTTCACAAGCACATCAAAGTCTGAAATTTTCATCCCGAGCTTGGTTTTTTGAATCCACGAGAATTCAAAGTGAGAAAAGTTGTCTCCTCGTTCCACGGTCTTCCCCCGAATGAAGCAATATTGAGCATCTCCGGAAGAGTCGGTTGAGGATGTAGACCGTTGACCTCAATCCCGAAGAAGATGTCCTGGAGGTCGGGGAATGAGCTAAGCTTCGGGGTAGTGGTCAGGATGAACCGTTCCCCTTACGCCGCCATTCGGTCTCCTCGGCTTCACCTTTCTTGAGCATCGGGCTCTCGGGTTCGATTAGAAACTCACGAAAGATCGATTAACAGCTCATTCAGAGCTCATCAAAATTCATCGGCTCTCGAGGCTCGGCAAACTCGAGGTTTGGGGGCTCCTCGGTTTGAATCGACTTGGTTACGAGGTTTGAGTGGCTCCTCCTCAATGGGAAAAACAGTTTGCTCGAGAATCTGGCGGGTACTTCCTCGGAGGAATCGAACATTTTTTCGAGGTCGAAAGGTGCTTCCTCAGCAGGAATCTGTACTTTCTCTGAGGTCTGAGGTCCTTGGAAAATTTCTTGAGAGAACTTATCAGAACTAAGCGATGTCTCAAGAACCTCGGAGAAGACTTGCTCCTCAGTTTGATCCTGTGCCTTTGAGATAGCCTGAGCCAATACAAGTAAAGGCAATTTCTGAGCAGTTTGGCTCTCAGGCTGAATCTCCTCAGTCTCACTTTCCTCATCATCATCAGTGAGAACCACCATCCTTTTGCGCTTTGGAGCAATGGTCTTTTGCTTCTTCAATTTCTCACCCTGCTCCTTCTTGGCATCCAACAAAACCTTCCCTCTGGTTTGTTGGCTTTCTTCAGCAGCAGCCGCAACTGGTGATTCCACTTTCTTCTCTTTCTTTCCTTTAATCATCCTCTTTGTAGCAATGGGCTTGAACATTACTTTGGACTTAGGGAATGGAGTAGAGTTGGAAAAGATATCCTCCTCCTCTCGGTACATCTCCAAAATAAATGCTATTTTGGTGGCATGGAGGATTCTGCCTTTGATAGATACTACCCCATCCTCCCTTCTTATGACCTTGGCTTGCTCACTCACCACCTTGATCAGATACTTCAACCAGTTGAAATCCTTGGTGGGTGAGTCCTCAATCGCCGCCATCAGTTGGAGTTTGGGAGGCTTGATCCGCTTTCGAAGCTTCGGATCGACTCATGATGCACTTTCAACAATATCCATCAATACTCTGTATTTCGGCTTTAGATGCCGCTTATGCAGAGTTGCCTCAAACTTAATAGGATTCTCGGTAATCCCATCAAGATACTCTTGCTCCCGCCCCAACATATCAAATGAGGATCATCTCCCTATCGCGCCTGGCTCAAATACGTCGTTTAAGTTCTTAGGGACAATATAGAGCTCTCGAACAAAATCCACATACTTCATCGATTGTTCAATATGAGAAACAGAAATTGTTGGTCCCGGTGGGAAAACCCATTTTGCGCGTGCGGAAGCAAAACATTTCGTTGCGGTGCATATAAAACATGGGTGAAGGAATGGTGATTCCAGATTTTTCTCTTTTTGACCCATGTGTTGTGTCTTGCTTATAATCGAGTGTGTATGACAAGATAAGAGCGTAAAGCAGTAAAGAACACAACAATGTATAGTGGTTTGGTGACTCAAGCTCCTACATCCACTCTCCCTGTTTCTATGGAAATTCCTTCAAACACTTCCTGAGCTTTCTGACTACCTCGCGTAGTTTACTTACTCAATTCGGCCCTGAGCTTTCTGACTACTCCACGTAGTTTACTTACTCAACCCGACCTTGAGCTTTCTGACTACCTCTGTAGTTTACTAACTCAAACTGGACTTATCACCCTCTCGGGCTTGCCTCTTAGATGTTTAACGAGTTCACACTCCTTCGGGACTTATCACCCTCACTCGGGTTTGCCTAACAACTACCTCACTTCACCACTGGTTATCTCTTACGAGAATGGGTTTGGGTTTGGTGTTGTCTCCAACTATGGTGAGATTTTCCCTTACAATGGTTTAGCCTCAATGCTAAGGTTGGGAAAATATCTCTAAGCTTATGATATATCGTGGGTTGCTTAGGTTGGGTTCTAGAACACTCTTTGAATATATTTTGTATATCTACAGACTTGTGTTCTAGGGTGGGAATGCTTTGACTATAACTCTCTTAGCTCTGAAGCATCGTGTGCTATATTCTCCACGCATCCACCTTTAATTTGATGGAAGAATTTGTATTTATAGTGTGGATTTGAATGTTACCGTTGGAGAGAATCACATTCAAATCCATACTATTCTTTTCAGAGGTTCCGCAGACTTTTTCAGTTGGTTGTCTTCCTCTCATTGGTCACGTCATTTTTGGATTCCAATTTATATTCCTCGACTTCTTGGCGGGAACATTGAGGATATCTTGAGCATTGATTACATTCTTGAGTCTTGATAATTCTTTGTGCCTTGATATTCTCTGAGTCTCAGGTCTTCAGAGACATCCCGAGTCTTCAGGTTTCTCTGAGTCTTCGGGTTTCTCTGAGCCTTCAGATTTCTCTGAGCCGGGTTTCTCGAGCCTTGATTTCATGAGCCTTGATTTCTTGATTCTGGGTTTTTCTCATCTTGAGTCTTGAGTCTTCAGAAGTCTTGTTTCCGGTTTCATCTTGAAACCGGTTTCTTGATTCTTCTTGAGTCTTGATTCTAACCTGATCTATATCTGCCGACTATACACGGTGCAGATAACCTCCTGAACACTCTAAAACTGAATCCTGACTCATCTATCAAGATTATCCTGAACATGTCATACTCAGGGGTTTTGGGATCTAATCAAAATCCTCTTTATTAAATTCATTTCCCAACAGAAATCTTGGACTCTATACAATCAAATTCATTTATTTCAAAATTAGCGACAAACTCTATTACCTCGCGAGCATACTCCGCCTCCGGTCGATTCGCGACGAGATTTGTCAGTTTCACCGATCGGATTAATTGGAGCGCCTCTTCTTCGTGCTTGACATTGGTGGTACTCTCCAAAGAAACCACGTACTCATACCATGGCTTATTTGTCTCGGCTAATCTTTCGAACATGGTAGGAGCCATTTGAGATTTGAAGATTTAGGGTTTTGAGCGATGAAGCTTTTCTGGGTAAAAGGGATTTTGTTTTGCAGAGGATTTTTGGGAATGAAGGGTTTCAATAAAATTTGGCTTGAATGATTTTCAAAGGAATAAATAGCTCGAGATCGTGGGAAGTCGTACCGGTTTGGTGAAAAACAACGGTTAAGATTAATCTACGATTAATCGGGTATATGAAAGGTCGATCTCCAAAAAGTAAGCCGCCATTTTAACCTCATTGGTGGATAAATGTAACAGAGCATTTAATGACTGTTGACCTTCTCTAGGAATTTCAAAGATCCCGCCCAAAAACATTCTTCAGGTGTTTTGTATTTATTGCAAATGATTACTGAGTTTCACTTAAGCAATAAATGAGTCGCATGAGTCATTACTTCTTCAGACTAATTTACCTCTATCAGTCTTACTGAGTATTGACCTTGATAAAATGTCAAGATGATCTTCGAAATCTTAAAAAGGGTTCAAGATAATCTTGAAATCTAATCGACCTTGAAGAATCGAGTTTTTTCGAGACTCCGATTCAAGATTTCCATTTTATCCTGAGCTTCTCAGTAGAATTCTGAGAAAACTTCATGCATCTGAAAACCTTCAATTTTTTGGATTTTACTCTATACACCTGGATCCAACATCCCTAATTCAACTGCCAGTTCCTGAAATCTTGATTCAACCAAAGGTTTAGTCAAGATATCAACTCTCTGCTTATCAGTATGAATTTTCTCCATCCTGATGTCCTTCTCGTCATGATCTCTGATGAAGTGATGTCTGATATCCACGTGCTTGCATCTGGTGTGCAATACCGGATTTTGTGAAATAGCAATAACACTATTATTGTCACAAAATATTGGTACTTCATTGGCTACAACTTTATAATCCCTTAATTGTTGTGCGAGCCAAAGAAATGAAAGCACAATGACTTCCCCGCGACCACCATGTATTCAAATTTCAAGAATCTTTGGTTACTATCGAGGTCCATTTCTTGAAAACCAAGATATCAGCTTACTTCCAAGAAATTGACAAGTTCCTAAAGTGGACTTCCTGTCAATCCTGCAACCTCCATAATCAGCATCTGAGTAACCAGTTAATTCAAGGTTATCATCAGCTAGATACCATAATCCTCTATTCACAGCCCTTTAGATACTTCAAGATCTTTTTGGCGACCTCCATGTGACTAGCCTTAGGATTAGCTTGGTATCTAACACATATCCCAACAAAGAAATGTTATATCCGCCTACTAACGTGAGATAGAGCAATGATCCAATGATTCTCTATAATCAATATGACATACCGATTTGCCTTCAAAATCCAGGATCCATCTTGTAGTTAGTATTCATAGGAATTCTAAGCGCATTGCAATCTCAGACACCATACTTGGCAATCGGATCTACGGTGTACTTTGCACGGTTGATGAAGATTCCTTCCTTTGATTGTTTCACTTGAAGACCTAGAAAGAAATTCATCTCTCCCATCATTGACATCTCAAACTTGCCTTTCAACAAATGTTGAAAACTTTTTCACGGTGATGGTTTGGAGATCCAAAAATGATGTCATCAACATATATCCGAACCAAGAAGATATCTTCCCCATCTTCTATCACGAACAGAGTTCTATCAACAGTTCATTTGATAAAACCATGGTCAGTAAGAAACTGAGAAAGAGTATCATACCATGCTCTGGGTGCTTGCTTAAGACCATACAAGACTTTTCTGAGCCTGTAAACTTGGTCATTCTGTTTGAAACCAGGAGGTTGTTCTACATAAACCTCTTCTTTAAGCACACCGATTCGAAATGCACTTTTCACATCCATTTGATAGACCGTGAACTTCATGTGCAAGATATGCAAGAAACAATCGATGGCTTCTAGTCTTTGCAACAGCAAAGGTTTCATCATAATCCAAGCCTTCTTCTTGGGAATAACCTTGTGCAACTAGCCTTGCCTTGTTTCTTACAATGTTGTTGTTTTCATCTCTTTTATTCTTAAAACCCACTTGGTTCCAATGACATTGTTGCCTTTCAGGTCTATCTACTAGCTCCCATACTTCATTCCTTGAGAATTGATTCAACTCATCTTGCATAGCAGTAATCCAATGAGAATCTTGTAGAGCTTCATCAATCTCAGTAGGCTCTTTCTCTGATAGGAAGCAGCAGAATAGTGCACTCTCACCATGGAACCTTCTTGTTTTAACACCTTCAGTTAGATCACCCACAATCTGACTTGTAGGATGACTATCTAACCATCTTCTTCTAGATCTTCCCCCTTCAATAGTATCCTAAACATTTAAAATGTTAGGTTCAGTTAATTCAATAAATTCAGGGAACAACAGAAAAGGAGAAAGGGAATCATCTTCCTCAGGGGAAATTCCATTCAGAACATTGTCAGAGACATTTGTTCCCCTTTGGTTGATAGATTCGAAATTTGCCTCATTTGTGACCACATCTTCATTGGCATCACATACCGAAGTGCGAGGCGGTGTCTGCATTCAGATTGGTCACCTTTGGTGTGTTGGCTTTCTGAGTCTCACCATCCGAGTTCCATCCCGAACTTCTTTATCCGAGTCGAGTTACTCCAATCATAGAAGGTGACTGACTTCTTCTTTTCAGGTTCAGTGGATGATTTGTCATTCTTTTTCAGGCTTAGTCTGGTGATCCTCTTGGTCAGTTCATCTTCATCATGTTTCTGTTTCTTCTGAACACAAGTAGATTCATCAAAAACAACATGAGGTGTTTCCTCCACAATAAGAGTCCTACAGTTGTAAACTCGAAAGTTTTTCTTGACTTGAATATCCTAAGAATATTCCTTCATCGCCTTTACTATCAAATGTTTTCAATCGATCTTTACCATTATTGTGTATGAAACACTTGCAACCAAACACACGAAAGAAAGAAACAAGAGGCTTCCTTTCATTCCAAAGCTCATAAGGTGTTTTGCCTTGACTCTTAGTCAGCATGGATCTGTTATGTGAATAGCATGCAAGTGTTGGCAACTTCAAATTTCAAAATCTTTTAGGAATATCACGGTATCATTGTCCTTGCGAACTTCTTTTCGAGTCCCATTTCCTTCTTTCAAAGAACACCATTTTGTTGAGGGGTCCTTGCAGCTGATGTTTCATGAGTAATTCCATTTGCTGCACAATAATCGGATATAATATGATTTATAAATTCAGTTCCTTTGTCAGATCTGATTTTGACCACACTCAGATTTTTCTCAATACTGAGCCTTTTCAGTAACTCGGGCAGTTTATCTTAGTCTCTTTCTTACTGAGTAAGAATATGACCCAAGTATATCTTGAGTAGTCATCAACTACTACTAGTGTGTATTTCCTGCCATTAGTGCTCACTGGTGTTATTGGACCAAAAAGATGCATATGCAACAACTGAAGTATTCTTTTAGTAGAAACATCTACTTTGCTTTTAAATGATGCTCTAATTTGTTTTCCCTTTTGGCACGCATCACAAATATGTTCCTTACTGAACACTTCATTAGGCAACCCTCTCACAAGAGCTAATCTTGCAAGCTTATTCAGGGTTTTGAAATTCAGGTGATTCATTCTTTTATGCCATAACCAACTGGTATCTGTGGAACTTTTTGCAACCAAACATGTATCTTTAGGAGTTGAACTCCAATCAGCAAGATACACATTTCCTTTTCTAGTACCAGTCAGTAATTTTTCTGTGAGATATCATCTTTCACATAACATAAGTTCTTAGAGAACTCAACATTAAAACCTTTATCACAGAATTGGCTTATTGAAAGCAAGTTATGCTTCAATCCAGATACATATGAAACACCATGGATATGAACTGAATCGATTTCCAAAATTCCATATCCTTCAGTCTGTCCCTTGGAGTTATCTCCAAAAGTGATCTGAGGGCCTCTTTGTTCAACATAGTCACTGAGTATCTTCTTGAATCCTGTCATATGTCTTGAGCATCCACTGTCAAGATACCATACATCAGGGGCTTTTTCATCTCTACTCATCAGTGTTATGTGATCTTCAATCAGCTTAGTGCCCTTGTTTTCCTCCTGAAAAAAGATAAATTCTTAGGTACCCAATTTGTATAGGGTCCTACAAGGTTAGCTGTACCTTTCGGAATCCAAATCTGCCTAACAACTCTAATCACTTTAGAGTGGCTGATCTGTCTTCCATAAACATCAACATACACATTTACTACTCTGGGTGCCTTAGCAGTTTCCTGTGTATGAGTGCTAGCCTTAGCATGAACATGAGCTTTTGAATTTTTCTTTGGTTCAAGCCTTTTGTTCATGTGCTTTGGCTTCTGTGCAGCTGGTCTGAATCTTTGTTGACTCGGGTTTAGGTAGCCTTTACCCTTAGTCAAGTGGGGTTCAGGTTGCCTGTACTGAAATTTGGGTCTTTCAGTATAATGAGGACTTGGTTTCTTCAGTTGAGAATGTCTCTGCTGAGTGTTTCTCTTCTGAAGATTCCTCTGATGGTTCAGTGCAGATCCTTTTAGGTTTGCAATCTTAGCCTGAGGTTTCGAAGTATTTGCCTGAAATTTTCCAATTGAGTGCTCAGGTTTCTAGCCTTCACCTGAGGTTTGGGCTTTCCTACCTGATCATTCAGTTTTACTGAAACCATGGGTCCTTTTCCCTTGTCTACAACCTTGGGCATTTCTTCAGTTTGAAGTGTGGGTGCCACTGGTTTTACAAAGATTGTCTTCTTGCTACTTGATGCAGCATTCAGATGACCTTGTGAGGTTCCCCCTGGAATGTATCCCAATCCAGATTTTATAGTGACAGATCTCTGGTAACTCTGAATTTCATCTATTACTTTAGATGCAGTATTCAATAGAGTTAACTTCTTCTGTGCACTATCCTCACAGTTCTGTAGAGTTTCATGCTTCTCAGAGAGGTCATTGAACTTAGTTCTGATCAGCTGAATCTCTTCAGTGGATTTCTCTAGCTTTTCAGTTAGGGTCACTATCAACTTCTCTTTCTCGGAGAGTTGTACTTTCAGAACATCCAGTTCATCAGTAGCTCCCATTATTTGAGAAGTGATTTCAGTATTGCTAGAGTCTTTCCACTTAAGATTTTCAGCCTTCAGATCCTTATTCTGCTCTTGAGTTTCATTTAGCAGTTCTTGTAAAACAGCATAGTCCTTCATTAGACTCTCAAAAGAATCCATCAGGGTCAAAATGACTATTTACAGTGGAACTTGATAACTCTTGTGCTAGTGTAGGAGCAACAACAGAGAAAGAAGAGTTTACCTCCTCAATAGCCATTAGACAGAGGTCATCACTTTCACTGTCTGAGAAGATTTCGTCTGAAGAACTAGATCCTTCCTCAGAATGTTCTTCTTCTGCAACCATGGCCTTTTTGCTAGAGAACTTCTTGTCTCTTTTAGCTTGCCTTTCTCTTCTCTCCTTAGCACTCAGGTCAGGACAATCATACTGGAAGTGACCTTTCTTTTGGCAATTGTAGCATCTGTTTGCATCATCATCCTGATCACTTTCTTCTTTGGACTTGGAGTCCTTTCTTTTGGATGAAGATCCCTCAGCTTTCAGGTCTTTCTTCTTCTCAGTTGATCTGTCCTCAGGTTTCTTCTGGTACCTGTGATTCCTGTAATAATTTTTGTATTTTCCATATCGACTATTAAGTCTTTCAAACCTCCTTGCCATCAGTGCTAGCTTATCCTCAAGCTCATCCTGATTCTTAGCAAGGGAGTTCTCAGACTCTCTAGTTTTATAGGTTTTATCCTTGGCCTTAAAAACCACATTCTTACTAGATGATGAATCATCTTTGCTGTCAGCCTTTTTAGATTTCTTATCAATTACGAACTCATAGGCCTTCAGCTCAGAGAAGACTTGTTGGTATGGCATTGAATTAATATTTTTGGTGTTTTCAATCACCACTGCATGTATATCCCATTTCTTAGAAAGACCTCTAAGAATTTTCAATGCAACTTCTCTCTGTGGATATTTCTTTCCAAGTGCATTTAGATCATTCATAATGCTAGTGAATCTGACTTCTAATTTGTCTATAGATTCACCTTCTTCCATTTCAAAACTATCAAACTTTCCAATTGCAACTGAAAGTTTGTTTTCTTTGATATGACCTGTGCCTTGGCACATTGCAGCTAGTGTATCCCAGATTTCTTTTGCAGTATTGCAATGAGAAATCATTCCCATCACACCATCATCAATTGTACTGTATAGTGTGTCTTTAGCAATATAGTCTAGATTGACTAACTTTCTCTCCTCAGGAGCCAGTTGGTCATCAGACTTAGGAAATTCTGCTCTAGGATCATTTCTCTCATTTTCTGTTCCTCTGGGATTCACCACAGTAAATTGGAATGGCCCTTCAGAGACCACTCTCCACATACGTTCATGTTTGGAATACAGATGAGCCTGCATTCTCAGTCTCCATAAATCATAGTTCTCTACTGAGAACATGGGAAGTTTCTTAGAAGACATTTTATCTGAGTCTTATAAGAGTTCAGCAAATAAGATCTGTTCAGATAGACCACAAGTATTTTAGCAAATAAAACTTTGGTCAACAAAGCAGGTGGTCAAGTTGAACCACTACTCTGATACCACTTGTTGGTCCCGGTGCAAACGAGTCTTACACGTGTATGGGGGGGAATACACGTGTTTAGTGATTTTTTAAACTTTTCTTTTACTGAGGTCAGCTTGGGTCAGGATGTCCTGATGATTTGGTCCTGAGAAACACAAATCGCTCTGAGTCAAAGTCTATTTGAGACAGTGATCCTGAGCTGCTTTCAGATACCTCAGATAATCCCAAGTGATCCTGAGTTTTCAGAGATCCTGAGTTGCTTGGATCAGATAACTAACTTACTGAACCCTCAGAAGAGTAAATTCAGTTTGGTAACTATTTGTTCTAATTTACTCGGATGTCTTGAATGGTTGGCCCTTAGTTTATACTCGTTTTAAGCTTTTGCTGAAAACCTTCCTTTAATGGAATAGTGATTAGGCTGTGATTCAATTATATGCAACTTTCAGGGGATTGATTCCAACTGAATATCAGTGAAAATATGCTTTCAAAATATATACAACAGTTAAGCAAAGCAAAACAGAAAGCAAAGAACACAACAATTTATAGTGGTTCAGAGACTCAAGCTCCTACGTCCACTCTCCCTGATCTCTTCAGAGAAATTCACTAATCACTTCCTAAGGCTTTCTGACTACCTCTGTAGTTTACTAACCTTTCTAATTTTGAGCTTTCTGACTACCTCTGTAGTTTACTAACTCAAAACTCACACAAGCTTTCTGTCTATCCAAGATAGATGACTCACTTCTTCTCTTAGAGCTTTCTGACTACCTCAATGTAGTTTACTCACTCTTTACAACTCCAATCTCACCAACAATCACACTCAAACTACCTTACAAAGGGTTTGGGGTTTCTTGGTTGGTTTCCAACTAGGATGAGATATCCTTTACAATAAAGAACAATGCAAAGGCTAGGATATCTCGACTAAGCTTTGGATATATCTTATCAAGCTAGGCTTAGTGGAATGAGCTCTCTTCGATTTAAAGCACTTGGGAAATTCTTGGTTTTTCGAGTGCTTCAACTTGCAATAATAAGTTTGAGCTCTTGAGTTGCTTACAAATTTCCCGTAACCTTACAATGTAGAGGGTCACAAGTATTTATAGGCATACACTAAGGTCACTCTTGAAAAACTATCCGTTGGAGAGATAACTTCGTGAGTTTCCTCTTATGGTGTGTGAGAAACGGCTATATTTAGGGTTTGACACTCCCTAACACGTTTTAGGCAATAGCATTTCATGTAGCCGGTCTTCACTTTTTGCAGTCTGGAACTTAGTACTTCTGATATCTTTTTAGTGACCTGTCGCTGTCAGTGTCAGTATGGTATAGTGCTGTCTTCCTCTTTTTGACTTTTGTCTCCAGTTTAAAGGTAGACAACTCAACGGCTCTTTTGGTTACAATCTCTGAGTTGATATAACCTTAACAACACTTTGTCTTAGTTCCTTTTGTCTGCATTTGGGCAATATCTATTTTTCTAAGGAATCGCGATCTACTCAGTATTGAATCCTTCAGATAGATATTTTCAGTGCCTCGAAACATTCAGGTTTATACTGAGCATTCAGTACATTACTGAGTCTTCAGTAATTACTGTGCCTTCAGTATTCTTGATCTTCAGTTCTTTAGTCTTCTGTCTTCTGTGTCTTCAGAGTCTTCTGAGTCTTCAGGGTCTTCTGAGTCTTCAGGGTCTTCTGAGTCTTCACAGATATACTGACTGTTATACTGAGTCTTCATGCTGAGTCTTCAGTTCCTCAGTTTCATACTGAGTCTTCAGTATCTCAGTTTCATACTGAGTCTTCAGTATCTCAGTTTCACACTGAGTCTTTAGAAACTTCAGTTTCATACTGAGTCTTCAGTTTCTCAGTTTCTTACTGAGTCTTCAGAAACTTCAGATCCTAACCTGATCTATATCTGCTGACTATACATTTTGCAGATATCATCCTGAATACTCTAAAACTGAATCCTGACTCAACTATCAAGATTATCCTGAACATGTCATACTCAGGGGTTTTGAGATCTAATCAAAATCATATCTTTATTAAATTCATCTCCCAACAATCTTTAAATGAGATTCAGAATCAAAAAGATCCTTCAGATGCTTGAGCATCTAGAAGGGACCCATTTAGCTCAGGTTGCCTATGTATATCGGAAGTCATGCCGAGCAACATCACACACTGAGCTTGGGAAACATCCTCTTGATGCTTCTTCTGAGCTGCTACGTCAAACGTGGCTGCCTCAGAGTACCAGCTTTTAAGGGTAACCGGGATATACGTGTCCAACACGTACTCAATCTTTTCTTGCCTTAGCACCAAACACATGTTTCGGTGCCAGTCCAGAAAATTTGGCCTAACCAATTTTGTTTGTTTCCAAAACACATCTCAATAACAGTTATACATTTCAACTAACCAAGAGAAATAAAATAAAACGGGAATTAATCACATAATTCCTATGATCAATATTCAGCAATCAAAATAAACATGGCCTTTCTTTTGTATTTATTTTGTCTCCATTATTTTCACATATTCAACGACCTCATCGGAAGAATATGAATTTATATCTAATATAAATCGTAATGGACTAGGATCCACATTCCTACTATCATAATATCTGCTTGGGCTGATTACTACAATAGCAGAACTGGTAGGTCTCCAAACCAATTGCAAAACTTGCAACTCCTAGTTGATTGAACCTAGCTCAATCGGATGCCCCCTGACTTTCGTTTCCCTGCTTGGGCTGGTGAAACAAAGTCAAGTTGATTTACAACCATCAAGCGGCGACACTACGTGTCCCTATAAGAGTCCCGTTAAATGTAGATCCGAGCAAAAGACTTGGGCCTTAAATACTCATTGGAACAGAATCTCCGGTTTACTTTTAATTTTGATGGAAGACATCGTTCAATGAAAAATCATATTTTAGTGAGGAACATTTTAAAGGCGGGGTATTAATTGCTTAATCGAGATCCAACATGTTAATCTACATCACATTTGAGCACTTATTGGGCACCGCCTACCCAAACATGACATTATACGGACTAACACTTATATGAGCGCCGTTTACCCAAACAATAATACGGTCCGACAAGTATTGGGCGCCGTCTACCCAATTGATCATAATACGAAAGTAAAATGTGTTAACAAAATATAAAACACATTAACCAAGTGAGAATTAATAACTTGTTTAATTCTTTAAACCATAATTTTAAAATCCAATTTTAAAATAAGTTTAATAATTAAATTCATTATTAATACTAGCTTTTAATTAATCCAATTAATTAAGTCTGTCATTAGTCTAACTAATACGTTTTAGTGAGATTTAATAATTATTTTAAAATAAATTTTAAAATCCAATTTTAAATTTAATTTCAAAATTATTAAACTTCAATAATCAATCTAATTAATTATTAATAAAAGTCCAACTTTTATTACTAATCCTTAAAATATTAATCTCATAAAGGATTAGATTTTAATCATTATTTATCACGGGCTCAAGTGCGATTTCTAAACTTTGCACGGAGGGGCTTGTTCGAAATCCAATTTACAAAACAGCCCCTCCCTCATCACAGCCCAGAAACCGTCTCATCATCGGGACAATCAAAATCAAAATCCAACCTTAGTTCATCAGAATTAATCGAATTAATCATACGAACAATTAGTTTTAGAAATCGGTTTCACAATGCAATCCAAATCTGTCCAACTAATCCAGAAAGGGAAAACCAAATCAAAAAATTCAAGCTGCATAGAACCGAAACTGGCAAGAAGCAAGGACAAGCATCGGTGCAAGCAGGCAAGTCACCGCCGCGGCTGGGCGCGTGCGGGCGACTCGTCGCTGCACACAAAACATTCACGGAACCAACACTCATCATTTCAAATCAAATCGGAGACGTGAGTTGCAGATCGAACACGAGACTGCAGAAACGACATCGGAGTCGCTAATCGAGGCGAGTCAAATAGACCTGCGAGCGAAACAACTCGGAATACGCAGCGTCATGGCCTCACGGTGGTGGACCATCGTGAGGTTCGTTTGGAGTAGGGGCTTCGCCCAATCGATTCGTCAAACGAAACGAGAGCGACGTTGTCTACATCGAGACTCACTGGGCAACTCTGCCGTGTGAAAGGGGGAGCGATTCGGCCCATGCCATCACGGATCCTATCCACTTGAAATCGGGTCGACACGACATCGTGAAGCCAGCGCGAGTCATGCGGCTTCCCCGCAGACTCATTCGCGGCGACGGATGCACGGTGCGACTGGAAAAAGACACGTCGGAGCGAGACTATGTAGGCGGATGGGATTATTCCCAGAAAAACCCTAACTCACGGGAAGAAGACGAACCAGTGTGACAAAGGGGGAACGTGTGTGTGTGTGGGGTTTTAATTAACCAAGTAACATAACACCCCTAAGTCAAACAAACACACATGGTGCGGTTGATTTCTAAAATCAGCCGCACCGATTTATTAAAAAAAATTCTTTTAATAAATCAAATCAAATCAATTCAATTACGCAATTAAATCAAGAGCCTGGAGCTCTGATACCACTGTTGAATTTTAGAGGCACGTAAACACGTAATACATGAGCAGCGGAAATAAACAGTTCACCAACAACGAACAATTAATTGCATAATTAAATACGAGTAAAGGTAAACAGAATTCTTACAGTAATTCGTATATCATTTTCTCTACTATGGTATCCATGTAATCCCAAATCACGGACTTGCACTGATTTGCCAGTGTTGAATCCCGAGATGAATTTGCTAGGAAAATTCTAACTCTAGATCTTATAAAGAATAATGAATTAACGTTGTGAATTCCTAAGAGCTTGTATATATAGGGAGGCTTAGCTTATTTCCCAAGCTAGACTAATTAGGGAAATAAAATCCCTATTTTAATTTAATTTTCTAAATATAAATCTCTACGGATTTAAATGCCTTATATGAAAATCTCTACGATTTATTTCCATATACATTAAACCCTACAATTATATTCCAAATATAATTATTGGGAATTATTATTTAATTAAATCCAATTTAATTAAATATTATTAATAATTATTTCCAAATTAATCTATTATTAATTACTTCTCCATAAATTAAATATTAAATCTAATTTAACATTTAATTAACCAACTATAATCCGTAAAAGGGAACTACTTGTTGTGTGACCCATAAGCCCTCATATATCGAGATATTAGTCAAACTAACGGTCTTAATTGAACCCTAGACAATAAATCAGACATTCTCAATATATGAGGTACGTTGCGAGAAAAGTGCAACTAGCTATTACGATTTCCTCCTTTCATTCGCGAATACTCGATTAAGTCTTGAACATGATGAAGTGACTATTCAAATAACATAATCAATTTATCTATAATCATTAATTAATCATGTATGTCACACTTAGCCACAAAGTTTAAGTTGACGTGCATCGGCCGATGACTTAGATCCAATTATGATAAGAAGATGAGTATTCTCTCTAAAACCACATCGAGGAATGAATCCTATTCTTGGCTCAACTACCACGCACATGCACTTCGTGATGAACCCAATCCAAGCCATATCTACCCATGGAAGGGTGCAAGCGTCGGTCATGGTCAAAGTTCATCATCCCATACATGTCGTGCGTATTGACCTCAAGTCAAAGGAGTATCACATCACTCCCATTAACCGAGACACCCGTAGACACATATAATGGAACTACATCAAATGGTTTCTTGGATGGGTATACCAATACCCTCTAACGTATTTGTGCATCCATCATGAGATACCTAGTATCTCGTAGTAAGTGAGATCTTACTACACTCTCTAAGAGTATGATACAGATCGCACACCAATCTCCATTGCATCATCAATATCCCATTCTTGATGATCCTTGATCGGGGCTATTTGAGAATTATGCTTAAGTCATCTGAGTTCTCACAACCTCAATGACAGCAACGACTCATGGGAACACTTGTATGAATAAATGCAAACAATCAAACATAATATTCAATCAAGTGTATTGCCATACATTAATATTAAGTGAACTATAATATTAAATCAAACTGAATATCATCGAGTATTATGTCCTTACAATCGATTGTCTCTAGGTCACTAACACTAACAATTTATTCACTCGTATTCTGATCAGGTAACTTGCTTATCACACCTGATCTCACGCAAAAGTTTTTCAGAAGTCTATTCATCCCTCCCCTCTAGACTTCTGCCCTCACGAAAACCCGTTCGTGACCTACAAGTGGTATCAGAGCAGTGGTTTTACAGACCACTGGCTTTGAGTATCATTAGTCACTTGAACAGATCTTGAAAAACTTGTTTTAAAAGCACATCTATTTTTCAAAACTCATATTCAGCATGGATAACACTTCGGGTATGTATCACAATCTTCCCAAGTTCAATGTCGATGAGTATGCCAATTGGAAGATCTTCATGGGAAACCATGTGGGTTCAATCAGTAACAAAATGATGTAAGTTCTTGAACGAGGACCAATCATCATTTATCATACGAATCCAAATGATGATAACAGAGATCCAGATCATGTTGTTGGTGCATGTGTCAGAAAGAGTCCTTCACTGATGGATGCTGAAGAGAGAAAATTATCCAATCTGGATACAGTAGCCAAGCATCTTATCATGAAGACAATGGACGCGACAACAAATGAGAAAGTTAAGTACCTACAAATAGCTAAGGAAGTATGGGATACGTTGGCTAAAATATGCCAAGGAAATTATCTGATCAAGGAAAGCAGATTGCAAGCTGAAATGGTTAACTTTGAGAAACTCAGAATGTTACCAAATGAGCCCATCAATCAGTTTGATGGAAGGATCACGATGGGAGTCAACAGACTTCGTGATCTGGGCTGAGTTATGTCAGATAAGGACATTAATTATAAAATTCTGAGGTCTCTACCGAAGAAATATGACATGAAGGTGACAGTGATCAAAGATATCCATGATCTTGCTACCCTGAAGCCAAGCAAGTTGTTCCTCAGTCTGAAAACATACGAGTATGACCTAAAAGAAAGGAATCTTGGAGCAGAATAAGTTCTTGCTGAAGCTGCATCAAATTCGTCGAAAGCTGTTGCATTTCAGGCAGCCAGTAGAAGTGCAAGAATGCCTGAACCAGTAGGAAGGATTGTGAGTCAGGCCGAAGAAATTGCCTTGCTGACCAGAAAGCTGGAAAGATCTAATGTTCAAATGGGGAAATATCAGAAGTTCTATAAAGACTATCAGAACAACAGAAAAATTGGAGATCTACTGATAGATCGCAAGAAAGAAATCGTTCTGATGACAGAAGAGACAATCATAGAGATGACTGAAGAGAAGAAAATAGAGATGATCGTTATGATGATAGAAGAGACAACAGATCAGAAAGAAGGAATTTTGATTACAGGCAGAATGGGAAGTCACCTAACAGATCCTACAGAAAAAATGATTCACCTGACAGACGAAATTCTGGAGAACCTAGAGCGTGCTTCAACTGTCAGAAACCAGATCACTACAGTGTTGACTACACTGACTTGACTCCAAAGGAAAGAGAAGAGAAGCACAACAGAAGAGAGCCACGGTACTGGGACAGAAAAGCCATGGTTGCTGATACATCAGGTATCGATGACTCTTATCTGCCTTCGGATGATTCTGGTTACTCATCTGTCGAAGAATTCTTCCTGATGACCACAACTGATGATGTCGATAACCTCAACTTTCCAAACCTCCTGTGCCTAGCACACCCGCGGGAGAGATTGACCGGCATCTCATCAATGAGCAATTGCTTGATGATCTCTTTAATGCAATAGACACTTATACTATAGTGAAAGTTGAGAACGATAAGCTAAGGGCTGACAACATCAGTCTTGCTAAGGATAATGCCTTAAGAAGAGCAGTTGAACTGAAATCAGTTGAGACTATTCGGAAGATGACAACATAACTGGAGTTTCTGAAAGTCGGCTCTTCTGATCAGGGTAAACTGGTTAAGGAACAACAAGCTATCAACAAACAGCAAGCTGATGATCTCAAAGTCCTTCAAGCTAAGTTTGATGAACTCTTCCGACAACAAAGTGAGGACAATTTGCGAAAGAAAGTAGAGGTTTTTGGAAAAGCTTCTAGAAATGTTGATGAAATAACAAGCTACTTTCGTAAGGCAACTGATAAGTGGGGTATTGGGTTTGAAAGCCCTTCTGGATCCTCATCTGTCCAATCTGGTTCACATTCCAAAAGTGATAAGATACACGACATGCCAAATCTGTATCAAAGATGGGAAAAAGACATGCTGAACAGGAAAGGCGAATGCCTGATCAGAAAGGGAACATAAATGGACCTCACCTGATCAAGCATCAGCAGAGGAATCAACAGAAGAACCAAAGAACCATGTTCTTCTGAAGAGACCTCAGCCTAATCAGCAGATCAGGAATCATAAAGGACAATCTCGCAAGGGAAAGTCCAATCTGAGACCTGATCAGGTCAAGTTGCCTAATCAGCATGCTAAGGGTAAACTGCAGAAACCATATGTTCAAAAGAGATACAAATCTTTTGATGGTAGCAGTCGTACCTATCCCTTCAACTAGAAATCCAGGACATCTGTACCTGAACCACACTGGATTAAAAGAAGACAGATCAATCAGAAAATCTCAAGTCTTCTGATTCATCCAAGGTTCACAGTCGTAATCATACTGACCAGAAAGCACTTGAAGAGATGTATGATTATGTAGATGCTTATGGGAGATAAATCAGGCCTTCTGATCTTGATGATTACCATATAAGTACCCTGTATGTTTGGATCCCGAAAGGTAACACTAACCCCTCAGGACCCAATCCTATAGGGGTACCTAAAGCCTGATTTGATTGCAGGTTCGCGTGAGTTTGGCCAATAAAGGAGGTGTACAAGCAACTATCTGGTACATCGATAGTGGATGCTCAAGGCACATGAATGAAAGTCAACATCACCTTAGTTCTTATGTTGAAAAAGAAGGCCCACGTGTACTCTTTGGTGACGATAACTTTGGTTTTACCAGAGGAGTTGGAACCTTAGTGAATGATGATGTACAGGTTACCCGAGTCTCGTATGTCAATGGTTTAAAGCATAACATGTTATCGGTTTCACAATTCTGTGACAACGGATTCAGCGTTGAGTTCTCGACTGATTAGTGCACTATAAGGAATCGAGCTACTCTATAGATTTTGCTAACTGGTACTAGGAAAGGAACGATCTACACTGCAAATTAGGACAGTTGTCCAAGAAATGCATGCCTGATTGTTATGAGTTTCAAAAGCAACTGTTGGCTCTGGCATAAGAGAATGAGCCATCTGAACTTTAAGACTCTTAACAAGATAACAAGGATGTCCTTGGTTGAGGGACTCCCGAATGAAGTTTTCTCTAAAGATCAGACATGTGCAACATGTCAGAAGGGAAAACAAGTCAAGGCTTCATTCAAAGGGATTCCATCACCTCCATCCAACAGAGTATTGCAACTTCTCCACATGGACTTATTCGGACCAGTTACACACCTTAGTTCCAGTGGACGCAAATACACTCTCGTGATTGTAGATGACTACAATAAGTTCAGTGAAACTACTACAAAGATACCATAGCTGCTGAAGAGATTGCAGAATGAGAAAGGTGTCACTGTTGTGAAAATCAGATCAGATATGGAAACAAAATTCTTGAATTCATACATAGCTAATTTTTACAAGGAGTTTGGGATACAACAGGAGACATCAGCAGCCAGAACACCACAACAGAATGGTGTAGCAAAAAGGAGAAACAGAACACTCAAAGAAGCTACTCGCATAATGTTGGCTGAACATGCAACACCAAACTGTTTATGGGCAGAAGAAATTAACACTGCATGTCACACTCAGAACAGGTTCTCTCTGACTAAGACTCACTTCAAAACACCTTATGAACTGTGGAAGGGCAGAAAACCTCGTCTTTCTTACTTCCATGTTTTTGGGTGCAAGTATTTTATTCACAACAATGGGAAGAGTCAGTTGAAAACCTTTGAGGCTAAGTCAGATGAGGGTATATGCTTAGGATATTCCTCAAACAAAAAGCTTTCAGGGTGTTCAACAGGCGAACTCTAGTTGTGGAGGAAACACCTTATGTGGTCTTTGATGAGACATCTTTTGAACAAGAGAAATCTGCCGCAAAACAAGCCATACCAGATCAACCCGTACCTGATGCTCAAAAAATGGATCAGTTGAGTATCAAAGAAAAGGAATCAGATCATGTCACTATGTATGTTCCTAACTTTGATCTTGATGATTCACCAGGTCAGTCAGACCCTAAGGTATGTACAACTGTCGATGAAGAAGCTGGTACAGCTGAGACAGTGACAACTGAACCATCTGGTTCAGGGGGAACACCTGCTGTTTCGGCGGACAGACTTTCAGCATATAATGAGTACAACATCAGCTGAGATATGTCCATGCCAAGTGGATCCTACTGAAGTACCTCTCCCAGTCTCTAGTAACGACTCAATATCAGAAGAGGATGATGATCTCCAAACTGATGTAAATCGGGGAAGAAGGACCTGGATAACCAGTCATCCAACTGACCTGATCATCAGAGACCCATCTGATAGAGTCCAAACTAGACATCAGATTGGTGAAAGTGCAATGTATTGTTGCTAGCTGTCTTTGAAGGAACCCCTCACACTTGAAGAAGCTCTAGCTGATGCAAGCTGGATTCTAGCCATGCAAGAAGAACTAGAGCAGTTTGAAAGGAATCAAGTTTGAGAACTTGTAGACAGACCAACTCACCAAGATGTGATTGGCACTAAATGGGTCTTCAAGAACAAGAAGGATGATCACAATGTTATAACCATAAATAAGACAAGACTTGTTGCTAAGGGATATTCAGAATCAGAAGGGATTGATTATTGTTGTAAAATTTGTAGTTTCGATGGAAGTTCCAAAACAGATAATGTAATAGGATCAGTCAGACCTGTTAGCTGACTGATGATATAGAATAGCAGATAAGATGACCAGCTGAAGTGTATAGACAACTGAAGTAACAGTTAGGTCACATATTGAGGGGGAACTCAATATGTATAGGTTAAGTCTTGAAGATCAGAAGATCAGCTAACTTGAAGAACAAATATGCTGAAGATCTGATGGTTGAAGCAGATAAGCCAAGAAGCAAATATGCAGAAGAGTTCAAGACAGAAGACCTTCCAGAAGACCTACATCAGATGAATACAAGAAAAGGTCAGTAAGTTGTGCTAAGACAACTTACGAGCAGAAGACCTGAATCAGGTAGACAGATCAGTGGTCAACTGATCTATGTTAGCTCCATCAGATAACTACTTCCAGGTTATCTAGTATGAGGAATGTTTTCAAACAAGAAGAATGTCAACCTTGTTGCTTATTCAAGTGCTGCGGATCGTACTTGATAGCCAATGAGAAGATGACAACGCACGTACAGAGTACTGACAGTCTGCAGAAAGGTGGTTCAGTGTCAAACGGCTAGAAAGGACAAGCATGCATGCTTTCGGCCATGCCGCCCCTGAAGCACGTCAAATCCGCATGCAGACCTACCTAAAATAGACCGAAATTCGAATTGCTCTCCAACGGCTAGTTCGATTTCGTGCCTATATATATGGGATCAAACCTTCATAGTAAGGTTATAGAAATAATACTCAAGCTCTCAAGAGATTTCCGCACGAAGAACACAAATTCAAGATTTATTCTTAAGTGTTCATCCCATAGTTCTTAGCAGAGAATACTTATCCTCTAGCTTTAGGCTATTTAAAAGATAGGATAATATTCCAGATGGAACAACACAAATCTTATACCCAAACAAAATTTAGGTTAAGTTTGTTATAGCAAGATTTCTGTTTAGGGTTTCTAGATCAGATTTCTGGGATTGGTTGAGTAAGAACTCGTGAAACATCTGTTGGTTGTACAGTGTTGGACTAACACAATAATCTAAGTCCAGTTGGATAAGTTGGTGCCCCTGCTGATTGGGAAGAGTGGACGTAGGACAAGTTGTCCGAACCACTATAAATCTGTGTGTCTTTATCTTGCTTTACACTCATCTACACACTACTCTTGTTATCTGCATGCATATTCTGTACCTGGATCAGATTAGCATCAAGCTACTGATCTGATCAGTTTGACACCTTTGTCATCTGATCTAAATCAGATTGGTTAGAATCCTTATTTGAGTAAAACTGGTTTTCACACAGGTTAACTAATCTTCTGCACCATCAGTTAAACTGATAGGCGCCGAACTGATCTGGTTCATACAGATCATTAAGTCAGATATCAGTCCATACTGATTCACTCCACACTCTGATCGGGATTACTTGCTTACACACCTGATCCACGAAAAAGTTTTGGAAGTCTATTCACCCCCCCTCTAGACTTTCACCCTCACTGAAACCCATTCGGGACCTACAAGTGGTATCAGAGCAGTGGTTCTTCCGACCACTGGCTTTGAATATCATCGATTCTTGAGGAAGAACCTTTGTGGTCACTTGAACTGATCTTGGAAACTGTTTTAAAACTCATTTTTTTCAAAATCACCACAAGCATGGATAACACTTTAGGTATGCATCATAATCTACCCATGTTTTATGTTGATGAGTATGCAGATTGGTCCATCGACATGAGAGACCATCTGGGAGTGATAAGCAACATAATGGATGAGATTCTTGAGATAGGACCGATTGTCATATATCACTATAACCCTGCTGAAGCAGGAGAACGAGATCCTACTCAACCAGTTGGAGCAAGAATCAGAATGAGTCCCTCTCTGATGGATGCAGATGAGAGGAAATTATCTAATCTAAATACTATTGCCAAACATCTCATCATGAAAACTATGGATGCTTCTACACGAGAGAAAGTGAAGTACCTGAAGACAGCTAAGGAAGTTTGGGATACACTTGCTGAAATCTGCAGAGGAAATCAACAAATTAAGGACAGTAGATTGCAAGCTGAGCTGGTGGTATTTGAGAAACTCAAGATGCTACCAAATGAAACAGTTGATCAATTTGAAGTAAGGATCCTCAAAAGCCCCATCTGGTTCACATCAGAAAAGTGTAACCAAACGAGTTTCTGATCAAGATACACGAAAAGCCAAATCTGTATCAGATAAGGGAAAAGGATCAGCTGACCAGGCAAGGCAAGTGCCGGATCAGAAAGGGAACAAAAATGGACCCCAACTGATCAGACATCAGACGAGGAATCAACAGAAGAATCTTGTTCTTCTGAAGAGACCTCAGCCAAATCAGCAGAGTAGGCCTCAGTCTGGACCATCTCGTAAGGGACAGAACCAGCTGAAGTCAACTCAATCCAAGCTGCCTAACAAGCAAGCTAAGGGTAAACTTCTATGACCATGTGCCAGAAATATATGAATTTTTTAATGGTAGAAGTCGTACCTACCCTTACAATCAGAAACCTAGGGTTGCTGCACTTGAGCCCCACTGGATCAAAAGAAGACAATTTTCAATGAAAAATCCCAAGTCTTCTGATTTGTCCAAGGCTCACACTAATAATCATACTGATCATATTGCATATGAAGAAACGTATGATTATGTAGATGTTTATGGGAGACAAATCAAACCTTCTGTGTTCAACAAAGGTGCCAGATTTGTTTGGATTCCGAAAGGTACTTCTAACCCCCAGGACCCAATTCTACTAGGGTACCTAAAATCTGATCTGCTCGTAGGCTCGAGTGGGACTGGCTAATAACGGAGGTGTACAAGCAACTATCTGGTACATAGATAGTGGATGTTCAAGGCACATGACTGGAAGTCAACATCTCCTCAGCAATTACATTGAGAAACCAGGCCCACGAGTTCTCTTTGGGGACGACAACTTTGGTTTTACCAGAGGAGTTGGAACCTTAGTGAACGATGATGTAAGGTTACAAGTGTTTCATATGTTGACTGCTTAAGGCACAACCTACTATCTGTATAACAGTTCTGCAACAACGGATTTAGTGTTGAGTTCTCATTAGATCAATGCACAATCAGAAATCAAGTGACTCAACAGATTTTGCTAACTGGCTCCAGATAAGGAACGATTTATACAGCAGATTGGGACAGTTGTCCAAGAAATGCATGCTTGATTGTTAAAAGTTCAAAGAGCTCCAGTTGGTTCTGGCACAAGAGAATGAGCCATATGAACTTCAAAACTCTTAACAAGATAGCAAGGATGTCCTTGGTTGAAGGTCTCCCTAATGAAGTATTCTCTAAGGATCAGACATGTGCCGCATGTCAGAAAGGAAAACAAGTAAAAGCTTCATTCAAAGGGATACCTTCTCCTCCATCCAGCTGAGTATTGCAACTGCTCCATATGGATCTATTTGGACCAGTTACGCCTCTTAGTTTTAGTGGACGCAAATACACTCTGGTGGTCGTGGATGATTATTCCAAATTCACCTTGGTTGTTTTTGTTGGAATATATAGGCACATAAACACGTTGTACATGCGCAGCAGAAATAAATAGTTCACCAACAATGAACAGTTAATTGCTTTAAACGAGTGCGATTAAACATAACAAGAAATCTTACAGTATTTCAATAGCAGATTTCTCAACTACGGTATCCACGTAATCCCCGTAGACAGAATTGCACAGATCTGCCAGTGTTGAATCTGAGACGAAATTTGCTAGGAAAACTCCTATCCTAGATTTTATGGAGAAACTAGGTTTTCTTGTTATTCTTATAATGAATCCCAGGACGTCATATATATAGGGAGAGATTAGCTTATATCTTAAGCAAATCTTTATTAGGAAGATAATTCCTAATCTTGAAAACCATATCTCAAAGGTATGTTTTTCCCTACAAATATTTTCCTACAATAATATTCCATAATATTATTTTGGGATTCTTATTTAATTAAATCTAATTTAATTAAATAATAATAATAATTAATTCCAAATCAATATATTATTAATTCTTCATAAATTAAATATTAAATCTAATTTAATACTTAATCAACCAACTATAATCCGTACACGGGAGTTACTTGTTGTGTGACCCATAGGCCCTCATATATCGAGCGATTAGTCAAACTAACGGTCTTAATTGAACCCTAGACAATAAATTAGACAATCTCAATATATGAGGTACGTTGCGAGAAAAGTGCAACTACCTGTAGCTGTAACATGGGCTATTGCGATTTCCTCCTTCCAGTCACGAATACTCGATTAGCATTGAACATGATGAAGTGTCTATTCAAATAGCTTAATCGATTTATCTCGAATCACTAATTGATCATTCGTGTCACCTTTGGTCACAAATTTTAAGGTGGCATGTATTGGCCAATGACTTTGATCCAATTATGACGAGAAGATGAGTATTTTCTCTAAATCCACTTTGAGGAATGAATCCTTATCTTGGTTCAACTAACACGCACATGCATTTCGTGATGAACCCAATCCAAGCCATATCTACCCATGGAAGGGTGTAAGCATCAGTCATGGTCAAAGTTCATCACTCCACACATGTCGTGCGTATTGACTTCAAGTCAAAGGAGTATCGCATCGCTCCCACTAACCGAGATACCCGTAGACACATATAGTGGAACTACATCAAACGGTTGCTCGGATGGGTATGCCAATACCCTCTAAGGTATTTGTGCATCCATCATGAGATACTTAGTATCTCGTAGTAAGTGAGATCTTACTACACTCTCTAAGAGTATGATGCAGATCGCACACCGATCTCCATTGCATCATCGATATCCCATTCTCGATGATCCTTGATCGGGGCTGTTTGAGAATCATGCTCAAGTCATCTGAGTTCTCACGTACTCAATGACAACAGTAATTCAAGGGAACACATATAAGAACAAATGCAAACAATCAAACATAATATTCTAATAAGTGTAATGCCATATATTTAATATTAAATAAACAATAATATTAAACCAACACTGAATATTATCTTAGTATTATGTCCATACAAAGGATTGTCTCTAGGACACTAACACTAACAATCTCCCACTTGAACTGGAGCCAATCACCTACATGCCTAACCCCTAGACCATTGAAATGTCCAGTGTGTACATGAACACTCAAAGCCTTGGTGAAAGGATCAGCCAAATTATCTTTTGTGGGAACACGTTCTAACTCTATCTCTCCTCTAGCGATTATCTCTCTAATCAAGTGATAACGCCTCGACACATGCTTGTTTCTGTTATTGGATCTCGGTTCCTTAGCTTGCGCATCCGCACCAGTGTTGTCACAATATAACTTTATTGGACTGCCGACACTCGGAACTACCCCTAGTCCATTTAAGAATTGTTTTATCCAGACAACTTCTTTAGCAGCTTCAGCCGCAACAATGTACTCAGCTTCGGTTGTTAAGTCTGCGGTAGTCTCTTGCTTGGAACTATTCCAACTAACCGCCCCACCATTGAGAGTAAACACATAGACGGACTGAGATTTGTAATCATCACAGTCAGATTGGAAACTTGCGTCCACATAGCCAGTAGCCACTAGCTCTGACTATCCCCCGTAGACTAAGAAGTATTCTTTTGTACGTCTGAGGTACTTAAGAATGTTCTTGATAGCAATCCAATGAGGTTCACCCGGATTCTGTTGGTATCTACCAGTGATGCTGACAGCGAAGGCCACATCTGGCCTAGTGCAAGTCATGGCGTACATGATGGACCCAATTGCTGATGCATATGGTATGTCCTTCATGTGCTTGATATCATCGTCTGTGGAAGCACAATCCTTCTTAGACAGTTTTATCCCATGACATGCAGGTAGAGAACCTCTCTTAGAGTTCTCCATTGAAAATCGCTTCAACACCTTATCTACGTAGGTAGACTGTGATAGCCCCAACATCCTCTTGGATCTATCCCTATGGATCTTGATCCCTAAGATGTTGGGGTTATACTAGAAAGTATGCTTTTACTTTGTATAACCAAACTGAATTTCTGTCTTATTTACTTAAATAAATTATTTATCACTGATGCTTTAAATATCATTGAATGTTACATATATTTACTGCATAAATGTTCAATAAATAGTACGTGTTATATTGTAGTTAATTTAGTGATACCAGATCACAGAAGATTAAATTAACAGTCCCTTGTAACTAAAAGTACGCTGTTCACGACCTAGATGGAAATGAACAATCCATTGTGAAAGGTTTAAGTGTAAGGCTCAGATTGGCTTGTCTTGACCAAGAGATTACACTAGTGCATGACTGATGCACTGAATAGGACCTACAGGAGGATAAATTCTTCAGCACTGAATTAGGAAGAATTAGACCTCAGTGGTTCGTTATTTCTTAATCTTCGTCCCTTAAATAGGATCGTGTGTGGTTAGTAATTATTGCTTTGACTTATGACGGGTAGAGAATCAATGAGATTCAATACTTTATAACTTGGGCAATATTATTGGTCACATGCGATTGCTAAGATTTAATACGAAGAATCATGTGCAAGTACGCTTGTTCGATTTGCCCCCTTTGGAGGTTCATAAGATTTATCATACCAAATCTTGCAAGTGGAATTAGTTTCCGGTATGGATAATAATGTTGAACAGTTCCTTGACCAAGGACAAAAGATATTAATTAATGGAAAGCTATTTCAGTGGCTTGAATTAATTAATGGGCTAGATAATCTTAAACATGGGAATTAATAATCGGGAGCCATATTAACACTAATATGGGTTAAGATGGATAGTGCAATATTAATTATGTAGTGGGATTAATTAATACTTATGAGTTTGAATAATATTGTGGCTCAATATTGGAAATTCAAGATCCATTGGAAGGTCCAATCTTAATTCTTCTAAAGGCCCCTCAAGTAGCCCAAACATAAAGTCCAATAACTGAAAAAGGTGTTTAAAAATAAAATAAATTATTGTTGCCTAATTTTTCTATATTTTTCGAAAATAATAAATAAAAGAGGGAGAAAGATTTTCTTTGAATTTTGTTATGGAATGAAGCTAAGTATTCTTGGAATACAAGTTTATCTCATTAAATTCAAGAAATCTCCCGCTTGGTTATTTATTTGTGTTTTTCGAAAATATTGAATAAATAAAGGAAGGAAAGATTTTCTTGATTTTCTTGAAAATGTATTATGGAAGATATGTATTTTTGGAATACAAGAATATCTCATAAATTCAAGAAGATCCAAATCTTGTTTTCCTTACTCCTTAATATTTCGAAAATACCATAACAAGAGGAGGTGGAATTTTTGTGGAATATTTTAATTATAGAGAAAAGAATATATTAGATATTTTCAAGATTTCTTGGAAATCAAGAAAAAGATTTTCCCATATTATTTTTGCCCAAAAATTCGACCACCACATCATCTATAAATAGGGGATGAATTTTTCATTCCCAAGCAATTCCATGTGTTGGAAAAATTAGAAATCCACAAAGGTGGTGCAACATAATTTTATTTTTCCTTTTGTTAAATTGTTCGCGAGTTCCTACCACCAGATTGTTGAACAAGGATAAGGGAATACTTGAGAAGGTCTTTTGGTGTGTTCGTGTGAACGGGATTCATCTTCTCAACGGTTGTCACTCTGAGAGGTTAGTTCACGTAAACTCGTAGCAATTCCGCATGCGTAGGATTTATGTGAACTGTTTATATGCATGATTTGTTGTTGAATTATTATTTGAATTAATATAGGATTAATTCATGCTAGTAATAATTGTTAGAATTAAATTTGTATTTAAATATTCATCCTGAATAGATCCGGACAATTAATTCCCCAACATAAGATGTAGCAAGCCTCACCAAGATCCTTCATCATGAAGGTCTTTGACAACCATTCTTTCACGGATTGCATGAGAGGGATACTGTTCCCCATAATCAATATGTCATCAACATACACAACTGTGAAGACAATATTCTTCCCATTGCACTTTCGATAGATGCATGGATCTTCCGAATTTCTGATGAAGTCAAATGATTTGACAGCCTCATCAAATCGGATATTCCAACTCCTAGAAGCTTGCTTCAACCCATAGATGGATTGTCTGAGCTTGCACACAAGATTAGATTTTGGCTTTGAGATAAAACCTTCCGGTTGAGTCATGAACACTTCCTTATCAATGTTTCCATTGAGGAAAGTTGTTTTGACATCCATCTGCCAAATCTCGTAATCGAGGTGTGCTGCTACCGCAAGTAAAATTCGAATGGACTTGATCTTAGCAACTAGTGAGAAAGTCTCATCATAGTCAATGCCTTCGCATTGACTGTAACCTTTCGCCATCAACCTAGCCTTGTAGGTTTGTACCTTGCCATTTGCATCGGTCTTACGCTTGTAGACCCACTTGCAACCTATGGGTTTGACCCCTTTTGGCAATTCAACGAAGTCCCAAACTTGATTGATGTACATCGAGTCCATCTCGGATTTCATGGCTTCATGCCACTTCTTTGAGTCAACATCTAATGTTGCCTCAGTGTAAGTTTTAGGTTCGTCCTTATCCGGGATCTCCACGTCATCTTGTTCCTCCACGAGGAAACCATAATATCTGGTGATCGGATTACGAACTCTAGTAGACTTACGGAGTTGTGGTTGTTCAGGCTGCACATTCTGATCATGAAAATTTTGTGGTACAACGATTTCATCGTTCACCGGGGAGGCCTCAAGATTAATGCTTCCGGATGCTCCTTGAGCACTTTCGGATGCCTCTTGAGAGGGAGTTTGAACAATGCTATTCTCATTCAGCCTACTTGGAGTTCGTTGCCCAGGCATTGTAACTCCAATTATGCTCCCATTGGCTGAAAGAGGATCACTATGTGATAAACATCCACCATGCGAGCTACTGAATGCTACCACTGATTCTTGGCCATGTTACTTTGGCAAGATATCAGTCTCTTTGTTAATTTGTGGTTCTTAAATTTCTTCAAGTTCTATCATCTTATGGCTTTGTTCCTTGAAGACGTAGTCTTCTTCGAGGAACCTGGACTGCCTAGAAATAATCACTGACCATTTCTCCGGTAGATAGAAATAATATCCTTTAGTTTCCTTAGGATATCCCACAAAATAACCCTTTTCACATTTGGATTCCAACTTATCGGTGAGCATCTTTTTCACAATCACGGGGCAGCCCCATGTTTTGATATGCGAAAAAGTTGGCTTCTTGCCACACCATAATTCATATGGTGTATGCTCAACTGATTTGGATGAAATCCTATTCAGAATGTAGATTGAGGTTTGTAACGCGTATCCCCATAAGAATGTCGGAAGAGAGGAAAAACTCATCATGGACCTCACCATGTCTAACAGGGTTCGGTTTCTCCTTTCGGACACACCATTCATTTGAGGTGTTCCGGGAGGAGTCCATTGTGACTGGATTCCATGTAACTTCAAGTAATCAGTGAATTCATGGCTAAGGTATTCACCTCCTCGATCTGATCGAAGAGTCTTGATACTCTTACCAAGTTGTTTCTCTACTTCAGCCTTAAACTCTTTGAATTTCTCAAAAGATTCAGATTTGTGTCTCATAAGATCCACATACCCGTATCTTGAAAAATCATCCGTAAAAGTGATGAAGTATCCGAACTGACCCCTAGCTAGACTGGGCAATGGTCCACAGACATCACTATGGATCAACTCTAGAACTTCTTTGGCACAAACTCCTTTCCCAGAAAATGGTTTATTGGTCATCTTGCCCTTGAGACAGGATTCGCAATTACCATAAGACTCAAAGTCGAATGGGGTTAAGTAGTCTATATTTCTTAACCTTGCAATCCTATTCTCATTTGCATGACCAAGTCTACAATGCCATAAGTAAGTTGGGTTTTCATGATTACTAAGTTTGAGTCGTTTGTTTTGTATATTAAGAATATTATGTCTACTATGCAACAAATATAAACCATTCGATATAGGAGCCTTCCCATACATATCACCATTAAGCAAAAAATAACAATTATTATTTGCAAAATGGAAGGAAAACCCTTCAATGTCTAACATAGGAATAGAAATAATGTTGCGAGTAATAGAAGGAACAAAATAACAATTATTCAGTTCAAGTCTAAAACCAGAGGGTAAATCTAAAACATAAACGCCAACACGTTCAACAGCAACTCTTGCTCCATTCCCAACGTGTAGGGCGACTTCACCCGACCTAACTGCCCTGCTATGCTTGAGATCCTGCACATTAGTAAAAATGTGTGAGCCACAACCGATATCCAATACCCAACAGTTAGTATCATTTGTGGACATGTTTATCTAAATAACAAACACACCTATTCCAGTGGCTGAGACACCCTGTGTCTTCTTTTCAGCTGCTATAACCTTACAGTCCTTCTTCCAATGCCCCTTCTGCTTGCAGTGGAGGCATACATCCTTGTCCACCCTTTCCTTCTTTTGAATTCCACCTTTGGACTTGAGGAAGTTTGGCTTGGAGCCTTTCTTTGCCTTGCCCCTTCGCTTCTTCTTTCCTTTCGGAGCAGAAGTAGTAGAGGCACTCACCATGAGCACGGGCTTTTCCTTAGTAGTGGAAGAATCAAAAGTCGTTAGCATGTTATGCAGCTCGGGCATAGTCGATTCCGTCTTATTCATATTAAAGTTTACCACGAAACTTGAATATGAATCGGGAAGCGACTGAAGAATGGCATAAACAACAACATTGGTGTTACGCTCAATGCCCAAACGACCAAGTTTCTCAATTAGCCCAATCATCTTCAATACATAAGGAGAAACCTTCCCTCCTTCAGACATCCGACATCTAAATAGATCTCTCATCACTTCATAAATCTCGGAACGAGATTCAGAATCAAAGAGATCATTCAGATGCTTGATCATCTCAAAGGGAAGCATCCTCTCATGCTGCCTTTGCAACTCGGGAGTCATCCCGAGGAGCATGACACACTGAGTCTGGGAAGCATCATCTTGATGCTTCTTTTGAGCTCCGGCGTCAAACGCCTCGACTTCTTCAGTACCATCCTCCGGGGTAGCAGGGATTGGCGTGTCCAATGCGTACTCAATCTTTTCTTGCCTGAGCACCAAACGAACAGTTCGGTGCCAGTCGAGAAAGTTTGGCCCAACCAATTTGTTCATTTCCAAAACGCTTCTCAATGACAAGTTATTCATTTCAACAATCCTAGAGAAATAAAATAAAAGGGAATTAAACACATAACTCCTATTATCAATATTCAACAATCAAAATAAACGTGGCCTTTTAAGTTTATTTAGTCTCCATTATTTTCACATATTCAACGACCTCATCGGAAGAATACGAATTTATATCCAATATAAATCATAATGGACTAGGATCCACATTCCTACTTTCATAATCCCAGCTTTGGCTGAATTCTATAATAGCAGAACTGGTAAGTCTCCAAACCAATTGCAAAACTGCAACTCCTAGTTGATTGAACCTAGTTCAATCGGATGTCCCTTAACTTTCGTTTCCCTGCTTTGGCCGGTCAAACAAAGTTAAGTTGTTTTACAACCATCAAGCGGCGACACTACATGTCCCTATAAAAGTCCCATTGAATGTGGATCCGAGCAAAAGACTTTTGTCTTAAATACCCATTGGAACGAAATTCCCGGTTTACTTTTAATTTCGATGGAAGACATCGTTTCAATTTAATGAAAAACCATATTTTAACATTTTAAAGGTGGGATATTAATTGCTTAATAGAGATCCAACATGTTTATCTACATCACATTTGAACACTTATTGGGCGCCGCCTACCCAAACATGATTTTATGCGGACCAACACTTACATGGGTGCCGTCTACCCAAACAATTAACACGGTCCGACAAATATTTGGGCGCCGCCTACCCAAACAGTTATAATGCGGTCCATAAAATGAGTTAACTAATTTAAACATGTAAACAAGTTAACAGTAGGTTTTAATAAGTCTTCTTTTAAAATAAACTTTAAGTCCAATTAAAATCCTAATTTTAAGATTATTAAAATACAATTAATCTAATTAATTATTTTTGGTCCAACCAATTCCTTTTCAGAATTTTAAACTTAATTAAAAATCCAATTTAATTCGTTTATTATTTTATTTTATTCCCGGGGCTCAGGTGCAATTTCCAAAATTTATACGAGAGGGCCTGTTTCAAATCAAATTTGCAAAACAGCCCTCCTACATCATCACCCTTTCCAAATCGAATCTAATCCGAAAATTTCAACACCCAAATCAGCCAAATTCCAGAATTTCAGTTTCATCACTATTGATCCAATCAATTAACCCATTAAGTCAAACTAAGAACCAAAACAAAATGTCCAAATTCAATGTTCGAAGAAACAAAGGCAACAAAATAGTAGATCACAACGCGGCGGTCACGACAATCGAGCTGACCCGAGTCGCCGACGACACGCCCAGAGTGAGAGCGACTCGCGTTCATGAACGAGGCAGAAGGGGCGCGCGCGGAGCCGCAGCCCCTTGGTCGAAGACTAGTTCGAAACCAGACCAGATCGAGAGAGACAAACGAAGCGGTGGCACGCCGCCACTGAGTCGTCTCAATTCCGATGGCACACCGCTTGAAGCCAATCGAGACAGACACATCGGCCAGGTCTTGAAATCACTTCCAGCGCACCACCGTGAATAGATACGGCACCAGGGAGAGTGAATCGCGATGGAGCACCGCGAGCCATGGCGAATCGCGATGGACTACCACAAGCACACGCCATGGGTTTTCGCATGCATCACGAGGCACGGCGCCTAGCGCTGGCCCACAGCAGCGCGGCGTAGCACCGCCGGTCGTGAGGCGGAAGTGAGCAGCGGCGGAAAACCTCAAACGGGGAAAACCCTAATTTGGGTTTTGGGGACGAAAGCACAAGCCCCAATGAACAGAGAGTCAAATAAAATATGGGGTGCGGCTTCTTCAAAAGAAAGGTGCCCCTTGGGTTATTAATTTTTTTTTAATTTTAATAAACCAAAAGCAATTATATTAAAGAGCCTGAAGCTCTGATACCACTGTTGGAATATATAGGCACGTAAACACGTTATACATGCGCAGCGAAAATAAATAGTTCACCAACAACGAACAATTAATTACTTTAAACGAGTGCGATTAAACATAACAAGAAATCTTACAGTATTTCAATAGAAGATTTCTCAACTACGGTATCCACGTAATCCCCGTAGACAGAATTTCACAGATCTGCCAGTGTTGAATGTGAGACGGAATTTGCTAGGAAAACTCCTATCCTAGATTTTATGGAGAAACTAGGTTTTCTTGTTATTCTTATAATGAATCCCGGGACGTCATATATATATGGAGATATTAGCTTATATCTTAAGCAAATCTTTATTACGAAGATAATTCCTAATCTTGAAAACCATATCTCAAAAATATGTTTTTCCCTACACATATTTTCCTACAATAATATTCCATAATATTATTTTGGGATTCGTATTTAATTAAATATAATTTAATTAAATAATAATAATAATTAATTCCAAATTAATATATTATTAATTCTTCATAAATTAAATATTAAATCTACTTTAATACTTAATAACCAACTTTAATCCGTACACGGGAGTTACTCTTTGTGTGACCCATAGGCCCTCATATATCGAGCGATTAGTCAAACTAACGGTCTTAATTGAACCCTAGACAATAAATCAGACAATCTCAATATATGAGGTACGTTGCGAGAAACGTGCAACTTCCTGTAATTCTAACATGGGCTATTGCGATTTCCTCCTTCCATTCATGAATACTCGATTAGCCTTGAACATGATGAAGTGTCTATTCAAATAGCTTAATCAATTTATCTCGAATCACTAATTGATCATTCGTGTCACCTTTGGTCACAAAGTCCAAGGTAGCGTGCATTGACCAATGACTTTGATCCAATTATGACGAGAAGATGAGTATTCTCTCTAAATCCACTTTGAGGAATGAATCCTTATCTTGGTTCAAGTACCACGCACATGCATTTCGTGATGAACCCAATCCAAGCCATATCTACCCATGGAAGGGTGTAAGCATCGGTTATGGTCAAAGTTCATCACTCCACACATGTCGTGCGTATTGACCTCAAGTCAAAGGAGTATCGCATCACTCGGATGGGTATAGTGGAATTACACCAAACGGTTGCTCGGATGGGTATAGCAATACCCTCTAAGGTATTTGTGCATCCATCATGAGATACCTAGTATCTCATAGTAAGTGAGATCTTACTACACTCTCTAAGAGTATGATGCAGATCGCACACCGATCTCCATTACATCATCGGTATCCATTCTCGATGATCCTTGATCGGAGCTGTTTGAGAATTATGCTCAAGTCATCTGAGTTCTCACGTACTGTTGGGAGATGAATTTAAATAAAGATTTTGATTAGATCCCAAAACCCCTAAGTATGACATGTTTCAGGATAATCTTGATAGTATAGGGTCAGGTTTCAATTTATCAGGATGGTCTGGACCATGTATAGTCAGCAGACTTATTTCAGGATAGAATAGGTTTCTCTTGTTTGTGTAAAAGATCAGAAGTATCCTGAAGACCAAGCTATACTAAAGAACTAAAATGTACTGAAGGATCAGTGTAAACCTGAAGATCAGTATAACCCTGAAGATCAGTATAAACCTGAAGATCAGTATAAACCTGAAGATCAGTATAAACCTGAAGATTAGAAGACCCTGAAGATTAAGAAAACCCTAAAGATCAGAAGAACCTGAAGACTCTTTTTGTACTGAAGTAACAGATCCTGAACATAACACTTAGAGATAAAATAGTGTTTGTTCATTCTGAGTACATGCAAAGAGAATGTTATACGTTCGTTGACACTAAAGTTAATATCAACTCAGTGTTGGTTGACTAAAAGAGCCATTTTTGTTGTCTCTGTTTAAAGGAAGAAATCGACCAATGAGGAGGCGACAACAGCGTACTTTCCTGACACTGAAAGTGACATTTGTCTGAAAAAATGTCAGCATAGATATTTGTCTGGATATTTCCTAATACATGCAAGGGTGCGTTCAAACCCTAATGGAGTCGTTCATCATATACTCAAAGAAGAAACCCTAGATGCTATCTCTCCAACGAATAGTTTTCAAAGGACTTCTTCAAAGAGTTACCTATAAATACCAGTGATCTTGAACACTTCAAGGCACGAGAAATCAAAGCAACTCAAGAGCTCATACGTATTCAAGCATTATTGTGAAGCACTCGAAACCCCTTGAATTTTCCAAGTGTTTCATCATAGAAGAGAGCTCATTTACTAAGCATAGATTTAAGATCTTATCCAAAGCTTAGTTCGAGATATCCTAGCCTTTTACTTGTGTTCTCATTGTAAAAGGATATCTCACCCTAGTTGGAAACCAACCAAACCCCAAACCCTTTGATTAGGTAGTTTGTGTGTGTAGTAGTTGGAAGAGAGAAGAGTTGTAAAAGAGTTAGTAAGCTGATGTGATCAGTCTGAAGACTCTAGAGAAGAAGTTAGTAAGCTGATTGTTCAGTCTGAAAGCTTGTGTGAGTTTTGAGTTTGTAGGCTGCAGGAGTTCAGTCTGAAAGCTCGTAGGTAATAAGTTAGTAAGCTGCTAGGAGTAAGTCTGAAAGCTTGAGGTAGTAGAAGAAGTGAGTTAAGGAATTTCTCTGAAGATCAGAGAGAGTGGACGTAGGAGATTGAGTCTCCGAACCACTATAAATTGCTGTGTTGTTTAACCACTCTGTAGATTCTCAAAGATCAGTTGAGTTAATTTGAAGTTTCTGAAAGTCGCTCAGGGTTATTTATCTCAGTAGACTCTTGACTCAGGGCAATTTGTACTTCTCAGGACTGAATCTCAGGACAACCTGACTCACTGATCTCAGTTAAGTTTTAAAAGTTGAAAAATCATTATACACGTGTATTCCCCCCCCACCCATACACATGTGACACTCGTTTACACCGGGACCAACAAGTGGTATCAGAGCAGTGGTTCTAACTGGCCACTTGCTTTGGTAGCCATAGTCTGGTTTCTTAGAGACTTTGGTGGTCTACTGAATAAATCTTACTGCTGATATCTTACAAGGCTATTTCATCATGCCTTCTAAGAAACTACCTATGTTCTCAGTTGAGAATTATGATCTATGGAGATTGAGAATGCAGGCACACTTGTACTCAAAACATGAGAGAATGTGGAGAGTTGTGTCTCAAGGACCTTTTGAATACAAGGTTGTTAATCCTAGATCTCTTGATCTTTGAAAAAAAGATGATCCGAGGATGAATTTCCCCAAATCGATGACCAACTTACTCCTGAGGAGAGAAAATTGGTTAACCTGGATTATATTGCTAAAGATACTCTTTATAGCTCTATTGATGATGGTGTTATGGGAATGATTTCTCACTGTGAAACTACTAAAGACATTTGGGACACACTTGCTATAATGTGTCAAGGCACTGATCATATCAAGGAAAACAAACTATCTGTGGCTATTGCCAAATTTGATGGTTTTGAAATGGAAGATGGTGAATCTATTGAAAGACTTGAAGTCAGATTCACTAGTATTATGAATGATCTGAGTGCTCTTGGGAAAAGATATCCCAAAAGAGAAATTGCACTGAAAATACTTAGAGGACTATCTAAGAAGTGAGATATTCATGCTGTTGTGATTGAGAACACCAAAGATATTGATTCTATGCCATATCAACAAGTTTTCTCTAAACTGAAAGCATATGAGTTTGTGATTGATAAGAAAACAAAGAAATCTGACAGCAAAGATGATACTTCATCTAAGAATGTGGCATTCAAAGCACAAGGAAAAATCTGTAACTCTAAAGAACCCGAAATCTCATCTAACAAAATGCAGGATGATAAGGATGAGACAATTGCTCTGATGGCAAGAAGGTTTGAGAAAATGAACCACATATTTGGAAAATATAAGAGGTATTATAAAAATACCAGGTACAGGAACAGGAACAACTCAGAAGCTGAAGAATAGTCTACTGATAAGAAGAAAGACTACAAAGCTGAAGGATCTTCATCCAAGAAGAAGGACTACAAATCCAAAGAGGAAAATAATCGGGATGATGATACCAACGGATGCTACAACTGCCAGAAGAAAGGTAATTTCCAGTATGACTGTCCTGAGTTGAGTTCCAAGGAAATAAAGGACCGGCAAGCCAAGAGAGACAAGAAATATTCCAGCAAGAAGGCAATGGTTGCTGATGAAGAATATTCTGAAGAAGGATCTAGCTCTTCAGAAGAAATGTTCTCAGATAGTGATAGTGATGATGTCTGCCTTGTTGCTATTGAGGAGGTAAATTCTTCTATCTCTGTTCGTTGCTCCTACACAAGCACTGAGTTATCAAGTTCATCGTAACGATAATTTTGACCGATGGGTTCTTTTGAGAATCGATGAAGGACTATTCGTGTTACAAGAACATTCATAGAAACTCAAGAGCGTAATGAAGTCGATTGCCGAGAATCTAAAGTGGAAAAACTCTAATACTGCTGAGATCACTTCTCAATTGATGGGAGTAACTGATGAACTTGATGTTCTTAAAGTACAACTCTCAGAGAAAGAGATGGTGATAGAGGCCCTGAAAGGAAAGTTAGAGAAATCCACTAAAGAGAATCAGCTTATCAGAACTGAGTTCAATGACCTCTTTGAGAAACATGAAACTCTAAAGAAGAGTGAGGATAGTTTGCAGAAAAAGTTAGCTCTATTGAATTCTGCATCTAAAGCAATAGATGAAATTCAGAGTTATCAAAGACCTGCAACTATAAAGACTGGATTAGTATATATTCTAGGGGGAACCTCACATGATCTTCTGAATACTGCATCTATAAGTGGCACTAAGACTGTCTTTGTTAAACCGGCGGTTCGTACTGACCTTCTTATTGAAGAACAACCCCGTGTTCTAGACAAGGGTAAAGGTCCTATGGTTTCAGAGAATCTGAGAGTTCAGGAAAGAAAGCCCTGACCTCAGGAAAAGGCTAGAAAACCTATACAATCAGTAGGAAATCCTCAGGCCAGTACTTCAAAGCCTCAGGCTAAGAATACTAACCTGAAGAAATCTGCCCTGAACCATTAGAGGAATCCTCAGAAGAGAAACACTCAGCAGAGAAATTCTCAGATTAGGAGACCAAGTCCTCAGGATACTGAAAGACCACAATTTCAGTACAGGCAACCTAAACCCCACTTGCCTAAGGGTAAAGGTTTCCTAAACCCAAGTCAGCAGAGACAGAGATCACCTGCACCAAAGCCAAAGCAATGGAACAAAAGGCCTGAACCCAAGAAAAATTTAAAGGCTCATGTTCATGCTAAAGCTAGCACTCATACACAGGATACTTCCAAGGCACCTAGGGTGGTGAATGTGTATGTAGATGTTTATGGAAGACAAATCAGCCACTCTAAAGTCATTAGAGTTATCAGGCAGATTTGGGTTCCAAAAGGTACAACTAACATGGTAGGACCCTACACCAAATGGGTACCTAAGGCCTAATTTGTTTTGTAGGAGAAGGATAAGGGCACTAAGCTGAATGAAGACAACATAGCCCTGATGAGTGGAACTGAAGTTGCACCTGCTGCATGGTACTTAGACAGTGGATGCTCAAGACACATGACAGGATACAAAAATTTACTCACTGACTATGTTGAACAGAAAGACCCTCAGATAACTTTTGGAGATAATTCCAAAGGACAAACAGAAGGATATGGAACTCTTGAAATTGATACTGTTCATATCCATGGTGTGTCATCTGTGTCTGGTTTAAAGCATAACCTGCTTTCTATCAGTCAATTCTGTGATAAAGATTCAGTGTTGAATTCTCAAAGAACTTGTGCTATGTGAAAGATAATGTTTCACAACAAGTATTACTGACTGGTACTCGAAAAGGAAATGTGTATCTTGCTGATTGGAGACTTACTCCTATGGATACATGTTTAATTGCCAAAAAGGCTACTGAAACCAGTTGGTTATGGCACAAAAGACTGAATCACTTGAACTTCAAAACCCTAAACAAACTTGCAAGATTAGAACTTGTAAGGGGGTTACCTAATGAAGTTTTTAGTAAAGATCATGTATGTGATGCTTGTCAGAAAGGCAAATAGATTAGAGCATCATTCAAAAGCAATGTAGAAGTGTCTACTGATAGAATACTTCAACTGTTACATATGGATCTCTTTGGTCCAGTAACACCTGTGAGTACTAATGGCAGAAAATATACATTAGTAGTAGTTGATGACTACTCAAAATATACATGGGTCATATTCTTACTCAGTAAGAAAGAAACTCAGACCAAACTGCCAGAACTACTGAAAAGACTCAGTACTGAAAAGAATCTGAATGTGGTCAAAATCAGATCAGATAAAGGCACTGAATTTATCAACCATATTATATCTGATTATTGTGCAGCAAATGGAATAACTCATGAAACATCAGCTGCAAGGATCCCACAAACAAATGGTGCTGCTGAAAGGAGAAACAGGACACTGAAAGAAGCTGCAAGAACAATGATTGATGAAGCTGACATTCCTAAGAGATTTTGGGCTAAGGCAGTCAACACTGCATGCTACTCTCAGAACAGATCCATGCTGACCAAGAATCAAAGGAAAACTCCATATGAACTATGGAATGAAATGAAGCCTCTTGTTTCTTTCTTTCGTGTGTTTTAGTTGTAAGTGTTTCATACACAATAATGGTAAAGATCAGTTGAAAACATTTGATAGCAAAGCTGATGAAGGGATATTCTTAGGATATTCTGAAATTAGTAAAGCCTTCAGAGTTTACAACTGTAGGACTCTTATTGTGGAAGAAACACCTCATTTTGTATTTGATGAATCTACTTATGTTCATAAGAAATAGGAAATTGATTCACGAGACCTGACTAAGAGGATCACCAGACTTAGCCTGAAAAACAATGTGAAGCCATCACCTGAACCTGAAAAGAAGAAGTCAATCACTTACTATGAATGGAGTGAAACTGACTCAGAAGAAGAAGAGATTCAGGATGGAAATACTCAGGCTGGTGATACTCAGGACAAAAGTTCTCCACTGAAGGAAAGCCAACACACTAAAGCTGACCAATCTGAACAGACACCAGTTCAGATTCAGGTATGTAATGCCGATGAGGATGTGGTCACAGCTGAGGCAAACTCTGAATCTATCAACCAAAGGGGGAACAAATGTCCCTGACAATGTTCAAAATGAAATATCCCTTGAGGAAGATGATTCAATATTTCCTTTTGTGTTGTTCCCTGAGTTTAATGAATTACCTGAACCTAACATTTATGATGTTGAGGAAAATACTGAAGGGAGAACATCCAGAAGAACATGGTTAGATAATCATCCTACAAGTCAGATTGTTGGAGAATTATTTGAAGGAGTCAAAACAAGAAGGTTCCATGGAGAAAGTGCCTTGTTCTGCTGCTTCCTATCTGAGAAAGAACCTACTGAGATTGATGAAGCTCTACAGGATGCAAATTGGATTATGGCTATGCAAGAAGAGCTAAATCAGTTTGCTAGGAATGAAGTCTGGGAGTTAGTGGATAGACCTAAGAGGCACAATGTGATTGGAACTAAGTGGGTGTTCAAGAATAAAAGAGATGAGAATAACGTCACTGTAAGAAACAAGGCAAGACTAGTTGCACAAGGTTATTCCCAAGAAGAAGGCTTGTATTATGATGAATCCTTTGCACCAGTTGCAAGACTAGAAGCCATTAGATTGTTTCTTGCATATGCTGCTCACATGAAATTTAAAGTATATCAGATGGATGTGAAAAGTGCATTTCTGAACGGTGTGCTTAAAGAAGAGGTTTATGTGGAACAACCTCCTGGCTTCTGCAAAAATGACCAAGTTTACAGGCTCTGGAAAGCCTTGTATGGTCTGAAGCAAGCACCCAGAGCATGGTATGATACTCTATCTCAATTTCTTACTGATCATGGTTTTACTAAAGGTACTGTGGATACAACCTTGTTCAGGATAGAAGATGGGAAATATATCTTACTTGTTCAGATATATGTGGATGACATTATCTTTGGATCCCCAAATCATCAGTTGTGTGATAAGTTTTCTACACTGATGAAAGGTAAGTTTGAGATGTCAATGATGGGGGAGATGAATTTCTTTCTAGGACTTCAGGTGAAACAATCTAAAGAAGGAATTTTCATCAATCAGGCAAAATATACAAGAGATCTAATTGCCAAGTATGGTATTCAGAATTGCAATGCAGTTAGAATTCCCCAGAATACTAATTACAAGATGGATCCTGATCCTGAAGGTAAATCAGTTGATCATACTGTTTATAGAGGGATCATTGGATCATTGTTCTATCTCACAGCAAGTAGACCTGACATTACTTTTGCTGTTGGGATATGTGCAAGGTACCAAGCTAATCCTAAGACTAGTCACATGGAAGCTGCCAAAAAGATACTAAGGTATCTAAAGGGCACATTGAATAGAGGATTATGGTATCCAGTTGATGATAACCTTGAATTAACTGGTTATTCAGATGCTGATTATGGTGGTTGCAGAATTGACAGGAAGTCCACTACACGAACTTGTCAATTTCTTGGAAGCAAGCTGATATCCTGGTTTTCAAAGAAACAAACCTCAGTAGCAACTAGTACTACTGAAGCTGAATACATGGCTGCAGGAAGTTGCTGTGCACAGATTCTTTAGCTAAGGCAACAATTGAGAGATTATAAGGTTATGGCAAATGAAGTTCCTGTATTCTGTGACAACAACAGTGCAATTGCAATATCTCAAAATCCTGTATTGCACACTAGGTGTAAGCATGTGGATATCAGGCATCATTTCATCAGAGATCATGTTGAGAAGAAAGACATCAGGATGGAGAAAATTCATACTGATAAACAGAGAGCTGATATTCTTACTATCAGTTGAATTGGGTATGTTGGACCCAGGTGAGTAATTTATCCTGAAGAATGAAGGTCTTCAGATGCATGAAGTTTTTTTTGAAGAAAAACTCAGGACAAAATTTACTCAGGATGGAAACTGAGAGTCAGTATGAATTTTGCCAAGGTTAATGTTCAGTAAGGATTAAATATTTAATTAATCTTGAAGCACATTTGATGCAGGCATTTACTCATTAGTATTTATCTCAGTCAGTAATCATTTGAAATAAATACAAGATACCTGAACTTTTAGCGGGAATGTTTGGAGAATTATTATTGGCTAAAGTTTTGGCAGAACACCAAGGGTTTACCTCGATTAAAGTGAAACATCATTTTGTTACCCTATTTTGCTGCCACTAAAATGCTTTACTGCTTATTTGCTATTAATAGCAAATAAATTTCTTGATTATTTCAAGCCTAGATTAAATCTTAACCGTTCTTTCTGATTTTATCTCAACCATTGATCACTCCTCTCAATCATATATATACTTCGTCTCCAAACACTTATCATACTTTACACTTTGCAAGAACTTTCAAAACGTTCTAACTACATTATCCAAACTTCTCCGATACTCTAAACCTTCTCATATTCTAAAATCCTAATGGAGTATCCAAGCCACAGAATGATAAGGAATCTCGCCAAAACAGAGAAACCTTATTTCGAACATGTTGTAGAGATGGTGGACAACTAATGTTCTAGTTGGAGTTGGAGTTGGAGTTGTCTCAAGAAGTTTTGCAGTTTGCCATCAATCTTCAGGAAGATACCAACGGTCTCTGGTTTCACAACTGAGCTTTGGGACATTTGCAAAGTCCAAAGCAGAGGTTGTTGTAAACAAAGAGGTACGGTTATCTCTAACCAATATTAATGATGTCTTTGAGTTAAATGATAAAGGAGAGGATCTTATGAGTTATATGATTGGGAGAGAACAGGAAATTTTGGATAGATTTTCCAGTTCTAAGGTCGAACTCAAAGGAGCATTGAACAAAAAGTGTTTAAAACCAGTCTATAGAGTCCTCATAGATATTGTTGCTAAATGTTTGATGAGCACATCTGGGAGTTTAGAGCAGGTAAGCAGAAATAAGTTGAGGCTAATGGCTGCTATTGAGGATTCTCCCTCTATAGATTTCAACTGGTTAAGGTTTCTGGTTCAATGCATACTGAGTCAGAATCAAAAGACTATGTATAAGAATGGGACATTTACTCGAGAAGGGAAGGTGTTGTTTGGCTCCAAGATAAGCTATCTGCTGGAGACTTTGCCCAGGAAAGATATGTTCTTCTTGACAGGCACAAATTTTAATCGAAATAGGATCATGTTTTGCAAGCCTAAAACGCAGAAGAGAAGACAGGCGGCTTCTCAAAGCACGAGCTCAACTGCTCAAGATGAGCCTGAGGAGCAAGCTGTCCCAGAAGATCCTGAGCATGAAACAAAGCAGGTTGAAGTGGAAAGCTCTGAATCTGATCAGGATAGAATCCCTATTTCTGAAATCTCCAAGGGAAAGAAAGTGTCAAAGGAGGTGGAGAAAGAGCCTGAAAAGAGAAGGAAGACACTAGAACTCCTGAGAGTAAAACGAGAAACAGGAGAGCAAAAGAAGGCTCAGGAAGAGCTAAGGAAAAAGAAGAGATTAAGGAAGATGAGTGATATTGCTGAAGGGGAGAAATCTCCACTGGATACCCTTGTGAAAGTAGTTTCACAAGCTACTGAGGCTGAAGCAGAGAAAATCCCTGAACAAGTGAGGGAAGAAGATGTGTTCACTGAAGTCCTCAGTACCAGCATTGGAGATGATAGGATCATCCAAGAGATCTTCACAGGTTCCCAACAACCTGTTGAAGTTACCCAAATACAGATCCCACCACACACCCCTCAGAGCAAAAAATTCCCATATCTTCAGAAGCACATTCTACTTCCGAAGAAGAATCACCTCTTCCAGAACTCAGGAGATGTGAAGCTGAAGAAAAAGAATGGATGTTGAAAGATGAGAGATTCATTCTTGACCATTTCCCTATCCTAGCCAAATATCCTGACCTTCAGGATATGTTTATCAGGCTGAAAACTGCCATGCTAATAGTGAACCAAACCCTTGCCATGATGCTGAGAATTGGAAACTTCCGAGGGGAAGATTTCTGGGCTGAAGAGGTAGCTGAATTAGATGCATTTTCAGGCCTAGGAAGAAGGAAGCTGAGAATAAAAGCTGAAGAGTTTGAGTCTCTTGTGGTGAAGAAATTATCTGAGAGAGAAATTTCTGAGAAGTCCGAAAAACCTACTGAGGCTCAGGACAAGGATCACACTGATAAGGACCCTACTGAGGGTAGTCAGAAGTCTGCTGAGGTCGAAGCATCTGCTCAGGGGGGAACAAACTCAGGATGTTTCTGAACGTCAGGTGATTACATTTAAAGAAACCCCTCAGGAGCAAACTGAAAAAGTTACTGAAGTCAGTGAAGTTGGACTTCAAACTGAAGCAGAGGAGATCCCAATCCCACAACCTACTGTTGATTTCACACCTATCTTAGAGAAGCTGACTAAGTTTGAGCCAATGATTGGTCAAACAAAGCTCGAACCTCTAGTTGATGAAGTAACAAAGATATCTGCTGAACAAGCTTCTCAGGGTGATCTCATCAAATCAATCAGCACATCCATGGTCACAGTTGATCAGGTAAACTCATTATCTATCACTTTTGATAATAAGTTTACTGAATTCAGTACAAAGATGGATGATGTGGCCAAAGGGATGAAGGAGGAAATGGAGAAGCAGTTTGACCTGAAGGCTAAGGTCCTTGAGGATTTGTTGAAATCCAAGGATGAGGAGATGATCAGGTCAGCTGTTGAGGAGATGAGCAACTCCTTGATGGAGAGAATGAAGGCAACCTATGGTGGTCTTGCTGAAGACACTAGCACTGGGCTAAACATGCTTCAATGGATTCAGGATGAACACTTCCAAGTGGCTGCAGAAGTGAGGTCTATTGGCAGAGAACAGCTCCACATGGACAGAATCTTATCTGAGCTGATTGCCAACTATGATGCCAAAAAGGGGGAAAGTTATGACAAGCTTGCTGCCCTGCCACCTCTGGAAAAACAATCTAAACAATTTCCTGCTCAGATCAACAGAGGAAAGAGGAAAGAAGCTGAAATTCTAATTCATCCTGAGGCTGCCATGGAGGTTATTGCACAAAGGGCAAAGAGGCAGAGGGCACATGAGTCTAGCAAGCAGGGAGAAGCTTATGGGATCCTGATACCTCAGAAGAATCCTGCTGCATATGTTGAAATACCTCTCAAGTCTAAATAGATGGCCAAGCCAAGTAAGCCTACTCAGAGAAAATTGGTTACTGAGTTTGAGGAAGATATTGAGGAGGTTGCACAGGAACTGGCTGGAAAAGATGTAGTGTCTGATGTGGATGACTTATTCAAAGAAGGTTGTAGGTCCCGAATGGGTTTCGTGAGGGCAGAAGTCTAGAGGGGAGGGGTGAATAGACTTCTGAAAACTTTTTCGTGCAGATCATGTGTGATTGCAGTTTGCCTGATCAGAGTGCGAATGAATCAGTTTGGACATGTGTTCAATCTTACTGAGTGCCTGAGGGCAGATCAGTTTGATATCTGTCAGTTTAACTGATAGTGCAGAAGCTTATTAATACCCGTGTGAAAAACCAGTTTTATCAAATCAGATTCTCAAGTCTGTTTTCAATCGACTGACTAAGGTGTCAACCTGATCAGATCAGTTGCTTGGTGCAGACTGATGTTAACTTAGAGTATGTATGCATTTTTAAACTCAGTTGTGTGTAATAGTGTAAAGCAATAAAGAGCAAGTAAATGCACACAAGATTTTATAGTGGTTCAGACGAAACCCATCCTACGTCCACTCTTCCCTTAACACAAGGGGCACCAACTTAACCAACTTAACCGACTTAACCAACTGGACTTAGTTTAATGTGTTAGTCCAACACCCAACAGATGTTTATCGAGTTCACACTCAACCGATCCCAGAAATCATAAACTAAAATCCCTAGTCTGAAATCTTGCGAAAACAAACTTAACCTAACTTTGAGTTTGGGTAAAGATTTGTTGTGGTTCCAACTGGAATCTATCCTAGTGTTTATGTAGCCAAATGCTAGAGGATGAGATTTCTATGCTAAGAACAATGGGATGCACACATAAGAATAATCTTCAAATTCGGTGTTCTTCGAGCGGAATTCTGCTATAGTTTTTTTGCTTCTATTTCAGTCTGCTCGATCTGGTCTCTCCTTCAATTTTGAAGAGCAATCCCATTTTATAGACCACGAAATCAAAGAGCCGTTGGAGAGCAATTTGAATTTCGGGCTATATTAGGTAGGTTGTAGGATATGATGTGACGTGCTCCGAATATCGACATGGCCGAAGGCATGATTAGCGTTGTTTATGCCCGCAGTGTCGAATCCCGTATTGTCAGCTCTTTTTGTGCACGTGTCGCTTTCTCTTTGGCTTTGCGAGGCGGCACTTCAGTATTTGTCCATTTGACGATTGATATTCCTTTTGTAGAATATTCGTCTTGTCTGGTGTACCATTTGGTTGACGCCAGGTGTGAGCTGACCTGATCAGATAACTGATCAGTCTACCTTGTAGAGTCTTCTGATGCAGATTGTCTTAGCACAATTTGCAGACTCGGCTGATGTAGGTCTTCTGGTAGTCTTCTGATCTTTAGGTGACTCTGAGCCTCAGTGTCTTCAGTCATACTGAGTCTTCAGGTTTGTTACTGAGTCTTCAGGCTTATCTGAGTCTTCAGGCTTATCTGAGTCTTCAGGTTTATCTGAGTCTTCAGGTTTAACTGAGTCTCAGTGTCTTCTGTCTTCACCTGATCATCTGACTTCTTCTTGTCTTCTGACTCGTCTTAGTCTTCTGATCATCTGACCTTATCTGGTCATCTGATAATTCGACCTGACCTATACATATTGAGTTCCCCCTCAATATGTGACCTATCTTTTACATCAGCTATCTATACATTTCAGGTGGTCATCTTAATCTGATTCTAAGTCATCAGTCAGCTAACAGATCTGACTGGTCCTATTACAACCTGTTTTGGAACTTCCATCAAAACTAAATACAAATTTCCCAACAATTTCCCCATTTTTGATGGAACCAAAACACTTAATCAGAAAAACAGATACCATGAGTAGAAATGTAGATAAAGTAACACAGTAGTTTCTTCAGAAGACAATGAGATGTTGTCTTAGAATCAGAGAGATAGAATATTTCATTCAAATAGGTGTGTGCATTACAGAATACATGAAAAACGTACCTATCATCTGATTCCAAGTTGTCTTCCTCAGGTGTACTTGAACCTTTGAAGTTCTTTGGGGATACCAAACATCTTGTACATCCTTTGCATCAGCTTGTCCAGATCTTCTCTTCTATGGATCCCTCCTTTGTCAGCAAATCCATAGTAGGCATCCTTGAATTTGACAGCATCTAGCTTGTTGTCTGGACGCAAAGGTGGAAGGAGTTGTTCAAAGGGAGGAGCTTCAGGTATCAGTGACATGATCTTCCCTTCCTTCATCACCAACTGGTAGAAGTCTGGGTACTTTGTTTCTAACCAGTTCCGAAATTCATCATCATTTTCTGTCTGGTCTTGATGAATCGGAATCATCTCCAGGATGTACACATCACACAACCATTCTGCTCTGATCTGTTCCCATTCTGGAAGCAGATCTAGCCGGGCACAGAGGATGTCTTTGACTGGTGCCGAAAAGGCTTTCTCTTCCCAAGCAATCTCCCCTGATGCAGCTTCATTCTTTCTCTTCCTTCGGATGTATGCGATGTTTAGTCCCTTAGCCTCTGCTAACTTCTGCTTCTTGATGGCAGCCTCTCTTATTCTCTGTCTGGTTTGCTCTTGAATTTGTTCAGGAGACATCTGGCTTTTGGTAGAGAATAATTGTCCTTGTCTCTGAACTTCAGCAGTAGCTTTCACCATCTTGCCTTTGCCTTTCTTTCTCTTCAGAGTTTGCTCAGATTCATCTCGTTCATCTTCTTCTGCTAATTTCTTAGCGAGTTCAAGGCTCTTAGCCTGATCATCAATTTCCATTCTTTTCTGTACAGACGTGGAGAAGTCTTCAATCTTGTCGACTCTGGCAATAACATCTGAAAGAGCAATCTTCTGCTCAGTGATCTCTTTGCTGTGTTGCTCCACAGTTTCTTTTAGTTCAGCAACAAGATCAGTAGATGGAGTGGCTGGCAAGTCAGATACAGTGGCTTCTGGAAAAGATGCAATAGATACCAACTGTGTTTTTTTTTTCTTTCTTCTCTTGTCCTTCCCCCTTTTTGGTTTCATCAAAGAGGTTGGACAGCCTGCGATTCAGAGCAATAAACTGCCGTGTGATCTCCTCTCTGAGTTCCTCAACAGTAAGAGGAGTGATCTGAGCGGTGGCAGAAGGTGCAGGAGTTAAAAGGCGTCTGAGAGCAAATTCGATGTCCTTTCTTGCTCGTTCTGTAGAAGCTGCAAAGTGTTTCCAACCCATATCCATGTGGTTGTCAGTTTTCTCCAGGGATGCCCAGACACTTTCCAGTAATACCTGTGTCTCATTGAGCATGTCTATCTAAACTTTGAGTTTATCAGACTGGAGAGTGAGCTTCTCGGCAAGAGGATTTACTAGTTGCATCACTTCAGAAAGGATGGCATTATGCATCCCAACTGTGAGACTCCTTTCTCTGTCAACAAGTTTTGTTTGCTCTTCTTCAAACCGCTTCATCAGATCTACTGTGAGAGCTGTGAATTTATCGTCAATAGCAGCCTTGACCCCATCCTGAATCTTCTCAGTATAAAGATCTAGGGTATCGGAGCTCAGCATAGCAGTCTGGTCAGATGTTGAGGCCTTGCCAAGTCGGGTCTCATCTACAGCACCCATTCTTGGTTCATCGGCAGCTCCCTCAAGATCTGTAGGAGGTTGAATAGTTTCCTCCCTGTTATCAGCAATCCCGAACCTTTCATGAATCAACCATCTGATGTCATCCTCAGAGGCCAATTCAACAGCGCTTTCAATCCCAGCATTGTTCAAGTACTTCATCTCCAAGTCTACAAAGAAATCAGATCCCAGAGTTTTCATGAGGATCAGAAATTCCTCGATGCTTTTCAATCTGATATCCCTCCAGAACACAATCTCTTCTATCTGTTGCTGGATGCCAGGATGCTGATCCAATTGTGGGCACAGATCCAGCAGATACTCCATGATTTGTTGCTTCATTATCCTTATGATCGGGCTTTCTGAATCAGGTGAAGCAAGCACAGTTCTGGTATTGAAAGGATTATGAGAGATGGACACACACTTGTCGGATCTCTCAGGTTCTGGTATCTTTTCTGGAGATTGGGAGTGAGATGGGGATATTTGTGGTTCAAGTTCATTTTCCACTTGTTGAGGGGGTTCAGTTTCCTGAACAGGTTCATTAGTTGGGGGAGTGGGAGGTCTGGGTGATCTGATTGGTGAGGGTGAGGGTGAGAATTTTTTGTGAGGAGAGGGTGACGGTGATGATTTTTGAGGAGAGGGTGATGGTGATTTGGAAGTGGGCGTAGGCGATCTTTCTTTCTGGAAGATCTTGGTGAGAGGCAGAGAATCAGATGGTGATTCTTCCTCAGAGTGCTCCACTTCAGTTCCTCTGATAGCTTTCTCTCCTTCTTCTTCGATCATCTGCTCATCCCTTACTTCACTAGCAGTGTGCTCAGAACTGACTGCTATCTCCTTTTCTGATTCAACCTGAATCAGATCCTCCATTCTGCGAACTTGCTGAGCAGAACTAGGGGCAGTCTTCAGAGGATAAGTAACTCTCTTCTGACGTTTTCGTTGAGCATCTGGTTTCTTGGCCAGATCCTTCTTTTTCAACCTCTTCTCTGGAATGGTCGTTCCCTGCACTTCTGAAGATGCAGTTGCCTTTTCTTTTCCCTTCTTTTCTCCCTTTGGTTTGGGCACATAAGGAGTAGGATCCTCATCAGATTGTCCAGGCAGAGGCTCATCCTTGCCCAAGAGGCCTTGTGCTTTGCTTGATACATCTTCGCACAATTCTCATTCCATTCATAATCCTTTGGCAGCTTGTCTGACAGAATGATTGAGATTTTGTGCATGAAAGAGCACTTGGAAGATAAGCACACTTCATTCCTCTGGGTCAGATCGAACTTCCCCGAGTCTTTCTGCAGTCTTGCCTTGACCATACCCAACCAATCCATATCGGAGGCTTTCTTGATGATTGCAGTCATGACACTGATCTTATAGGAAGTGACAGCATCAAGACTGTAAGTTGAGCACATAATCACCTTCTGAACGATCTCAAGGAGAAGGCGATATTTCCTCTTCAGGTAGGAAGCTTTGACATTCGTTGTATTCTCCTTGTTTGCTGGTCTCAACAGTTCGGCTTCAAGAAAGTCCTTCTCTCCTACATCAGTCGTGTAGGTCTCTGGGTTGATGCTTCCTCGAGTGAGACCGAAGATCCTCTGGAGATCATCATTCGACACTCGTACTTCCAATCCACCAACGGAAGAAATCAGGTCAGCATCAATGTCCTCGTCCTTCTGTAGATTGTATAGAAACTATAGGGCTTCATGTGTGTGGACAATGTTCTGATGTCTCGAGCAATATTGTTCAAGCCCACACGCTCGCAAGCACTCCAGAATTTCCAGCGATTCAGGATCTGAGGTGATTGAAAATACTACATATTTCTCATCAATGATATCTTTCTTCATTGATGCGAAGTTGCAGAACTTTTTCCCTTGGCCCTGTCGTGCAACAAGATATGTCATTTCTGTATGATATGCAAATTGATGTTAGTTTGAGTAAATTATTTCAATAAACTCAGTCAAACCAGCAATCTAAGCATCAATTAAGTAAGTAAGCGTATAGATCGAATATAAATTACAGAAACATAGCAGCACGACTTGTAAACCTAGTGAATTGAAATCATGTAGTACATAAACGAGAAATTACCAAAAATTGATTCGTAGGATTGAGAAATCGTGAAAATAGAATCAATTGATTTTGGAAAGTAAATTTCTAAAGATTTTTGAAAGTTTGATCTTTTAAGAGTTTGAGAAGACGAATTAGTGGAAAGAAGGTTTTCTGAGAAAGATTTGGATTTATAGTATGCGAGGGAAACCTTTTTGCACAACTTTCCAAAGGTACTCAAGTATCCGTGTTTTGAAATCAGTGGCTGAGATTAGCCGGGCAAAAAGTGTTTTGATCGCACGGTTGAGAAAAGTAGTCTTCTCGTATTTCAAACTCAAAAATTCGCAATAAAACGCATTAAATACACATTCCCATGTCCGCATTTAATGTTTTGCAGTGCATGCGTCACAAAGTTAAGAGAAGGCAGAGTAAAAACCAATTTATTTAAATAAGATGTTCAGAGAGGGATAAATAAGAAACGTATCTGACTGATTGATATTGTAATCAACCAGTTACCACTGTGATCTGATCTGGTTGGCTTGATTGTTGTTGACCTTACTGATGGTAGCCTTTACCTTAGCATTTCCCAAAAATATTCCACTCATCTGATCAGATTCCTGTTTGATCCACTTCGTTACTTATCTGATCCACTTCATCCTTCAGTCTTCTTCTATTCAGGCCGCATTTCCTATGCACTTAAGTCATACTCCTGCCAAAACATTTACTTCGGGGAGTCAAAAAGTCACCTCGATTCCCAAATCGGAGTGATTTGACATTCCGTAATAATGGTATGGATACGCTGTGATTACTCACACCGTCAACTCATCCAACCATCGGCCGCGTGTTCCTTACGCGTTGTCGATGCAAATTTCTCTTAAGGTCTTTGAGAAAATAAATTTGCATTTATACCCCTGAATTTCTCCTATAAATTGACCTGGGGTGTTAGACAAACAACACAACATAAACCATTCATCTTCTTTAGCTTATACTCCATGTTTTCCGATGAATCCCTTATTTCCGGTGAAACTTTCGGCAAAAGCCTTTAACCCTTTTTCAATGAATTCAGCTTCTCAATTCAACCCTGTGTGTTCCTTCACACTGCTTTCATCGTCATCGAAGATTACACATGCGATCAATGCAAAGCTTCTTTACCACCGAGGCGGCGGAACTGCTATACCAAATGAGAAGGCACTTCTCCTAACCGTATGCACCTTGTGTGCCTATCGAGATGACGGAATTAGCATCAACAGACTCAGTATGAAATAAAACATGGGTTTGGTATGCTATCTTGATAAGACAATAGCTGATCTTCGTATATCAAACTCAATTTTTGCATGCGACACTAGTGGCCTTTATGGTCTTTTGACCAAACCTTTGGCACTTGTGTCCCATTTAACAGCTGGAGAGCCCATTGATTTTAGGTCTAGGGGCTCCTAGCTTAGACATCCTTCAAGGCCGCTCTCGCTCCTCACTCCGATGCTCTGAGGGTGGCTCAGGATTATCTTAAAGCCTCTCACGCCCCTTTTAGGGTAGGGGGATAATGAGAGCATCAAGCTCTAAAATCTTTAAAGCCTCTCTTCCCTTCCCTACCTTGGGTTAGGCTTAGGGTTTATGGTTTATGGTTTATGTATTGACCTACGGGTCTTCTTGTACTTGTAGCTTCTAATGTAAATCTGACCTCCGGGTCCATATCAATGAAAAATTATGTTATTTCATTGTTGTGTTGCCTCTACTGACTTATGCGATACGACTTGCTTGTTGACCATAGCTTAATCGACTTATAAAGTATAACCTTCCAATCTGATCAGTTCCCCCTTAATCTGATATATCTTAAACTGATCAATTCCTTGCCTGATCTTCAGATCGACTCCTTGTCTGATTTTCTGATCGGTTCCTTGTCTGATATTCAGATCGGCTCCTTGTCTGATCGTCTGATCAGTTGAGATTCCTAACTCAACTGATTCCTCTTAACCTGGTTAGTCTTTTAACCAACTGGTTCTGGAGACCAGTCCACCAACCATTTCTGGTGCACTTTCTCCGAGATCCAGAAGCCCTAGCTCATTGCATAATTCTCTGAATCTGATCTCAGCTAGCGGCTTAGTTAAAATATCAGCTTTCTGCTTGTCAGTATGGATCTTTTCCATTATGATATTCTTCTTTTCAACATGATCTCTGATAAAATGGTGTCTGACATCCACATGCTTGCATCTTGTATGTAGAACAGGATTACGAGTGATTGCAATAAGACTATTATTGTCTCGAGAATATAGTGCGTTCTTAGCTACGATGTTGTAATCCCTCACTGGCGACTTAGCCATAGCGGTTGGGAACAATAACTTTCTATGACCCATATGTTACGCTTCAAATAGTAGATGTCAACCGATGTCCGCTTCTTTGAAAACCAAGAGATCGGTTTATTTCCTTTGAACCCGACATGTACCGAGGTTGACTTCCGTCGATTCTCGCAACCTCGTGAATGAATCGAGAATACCCACTAAGCTCTAGATTATCATCTGATGGGTAGAATAAACTAAGGTTTACTGTCCCCTTCAGATACTTAAGAATCCGCTTAGCTGCTTCCAGGTGGCTTTGCATTGGATTTGCCTGAAATCGCACATACACCTCTTTTGCAAAAGTGATATCCGGGTCTATTTGGCGGTCGGTATAGTAGAGATCCAATGAGAGCCCTATATTCTTTTCGATTAGTTTTCGACCGCCCCTCATCCGGATCCATCTTGAACCTGTCATCATAGGAATTTCGCTTCCTTACGGTGTTGAACTCCAAACTTGGCCAATAAATTCCTAGTGTACTTCACCTGGCAGATGAATATCCCTTCTGTACTTTGCTTGACCTGTAGACCCAAAAAGTAATTCATCTGACCCATCATGGACATCTCGAACTTCCCTTGCATCAATTTTTGAACTTCTCACATAACTTCTTGTTGGGAGATCCGAAGATGATGTCGATCACGTAAATCTGAACCATCGAATATCTTCTCCATCTTCTATTCGAATAAGGTTTCATCCCACTATTCCTTTAGTGAAACCCTTTGTCTATCAAGAATCGAGAGAGTGTATCATACCAAGCTCGAGGAGCTTGTTTAGCCATAAAGAGCTTTTTTTCTTAAGCGGTACACTTGGTTGCCTTTTTTCAAAGCACGGAGGTTGTTCAACATAAACTTCCTCTGCTAGTACCCCGTTTAAGAATGCACTCTTTACATCCATCTGATACACAATGAACCCTCTGTGGGCAAAGATATGCGAAGAAAACAAAAATGGCTTTTAGGCGGCGGCGGTGCAAAGGTCTCATCATAATCAATTCTTTCGATTGTGAATACCCCTTAGCAACAAGTCTTGCCTTATTTACAGTTATGACATTATTCTCATCTCTCTTGTTCTTGAATACCCACTTTGTGCCAATCACGTCTTGATGAGTTGGTACGTCCACCGGTTTCAAACTTGATTCCTCTCAAACTGTTCGAGTTCTTCTTACATGGCTAGAATCCAGCTTGTGTCTTGTAGAGCTTCTTCTACTTTAGTTGGTTCCTTCAAAGACAGATAACAACAATACATGGCACTTTCACCAATCTGATGTCTAGTTTTGACTCTATATGATGGGTCTCCGATAATCAGATCAGTTGGATGACTGGTTATCCAGGTCCTTCTTTTCTGATTTGCATCTGTTTGGAGAACATCATCCTCTTCTGATAGTAGTTCATTACTAGTGATTGGGAGTGGTGCGGAATTATGATCCACTTGATATGAACATTTCTCAGCTGATGTTGGACTCATCATGTCTTCGATGTCCGTCAGTAGGAACCGGGGAGTTCCCCGAACCGGATGGTTGATTGATACTATCTCAATTTTGTGCGGCTTCTTCAGCGACGGTTAGTGCATACCTTAGGGTCCGATTGACTGGTGAATCGGCAAGATCAAGTTCAGGATGTACAACATTACGTGTTGATTCTTTCTCCTTGATACTTAATCGATCCATTTTTCTGCGTATCAAAACCGATTGATCGTAATCTTGCTTTGTTCTTAGGCAACTTTCTCTTGATCAGAGGATGTCTCATCAAAGACTACATGGGGTGTTTCTTCCACAACTAGGGTTCGTTTGTTGTAAACCCTGAAAGCCTTGCTGGATGAGGAATATCCTAAGAATATACCCTCATCTGACTTGGCCTCAAAAGTCTTCAACTGACTTTTCCCATTGTTGTGTATGAAACACTTGCACCCAAAAACATGGAAGTAAGAAACACGAGGTATTCTGCCCTTCCACAGTTCATAGGGTGTTTTGCAGTGAGCCTTTGTCAGAGAACATCTGTTCTGAGTGTGGCATGCAGTATTGATGGCTTCTGCCCAAAATGGCTTGGTGTCGCATGTTCAACTAACATAGTGCGAGCAGCTTCCTTGAGTGTTCTGTTTCTCCTTTCAGCTACTCCATTTTGTTGTGGCATTCTTGCAGGCGATTCGTCTTCATCTTCTTGCCCTCTTTCGATCAGATCAAACTCATGGGCTTTAAGAGTTAGGAACAAGCTGCTTGGCTTCATCTTGGCAATGTCTTGGCAATCCTTGATTACCGTGACTTTCATGTCCCACTTCTTGGTGAGAGATCTCAAGATCTTATAATTGATGTCTTTATCTGACATCTCTCTTCCAAGTTCTCGTAGCTTGTTTACTGACATGGTGATTCTCCCATCGAGCTCATTGATGGTTTTGTTTGGCAACATCTTAAGCTTTTCGAACTTCACCAGTTCAGCTTGCAATCTGCTGTCTTTGATCTGATCATTTCCTTCACACATCTCAGCAAGAGTATCCCACATTTGTTTAGCTGTCTTGAGATACTTTATCTTTTCTTTTGTGATCTTATCCATCGTCTTCATGATTATATGCCTGGCTATTGTATCCAGTGTATATAACTTTCTTTCTTCTGCATCCATCAGAGCAGGGCTCTTTCGGACAAGGCTTCCAGGTGCAAAATCTGGATCTCCTCCAACAGCTGGGTTGTCGTAATATATGATGATGGGTCCTCGTTCAATGACTTCCATCATTCTGCCGCTTATTGACCCCAGCTGGTTGCACATGTATCTTGTCCAACCTGCATACTCATCAATTGAACATTTAGGCAAATCATGATACATACTAGAGGTAGTATCCATGCTGAGTGATTTTTAAAACGAATGAGTTTTGAAAACGGTTTTTCAAGATCTGTTCAAATGACCACAAAGATTATTCCTCAAGAATCGATGATACTCAAAGCAAGTGGTCTGTAGAACCACTGCTCTGATACCACTTGTAGGTCCCGAACGGGTTTCGTGAGGGCAGAAGTCTAGAGGAGAGGGGTGAATAGACTTCTGAAAACTTTTTCTTGCAGATCAGGTGTGATTGCAATTTGCCTGATCAGAGTGCGAGTGAATCACTTTGGACTGATGTTCAATCTTACTGAGTGCCTGAGGGCAAATTAGTTTGATATCTGTCAGTTTAACTGATAGTGTGGAAGCTTGTTAATACCCGTGTGGAAAACCAATTTTATCAAATCAGATTCTCAAGTCAGTTTTCAATCGGCTGTTTAAGGTGTCAACCTGATCAGATCAGTTGCTTGGTACAGACTGATGTTAACTTAGAGTATGTATGCAATTTTAAGCTCAGTTGTGTGTAATAGTGTAAAGCAATAAAGAGCAAGTAAATGCACACAAGATTTTATAGTGGTTCAGACGAAACCCGTCCTACGTCCACTCTTCCCTTAACACAAGGGGCACCAACTTAACCAACTTAACCGACTGGACTTAGTTTAATGTGTTAGTCCAACACCCAATAGATGTTTATCGAGTTCACACTCAACCGATCCCAGAAATCAGAAACTAGAATCCCTAGTCTAAAATCTTGCCAAAACAAATTTAACCTAAATTTGAGTTTGGGTAAAGATTTGTTGTGGTTCCAACTGGAAATCTATCCTAGTGTTTATGTAGCCAAATGCTAGAGGATGAGATTTCTATGCTAAGAACAATGGGATGAACACTTAAGAATAATCTTCAAATTCGGTGTTCTTCGAGCGAAAATTCTGCTATAGTTTTTTGCTTCTTTTTTAGTCTGCTCGATCCGGTCTCTCCTTCAATTTTGAAGAGCAATCCCATTTTATAGACCACGAAATCAAAGAGCCGTTGGAGAGCAATTTGAATTTCGGGCTATATTAGGTAGGTTGTAGGATATGATGTGACGTGCTCCGAATATCGGCGTGGCCGAAGGCATGATTAGCGTCGTTTATGTCCGCAGCGTCGAATCCCATATTGTCAGCTCTTTTTGTGCACGTGTCGCTTTCTCTTTGGCTTTGCGAGGTGGCACTTCAGTATTTGTCAATTTGATGATTGATATTCCTTTTGTAGAATATTCGTCTTGTCTGGTGTACCATTTTGGTTGACGCCAGGTGTGAGCTGACCTGATCAGATAACTGATCAGTCTACCTTGTAGAGTCTTCTGATGCAGATTGTCTTAGCACAATTTGCAGACTCGGCTGATGTAGGTCTTCTGGTAGTCTTCTGATCTTTAGGTGACTCTGAGCCTCAGTGTCTTCAGTCATACCGAGTCTTCAGGTTTGTTACTGAGTCTTCAGGCTTATCTGAGTCTTCAGGTTTATCTGAGTCTTCAGGTTTATCTGAGTCTCAGTGTCTTCTGACTCGTCTTAGTCTTCTGATCATCTGACCTTATCTGGTCATCTGATAATTTGACTTGACCTATACATATTGAGTTCCCCCTCAATATGTGACCTATCTTTTACATCAGCTATCTATACATTTCAGCTGGTCATCTTAATCTGATTCTAAGTCATCAGTCAGCTAACAGATCTGATTGGTCCTATTACAACCTGTTTTGGAACTTCCATCAAAACTAAATACAAATTTCCCAACAAAGGTTTTGGAGAGTATGATGTCTCCACAAAAAGACTAAACTGGGACTGGCACAATTCTATCAGGGCCTTAGAGGCTGAGAAGAAATGGAAGGCTGCAGTTTCAGTTTCTGGGTCAGAAATGACAAGGAAAGGAAGAGAAGAAGCCAAGAGGAAACTGAGAGGATTCCAGAGGATGATCTTAAGGAGAAGAGGTACCAAGCCAAGGAATAGGCAGTGGCCCCACATCGACAAGTGGATGCCAATTGAAATAAATGATAAATGGGAAACGACCAAGAGGGAATTTGTGTTCAACAATGATGTTCTCCTGAATTGGTCTGAGCCCAATGGTGATAGAGATGAAGCATTCATTGCTTACCTGCTTCAAAACTATGCTGATGATTGCCAGAAATGGTTCAACATATTTGATTCCCTTGGATACCAACCAAAAGCTCCTGGGAAGATAAATTATCCTCCACCAAGATTCAGAAATGGTTTAATTAACTATGATTTCATCCAGGCAGATTTTGTTGATCAGGCAGAATATTAGGGCCTGACTGGGAATGATGCTGAGACATTGAAGAAGATTACAGTGAATCTTATTTGTTTCTTTTTGTTATCAGTAGAATTATGAGAGAACCCTTGTAATATATACCTTTGGTTCTTGAACTTTAATGAAAAACTACTGATTTCTGTTGATCAAAAAGATAATATCTCATTATCTTACTGATTGCTTGATGTTTGCCTTACTTGTTTTACTTGCTTTATAAATTTGAAACCTGAATAGATGTTAGGTTTATGTTTGTATGCAAGCTTATGACAAGATGGTTTTGGCATCATCAAAATGGGGGAAATTGTTGGGAGATGAATTTAAATAAAGATTTTGATTAGATCCCAAAACCCCTAAGTATGACAGGTTTCAGGATAATCTTGATAGTATAAGGTCAGGTTTCAATTTATCAGGATGGTCTGCACCATGTATAGTCAGCAGACTTAGTTCAGGATAGAATAGGTTTCTCTTGTTTGTCTAAAAGATCATAAGTATCCTGAAGACCAAGCTATACTAAAGAACTAAAATGTACTGAAGGATCAGTATAAACCTGAAGATTAAAAGACCCTGAAGATTAAGAAAACCCTGAAGATCAGAAGAACCTGAAGACTCTTTTTTTACTGAAGTAACAGATCCTGAACATAACACTTATAGATAAAATAGTGTTTGTTCATTCTGAGTACATGCAAAGAGAATGTTATACGTTCGTTGACACTAAAGTTAATATCAACTCAGTGTTGGTTGACTAAAAGAGCCATTTTTGTTGTCTCTGTTCAAAGGAAGAAATCGATCAATGAGGAGGCGACAACATCGTACTTTCCTGACACTGAAAGTGACAATTGTCTGAAAAAATGTCAGCATAGATATTTGTCTTGTTCACAGAAAATGGTGATTGGCTGCATGTCTGGATATTTCCTAATACATGCAAGGGTACGTTCAAACCCTAATGAGTCGTTCATCATATACTCATAGAAGAAACCCTAGATGTTATCTCTCCAATGGATAGTTTTCAAAGGACTTCTTCAAAGAGTTGCCTATAAATACCAGTGATCTTGAACACTTCAAGGCACGAGAAATCAAAGCAACTCAAGAGCTCATACGTATTCAAGCATTATTGTGAAGCACACGAAACCCCTTGAATTTCCCAAGTGTTTCATCATAGAAGAGAGCTCATTTACTAAGCCTAGATTTAAGATCTTATCCAAAGCTTAGTTCGAGATATCCTAGCCTTTTACTTGTGTTCTCATTGTAAAAGGATATCTCACCCTAGTTGGAAACCAACCAAACCCCAAACCCTTTGATTAGGTAGTTTGTGTGTGTAGTAGTTGGAAGAGAGAAGAGTTGTAAAAGAGTTAGTAAGCTGTTGTGATCAGTCTGAAGACTCTAGAGAAGAAGTTAGTAAGATGATTGTTCAGTCTGAAAGCTTGTGTGAGTTTTGAGTTAGTAGGCTGCAGGAGTTCAGTCTGAAAGCTCATAGGTAATAAGTTAGTAAGCTACTAGGAGTCAGTCTGAAAGCTTGAGGTAGTAGAAGAAGTGAGTAAAGGAATTTCTCTGAAGATCAGAGAGAGTGGACGTAGGAGCTTGAGTCTCTGAACCACTATAAATTACTGTGTTGTTTTTGCTTTCTGCTTTGCATTGTTATCTGTTGCATATTTCACTGAAAGCATTTATGATATTTAGTTGGAATCAATCCACTAAACTTGCATTAATTTAAATCAAAGCCTTAATCACTGATTTCTTAAGGAAAGATTTTCAGCATACTAAAACGAGTATAAACTCAGGGCCTACACATTCCGCACTCTAGATTAGCTAGTCTAGATAGTAGTCAAACTGATAAACTCTTCTGAGTAGTCAGTAAGATTGTTATCTACTCCAAGCTTATTTGGACTCTGTAGATTCTCAAAGATCAGTTGAGTTAATTTGAAGTTTCTGAAAGTCGCTCAGGGTTATTTGTCTCAATAGACTCTTGACTCAGTGCAATTTGTGCTTCTCAGGACTGAATCTCAGGACAACTGACTCACTGATCTCAGTTAAGTTTTAAAAGTTGAAAAATCACTATACACGTGTATTCCCCCCCATACACGTGTGACACTCTTTTACACTGAGACACAGATAAGAACAAATGCAAGGGAACACAGATAAGAACAAATGAATATAATCAAACATAATATTCTAATAAGTGTAATGTCATACATTTAATATTAAATAAACAATAATATTAAACCAACACTGAATATTATCTTAGTATTATGTCCATACAAAGGATTGTCTCTAGGACACTAACACTAACAGTTTTCTTGTATAAGAAGAGTGAAACTACAACAAAGTTACCTGAATTTCTCAAAAAGATTCAGAATGAGAAGGGTCTCAGCATAGTGAAAATCAGATCAGATAAAGGTAATGAATTCTTGAACCAATTTATATCTGATTTTTGCTCTGAGTTTGGTATACAACATGAGACATCACTTGCCAGAACATCACAACAAAATAGCGTAGCAGAAAGAAGAAATAGAACACTTAAAGAAGTTGCATGCACCATGTTAGCTGAGCATGCAACTCAAAGCTGTTTCTGGGCAGAAGCTGTCAATACTGCATGTCACACACAGAACAGATGTTCTCTGACTATGATTCACTTTAAAACACCTTATGAACTGTGGAAGGGAAGAAAACCTCGTGTTTCCTACTTTCATGTGTTCGGGTGCAAGTGTTTCATACACAACAATGGGAAGAGTCAGTTAAGAACCTTCGATGCCAAGTCAGATGAGGGTATATTCTTAGGATATTCCTCAACCAGCAAAGCATTTAAGGTTTTCAACAAATGAACCATAGTTGTGGAAGAAACACCTCATTTTATCTTTGATGAGTCAACATCGGATCAAGAGAAATCTGCCGTAGAAAAAGATGTACCAGACAAACCAGATTCACTGAAAATGGATCAGTAAGGCTCAAAGGAAAGGATCCAAAATACGTCACTGTATATGTTCCTAACCTTGACCTTGACGGATCACCAGGTCAGTCAGACCCTAAGGTACGTACAACTGTCAGTGAAGAAGCTGGTACAGCTGAGACAGTAACAACTGAACCATCTGGTTCAGGGGGAACACCTGATGTTTCGGCGGACAGACTTCAGCATATGATGAGTCCAACATCAGTTGAGATATGTCCATGCCAAGTGGATCCTACTCAAGTACCTCTCCCAGTCTCTAGTGATGAATCTTTATCAGAAGAGGATGATGTTCTCCAAACTGATGATAATCAGGACAGAAGGACTTGGATAACTAGTCATCCAACTGATCTGATCATTGGAGACCCATCTGATAGAGTCAAAACTAGACATCAGATTGGTGAAAGTGCAATGTTGTTGTTATCTGTCTTTGAAGGAACCACTCACAGTTGAAGAAGCTCTTCAAGATGCAAGCTGGATTCTAGCCATGCAAGAAGAACTAGAACAGTTTGAGAGAAATCAAGTTTGGGAACTAGTAGACAGACCAACTCATCAAGATGTGATTGGTACTAAGTGGGTCTTCAAGAACAAGAAGGATGAGCACAATGTGATAACCAGAAATAAGGCAAGACTTATTGCTAAGGGATATTCACAATCAGAAGGGATTGATTATGATGAAACCTTTGCACCAGTCGCTCGCCTGGAAGCCATTCGGCTATTTCTGGCTTATGCAGCTCATAGGGGATTTACTGTGTATTAGATGGACGTAAAGAGTGCATTCTTAAACGGGGTACTAGTTGAGGAGGTTTATGTTGAACAACCTCCTGGCTTTGAAATGAGCAACCAAGTGTACCATTTAAGAAAAGCTCTTGACGGACTGAAACAAGCTCCTAGAGCATGGTATGATACACTATCCCAGTTCTTGACAGAAAATGGTTTCACTAAGGGCTTGATTGATAGGACCTTGTTCAGAATTGAAGACGGTGAAGATATTTTGATGGTTCAGATCTACGTGGACGATATAATCTTTGGTTCTCCTAATCAGAAACTATGCGAGAAATTCAGTAAACTGATGCAAGGGAAATTTGAGATGTCCATGATAGGTCAGATGAGCTACTTTCTAGGTCTTCAAGTCAAACAAGGTCACACAGGGATCTTCATCTGCCAGGCGAATTACACAAGGAATTTATTGGCTAAGTATGGTGTTCGGAATTGCAAAGAAGCCAGAATTCCAATGATGATTTCTTTCAAAATGGATCCAGATGAAGGTGGTAAGAAAACTAATCAGAAAGAGTATAGGGCTTTGATTGGATCACTACTATACCCGACTGCCAGCAGACCAGACATAACATTCGCAGTAGGTGTATGTGCTAGATTTCAGGTAAATCTGAAACAAAGCCACCTGGATGCAGCTAAGCGGATTCTTAAGTATCTGAAGGGTACTGTAAACCTCGGTTTATGGTATCCAGCAGATGATAATCTAGAGCTTAGTGGGTACTCTGATTCTGATTATGGAGGTTGTAGGATAGACAGAAAATCAACCTTGGGTACCTGTCAGTTTTTGGGAAGTAAGCTGGTCTCTTGGTTCTCTAAAAAGCAGACATCTGTTGCCACATCTACTACTGAAGCAGAATATATGGCCGCAGGAAGCTGTTGTTCCCAACTGCTCTGGCTATGTCAGCAGCTGAGGGATTATAACATAGTAGCTACGAATGTGCCTATTTTATGTGACAGTAATAGTGCAATTGCTATCACTCAGAACCCAGTTCTACACACAAGATGCAAGTATGTGGACATCAGACACCACTTTATCCGAGACTGTTGGGATATTTTAGTTTTGATGAATTATGCCAAAACATTATCAACTTGTGTTATTGAAACTAATTTACAGATAACAAGTTGAGGGGGAACGAGAGAACAACTTGAGGGGGAACTCACGTGTTGGGAAATTTATAGTTTTGATGAAAGTTCCAAAAACACATGTAATAGGACCAGTCAGACCTGTTAGCTGACTGATGTTTATATTACCTGCTATAGGAGACCAGTTGATAATGATTGTATAGAACAACTGATGAAATAGATAGGTCACATATTGAGGGGGAAACTCAATATGTATAGGTCAGATCTGAAGACTCAAAGGACAGCTGATATCCGACAGGCCAGAACGCAAGACAAGAATAGAAGATCAGATCGTTCTGATCTGGTCAGATATCTCAGCTAAAGTCATAAAGATCAAACTCTGAATACTCAAAGATCAGACCAGAAGACCTACATCAGTCGAGTCTGCTAGTTGAAGCTAAGTCAACCGGCACCTGAAGACTCTATCAGGTAGACTGATCAGTTCAGACTGATCAGGTCAGCTCACCAGGTGAAATCTGATGTTTCACCTAATCATACGTCGATGATCTGAACAAGAAGAATGTCAAGCTTAGTTGGAAGAACAACACTGAAAAGTGAGTCTGCTATCCAATAAGAACAAGACACGTATGATCGGAGCCGGCAATTGCGGGATTTCGATGCTACCTCTCTGTAACGGCTACAAAGTACAAATTCACGCTTTTGGCCATGCCGTTCCTGAAGCTCGTCACATCAAGCATGCAAGTCTACCAAATATAGCCTGAAATTCAAATTGCTCTCCAACGGCTCTTTGATTTCAAGGTCTATATATATGGGATTACACTTTAGAGTGAAAACAACGGAAATAGAACAAAAACGCTGAACAATCAAGAAGCTCAAGCTAATATCAGATTTCCGCACAAGAACACGATCAAGAAGATTATTTTTTATTAAGTGTTCATCCCATAAGTTCTTAGCATAGAAATCTTTTCATCTAGCTGTTAGGCTGCTTATACGCAAGAAAAGATTTCATAGTTGGAACCAAAAACAATCTTACCCAAACCCCCAAGTTAGGTTAAGTTGTTTAGCAAGATTTCAGACTAGGGTTTCTAGTTCTGATCTCTGGGATCGGTTGAGTGTGAACTCCTTAAACATCTAGTCGGTGTAATGTGTTGGACTATCACATAAAACAAAGTCCAGTTGGTTAAGTTGGTGCCCCTTGTGATAGGGAAGAGTGGGCGTGGGGATCGGGTTTATGCGAACCACTATAAATCTTGTGTGCCTTTTCTTGCTTTGATTAAGCGATTACAATCGCACACAACCTTTAAAGCGCGATACATATTCCAAGTTGAGATCGATTAGCACCAAGCTTCGATCCGATCAAATCGACACTTGATCAACCGATTAAAAGATTAACTTTGGAATCGATTTATCAAAACTGGTTTTTCACACGGGTAAAACTTAAGCTTCCGACACATCAGTTAAAGCGATAGTTCCGAACCGATCGCCTTTTAGGCGTCGGTAAGTTGGTTATCGACCCAAAACCGATTCACTCACACTCGATCGGTCAATCTGCCCTCACACCGATTTGGTAAAAAAGTTTTCGTAAGTCTATTCCTCCTCCTCCTCTAGACTTACGCCCTCACAAAACCGGTTCGGGACCTACAAGTGGTATCAGAGCGGTTGGTTCTCTGAACCCATCGACTCTGTGTGTATCATCGATTCTTGAGGAAGAATCTTTGTGGTCAATCGAATCGATCTTGAAAAACCGTTTTTAAAACTCATTCATTTTCCAAAATCACTCGGCATGGATAACACCTCGGGTATGTATCATGATCTCGAAGTTCTCAATCGATGAGTATGCAGATTGGGCCATATATATATGTCTAACCATCTAGGTTCGAGAGCGGCGAGAATGATGGAAGTCATCGAAAGAGGACCCATCATCATTTATTACGACAACCCTGCAGTCGGAGGAGATCCAGACTTTGCACCGGGGAGTCTTGTGCGAAAAAGCCCAGCCTTGATGGATGCAGAGGAAAGAAAGCTGCATACTCTAGATACTATCGCAAGGCATATTATCATGAAAACCATGGATAAGGTCACCAAGGAAAAGATTAAGTATCTCAAATCTGCATGAAAAGCAATGTGGGATACTCTAGCTGAGATATCGCGAGGAAATGAGCGAGATAAAAGACGGCCGTCTACAAGTTTAACTCGGTAAAGTTCGAAAAAATCAAGATCTTTGCCCAACGAAACCATCAACGAACTCAATGGAAGAATTACAATGTCTATAAACAAGCTTCGAGAACTTGGTAGAGAGATGTCTGATAAAGATATCAACTACAAAATCCTAAGGTCTCTCACCAAGAAATGGGACATGAAGGTCACGGTAATCAAGGATTGCCAAGACATTTCAAAAATGAAGCCAAGTAGCTTGTTCTTGAGCCTTAAAGCTCACGAGTTCGATTTGATTGAAAGAGGACAAGCTGATGAAGATGAGGTGCCCGCTGAAGCCTCAACTTCAAAATCGGTTGCTTTTTAAGGCAACCAAAGAAGAGAACAAAGGCCAACGAACCTCGTTGGGAATATAGTGAGTCAAAGTCGAGCAGACGCTTCCGCTTACGGGGTTTTTGAGAAGTTGAACGTCCAACTTGGTAAGTATCGAAGATTTTATAAGGACTATCAACATAGCGAGGGAGAGATAGGAGATCGCCCAATAGATCTCCAGAAAGAACCAGATCTGATGATCGGAGGGATCACAGAGATGAAAGGAAAAGAGATAGTCAGACTGAGGAAGGAAGAGATAACCAATCAGACAGAAGAAGCTCAGACTACTATCAGAAAGGGAAGTCACCTGATAGGTCATACAGACGGAGTGATTCACGGAAGGAAAGGTTCGTGGATCAAGGAGCGTTCTTCAACCTGTGAGAAGCCAGGTCACTATAGCGCAGACCGCCTGCACGGACGCCAAAGAGAAAGGGAAGAAAAGAGGAACGAAGAGAGCAACGTTATAGGGGACGGAAGAGCCATGGTTGTCGTCGTCGAGAATTGGCGATTCTATCGCCCTCGAGGACTCTGGATACTCCTCTGTAGAAGACTTACGCTTTTGATCAGTGATCTTTGTTGACTTCTATGAAAATGAAGATCGATATTCTCTTGGATGATGATGAGATCTGCGATGGCGAGGGAGGACCAATCTGAGGGTAACCTCCAAACGCTTTCTTCGTTCTACACCACGGTATCATTAGCACTTTTCTTTGGGGAGATTGACTGTTTCTACTCGGAGCAATTGCTTGAGGATCTCTCCAATCAAATGAGACACTTATGCTATAGTGGAAGATGAAAATGATAAAGCCGAGGACCGTAAATAACCTTGACTTGCTAAAAAAAAATGATCTCGATAAAGCCTCCGAACTTAGATCGGCTAAAACCCTTTCGAGAAGGCAACTGAGGAATTTAAAATTCTCGAAGTTAAAGCTTCTGATCAGGAGAAGCAGATCAAAGATCAGCTGGTAATTAACAAACAACAAGTCGATGACTTCAAAATCTTGCAAGCAAAATTCGATGAAACATTGTTAAAAGCATGAAAGTCTAAAATCATCGAGAGGATAATCTGCGTAAGAAAATAGAGGTTTTCACAAAATCATCTAAAACCTGCTGTTCAAGACATGAACACCTATTTTCGAACAACGATTAATAAGAAGGGACTTGGCTATGAGAACCCTTCCACATCCTCAAAAGCTCCGGCTGATTCATCTCAAAAGGGTGTAATCAGACGAGTTTCTGAAAAAGATACACCAAAAGCCAAACATGTATCTAATAAGGAAAAAAAGACCGGTTGAGCCGGGTAAAGGGGTGCCAACCGTAAGGAAACGAAATGGACCTAACTGGTAAAGCATCGGGTAGGAATCAACAAGAACCCGGTTCTTACGAAGAGACCTCAACTCGATCAACAGATCGAGAATCGAGAAAAAGACAACACCGTAAAAGGGAAGTCTGTCGAGACCCAATCAAGGTCATTTGCTCGATAAGCATGCTTCGGTGTAAACCGCAAAAACCACCTATGCCAAAAAAAGATATGAATCTTTTGATGGTAGCGATCGTACCTACCCCCTATAATGAGAAATCTAGGGTGCTTTTTTGACCACCTAATGGATAAAAAAAAAGACAAGCGAAAAAAGATAAATCCCAAGTCTTCTAAGTCATCCAAGGTTCACACTAATAATCATACAAAACAGAAAGCATATAAAGAGACGTATGATTATGTTGACAGGTATGGGAGACAAATTAGGCCTTCTGATCTAACTGATCACAATAGAAGTGCTCTGTTTGTATGGATTCTCAAGACTAAACCTAACCCCTCAGGACCCAATCCAAAAGGGGTACCTAAAGCCTGATCTGATTGCAGGTTCGCGTGGGTCTGGCCAACAAAGGAGGTGTGCAAGCAACTATCTGGTACATCGATAGTGGATGCTCAAGGCACATGACAGGAAGCAAGCACCTCCTCAGCTCATACATAGAACAGAAAGGCCCGCGTGTACTCTTCGGTGATGATAACTTTGGTTATACCAAAGGGTTCGGAACCTTAGAGAATGATGATGTACAAGTAACTGGAGTCTCGTATGTCGAAGGTCTGAAGCACAACCTATTATCGGTTTCACAATTCTGCGACAACGGATTCAGTGTTGAGTTCTCGACTGACTAATGCACTATCAAGAATCGAGCCACTCAACGGATTTTGCTAACTGGTTCAAGGAAAGGGACGGTCTACACAGCTGATTGGAACAGTTGCCCAAGAAATGCATGCCTGATTGTCAAGAGTTCCAAAAGTAGCAGTTGGCTCTGGCACAAAAGAATGAGCCATCTGAACTTTAAAACTCTTAATAAGATAGCAAGGATGTCTCTAGTGGAAGGACTTCCGAATGAAGTATTTTCAAAGGATCAGACATGTACTGCGTGTCAGAAAGGAAAACAGGTCAAAGCTTCATTCAAGGGAATTCCCGGACCGGCATCCAAAGATCTCCGGTGTTGCTTCATATGGATCTATTCGGACCAGTTACACCAGTCAGTCTCAACGGACGCAAATACACTCTGGTAATCGTGGATGACTATTCCAAGTTTACTTGGGTTATATTCTTACATAAGAAGAATGAGACGACAACGAAGATACCCGAGCTGCTAAAAAGATTACAAAATGAGATGGTGTCAGAGTAGTAAAAATCAGATCAGATAAAGGTACATAATTTCTGAACTCTTTTATTACTAATTTTTGCTCTAAGTTTGGTATACAGCATGAAACATCAGCTGCAAGGACGCCACAACAAAATGGAGTAGGTGAGCGGAGGAAGCAGAACTCTCAAAAGAATTTGCTTTCGCACGATGTTAGTGAACATGCAATACCAAGCCGTTTCTGGGTAGAAGCAATCAACACTGCATGCCACACTCAGAACAGATGCCTTCTGACTAAGGCTCACTACAAAACCCCCTATGAACTGTGGAAGGATAGAAAACCTCGTCTTTCCTACTTCCATGTTTTCGGGTGTAAGTGTTTCATACACAACAATGGGAAGAGTCAGTTGAAGACTTTTGAGGCCAAGTCAGATGAGGGTATATTCTTAGGATATTCCTCATCTAGCAAGGCTTTCGGGGTTTACAATGATTTAACCCTACTTGTGGAAGAAACACCCCATGTAGTCTTTGATGAAGCATCTTACGATCAAGAGAAAATGCCTCGAGAACAAAAGTACACGATCAACCGAGAACACGATGTTGAGAAAAATGGATCGACTAACGATCAAGGAAAAAGAATCAGAAACTGTAACAATATACATTCCAGATCTAGCTGATTCACCATATCAATCAGATCCTAAGGTACGAACAACTGTTGATGAAGAAGCTGATACAGCTGAGACAGTATCAACTGAACCATCCGGTTCAGGGGGAACATCTGAAGTTCCCACGAACAGACATCAGCACATGATGAGTCCAACATCAGCTGAGACTTGTTCTTATCAAGTGGATCATAACTCTGCACCACTCCCAATCGCTAGTAATGAAATTTTATCAGAAACGGACGATGTTCTCCAAACCGACGCAAATCAGAACAGAAGGACCTGGATAACCAGTCATCCAACTGATCTGATAATCGGAGACCCATCTGATAAAGTTAAAACTAGACATCAGATTGGTGAAAGTGCCATGTATTGCTGTTATCTGTCTATGAAGGAACCAACAACAATAGAGGAAGCTCTACAAGACGCAAGCTGGATTCTAGCCATGCAGGAAGAGCTGGAACAGTTCGACAGAAATCAAGTTTGGGAACTGGTAGACAGACCAAGTCATCAAGACGTTATTGGCACGAAGTGGGTATTCAAGAACAAGAGAGATGAGAAAAACGTCATCACCAGAAATAAGGCAAGACTTGTTGCTAAGGGGTATTCACAATCAGAAGGAATTGATTATGATGAGACCTTTGCACCAGTCGCTCGCCTAGAAGCCATTCGGCTGTTTCTGGCATATGCTTCCCACAGAGGGTTCACTGTGTATCAGATGGACGTAAAGAGTGCTTTCTTAAACGGGGTACTAGCAGAGGAAGTTTATGTCGAACAACCTCCAGGCTTTGAAAAGGGCAACCAGGTGTACCGTCTAAGAAAAGCTCTCTATGGCCTGAAACAGGCTCCTCGAGCTTGGTATGATACACTCTCTCAGTTCTTGATCGAAAGTGGGTTCACTAAAGGAACAGTGGACAGAACCTTATTCAGAATAGAAGATGGAAAAGATATTCTGATGGTTCAGATTTACGTGGACGACATCATCTTCGGATCTCCCAACAAAAGTCTATGTGAAAGATTCAGCAAACTGATGCAAGGGAAATTCGAGATGTCCATGATGGGACAGATGAATTACTTTCTGGGTCTTCAAGTAAAGCAAAGTACAGAAGGGATATTCATCTGCCAAGCAAAGTACACTAGGAATTTATTGGCTAAGTTTGGAGTTCAAAATTGTAAGGAAGCCAAAATTCCTATGATGACTGGATTCAAGATGGATCCAGATGGGGATGGTCAGAAAACAAATCAGAAGGAATATAAGGCTCTTATTGGATCTCTACTATACCCATTTTGCCAAAGAGACCCGGATATAACCTTCTTGATGAGGTGTATGTGCGATTTCGAGCAAATCAATGATAAGTCACCTAGAAAGCGACTAAGCGGATTCTTAAGTATCTGAAGGGACAATAAACCTTGGTTTATTTTACCCATCGATGATAATCTAGAGCTTAGTGGGTATTACGATTTCGATTATGGAGGTTGGAAGATTGATGAAAAATCCCTCGGGAACTTTGTGGGTTCTTAGGAAGTAAAACCGATCTCGTGGTTTTCAAAAAGCAAACATCGGTTGCAACATCCTTCTTAAGCGAGAATATATGGTCGCAGGAAGTTGTTGTTCCCAACTCGCTCTCGCTTAGTCAACGGTGAGGATTATAACATTGAAGCTAAGAATGTACCTATTTTACGTGGATGATAATAGTCTTTATTGCAATCACTCAGAATCCTATTCTACATACAAGATGCAAGCATGTGGATGTCAATCACCATTTTATAAGAGATCATGTTGAAAAGAAGAATATCAGAATGGAAAAGATTCATACTGATATACAGAAAGCTGATATTCTAACCAAGCCACTATTTGAGATCGAGAGAGAATTATGCAATGAGCTAGGAAGCCCGGATCTTGGAGAAAATGCACCTAAAATGTTTGATGGAATGATCTCCAGAACCAGCTGGTTAAGAAACTAATCAGTTCAAGTGAAATCAGTTGAGTTTGGTATCTCAACTGATCAGAAGATCACTCAAGGAACTGATATGAGAAGGTACTGATCAGATTTAAAGTTTATCAGATTAAATGAACTGATCGTTTAAAGGATTATCTGATTAAATCTGTTCAGTTATACTTTGTAAGTCGATTAAGCTGAAATACAACAAGATTCACAAGTGGTATTCACAAGATTAAAGCTTAAAATCTCATAAGGATACAGGAATTTTACACAACAATGAAATAACATAAATTTTCATTAATAAAGACCCGAAGGTCAGGTTACATTACAAGATACACGTACAAGAGGACCCGGAGGTCAGTACATAAACCCTAAACCCTAGACCTTAACACTAAACCCTCATCCTAACCCTTGAAGAAGCGGGGAGAGAGAGATTTTAAATCTGGTGCTCTCATTTTCCCCCACTTAACAAGGGGGAGAGAACTTTAAAAAAGAAATCTAAAAGCCGCTTAGTGGAAGCTAAAAACCGGTGGGAGCGGCGGCCGCCTTGATAGGATTTTTAAGCCGGGAGCCCCTAAGAAAGAGTCGATGGGCTCTCCAATTTTGTTAAATGGTGAGTTGATATACGGGCATCACATTTGTTTCGATGCGATCTGAACCGTACATCAAACTCATGTTCATTTTCAGACTGAGTCTGTTGATGCGGGTTACGTCATCTCGATAGACACACAAGGTGCATACGGTTAGGAGAAGTGTCTTCTCAGTTGCGATAGCAGAACCGCCGCCTCGGTGGTAGAGAAGCTTGGCAACGATTGTATGTGAAATCTTTGATGACGACGAAGACAGTGATAAGGGACACACAGGGATGATTTGAGAAGCTGAAATCATTGAAAAAGGGGTAAAAGTGTTTGACGGAAGTTTAACCGGAAATAAGGGTTCACCAGGATACATGATTCTACAAAGAAGATAAGTATGGTGATTGGGTTATGTTGTGTAAAACAATTGGTCCAATTTATAGAGACCAAGCAAGGGTGCAAATGCAAATTCGAGTTCTCAAAACCTTTTAGAGAAATCTGCACCAAAAGGACAGCGTGTAGAAATCACGCGACTGATAATTGGAGAGATTTACGGCGGATTGACATATCGAAAGATTCAGATGATAATTACGCATGTCAAATCGCGCCAACTTAGGGAATAGAAGCTACTATTCTAGACTAAGTTTTGGCGGTAACACTTATCCCAAGAATTGGCTTGATCTGAGAAGAATCAGATTAGGTCAACTAAAATCTGATTACATACAAAGCTGATCAGATGAGGAAGATCAGCTGAACTTGAAACTCCAACAAATCAGATATATCAGTCTATGGGAAAAACAGAAATATCAGTTGAAGGGGGAACTTCAACTGATCAAGGAGGATCAGAAGGGAAATCAGACGTATTCAAGAAAGATAAGTTGAGCTTGAAACTCCAACAAATCAGATGCAAGTGAAGAAGATCAGTTAAAAGGATCAGTTGGGAAATTTTAAGGCTTAGGCAGAATACTAAGATCAACAAGTGAAATCAACATGGACAAGTGGTATTGACTGATTACAATATTAGTCAACCAGATACGCTTTTCTTTTCTCTTGTTCTTTGCTTATTTATCGGATCTTATCTAATATTATTTGCCTTACTGTACCCATCATCCTTGTGACGTATTCCCTGCAAATCATTTAATGCGGACGTGGGGAACATGTATTAACTGCTACTAAATGTGCTTTTAAATCCAAAAGTTTTTCGTACGTGCTTTTCCCGACCCTACGATCAAAACCGCTTAATCTGGAGCATTCAATCTTTTCAAACGGTTGATCTTCCAAATCTTGTCTTCTTTTTCCCTCCTCGTCTTTATAAAGTTCATCAAAAAACATACCAGAGTTTTCCATTTCACAAACTTGCGATTTATTCTCTGAAAACTCTAGATTACTTCTCTCGGATTCAAAGTGTTTTTCCTAAGTTTCAAAATCATCTTTCCAAAAAACAGAATCTGGTAAATTATGTTTATTTGATGTATTTTTTAAATCCATTGATCTTAAATGATTTTATCCTGTGTTATGCTTTATTGTTATTGGTTTCCGCATATGTGATGTTCTTATATATATATATGCACAACTTTAATCGGGTCCATCCCTTTGTAGATGGCCACTCACGAAATGGGAAAGATAATGTGCAATTATGCGGAACTGGCAACAAGGATTGTGGATGATAAGTTCGTACAGTTCAATATCACTCAGGATCCGGAATCCATGGAGGTCGAGCAAATTTCGAAAAAGCAGTGCCTTGAGAAATTTTTTACGGCGCTCACTTGCAATCCGGTGATGCAAAGATGAAGCACTAGAATTCCTAAGGAATTTAAGAGTGGATACGGACGTTAAAATGAATCGCTCTCGGCGATCAACAGAGAGAAGAAATCGGATCGACGAATGATGATATAACCATTCTGTTGACTACCAAAAGGACGGATCTTGCACGCTCATTATAGGGAGAACGAAGATGATTTGATCGTAAAAGAGTTTCTTGAGAGAGGCTGACAAACATCATACGTCAGGTTTTGTTAGGCCAATGCTCAAAAGGAAATACCGATTGTTGTTTGACATATTGTCAAAAACAATTATGGGTATCAGATTCAGCCCAGATGCTCTTACTACTGGGTCAAAATGTACAAAGATGGTTGCGATAATTGATGAAGCCAAGAACATCAATTGGCACGGGTTTTCGAAGGCCATTCTCGCTCCAAGAACATGAGAAATTTGGAGTCAATGAACGAGGCGGTATTTCGAAGAAAAAGATCGCAATCTCAACAAGGTTGCGCTTATTCGAAAAGATAAACCGACTAATCTTTGAATGGGGGAAATTGATTGATGAAGTCCTATAAGGCTTTTCTCACACCCACTTCACCATCTTTGGGCCACCAGACGATGATATGCGCCAACCCCGCAATGTCAAAGAAAGGAAAAAAAGGAAGCAACTTCGCCTACACCGGATGCCCCCAAAAAGAAGAAAAGAAAACTGGTGAAGGCCGGAGAGAAGAGGCGAAGAAGAAGCGCGGCAAGCCTCCATGACTCGATGCTTGAAGATGAGTCGATGAAGAAAGAGCGCCGGATCGATCTGTTACAACACAAAAATCAGGTGAAAAATCGACGGGCAAAGCTTCGATCTTCGAGAGCTCGCCAGATCATTCTCGAGGAAGAAGCACAAGCCGTCGATCTCCCTCTCCTCAAGCTCGGTGATTCACCACTTCGGACTAATGGGTCTTGAAAGCATGTCTCTCCTATTCTTCCACCCCTTGTGAAACTCCGAAATCGCATCGATTCGCGAACCAAAAGCTTACTCGATGTGGAACTGGAAGCACTGCTTCCACAAGCAGAATCATTGCAGTCGAACCGATCACCCAAATTCCGCCTACTCAAGCTCAACGAGAACCTTCCACATCTCATCAAACGAATCCGGACCGACAATTTCGAGTCCAGATCAACAAAGATCATAACTGGGAAATTGATCAGAATGCGAATCGAAAGAGAAATTGATGAGTTGTATCGAGGCTAATCGTCGCCCATCCCGCCATAAGAGAGGAAGTTTTGGAGATCCTCACCTGGAGAGATCTTCGATTAAAAAGCTTCTCAGACTTTATAATAATTATTGAACAGATGGGCGGTGTAGATGAGTTTGCAGACTTCGATTTCGACATGAGGAAATCTGCTAAAGTGGGATCACCGGTGAGTGATATCTCTAATCTGTCAAAGATCGATCCACGAGGAAGTTAGGGTTGCTTAACAGATTTAATCGAGATCACGACAAAGCTCGGCGCGAGATGCCATCATGAAGGATCAGAGAGCTGCCGATGATAGTGGAGCCGGTCTTGCAGTTCATGACCAACCTTTGGAGGAACAAACAACCTGAATCGGATCAAGTTACACCCAACATTCCAACATCACGTCACTCTTGATCAACTTCGGGAGATCAAATCTTGTCTCAAAGATCTTCCGAAAGAAGAAGTTGAGGGATCGATAGGCGATCAAAGGCGATTGCCATCAAAGAAATAACAGATCAAAGGGAATTGGCTATTTCCCATTGGGGCAATCAAAGATTAGTTTCTCCCAAATCAGGTGTCCATCTGCGTCACCGAATCGATAAAGACCGTTGATGCCAAACCGACTCGGTGGATAAACAACAAGTTTCTTTTTCGATGCTCACCGACAAGCTAGAAGAATTGTAAGAGAAACTTGACAAACCGATTAAAACACTCTCTCGCCATGGAATCTGTCAAGATCGAGCCGATATCGAAGATTCAAAATCTAACTGCTCAAACTCAAGGCATATATCATTGCAGATCTCAACAAAGGCGATCGCGATCAACTTTGGTTCTCGACCTCCCACCTCACTACTTTTTTTGATCAAACCAAAAAGGGGGAAGGATGTAACGAGAAACCAACCGACACAACAAAAAGGGACATCACAAAACTCGGATCATGAAAAAGATGTCCAAAGAAAGAGATAAATTTGAAGAAGCCCGAAAATGCCAAGAAGAAAGAAGGGCGAAAAAAAAAATGGCAGAGGCAAGTAAAATCTGAGGAAGAAATTCGGATCGAGAGTGAAGAAAGGAAGAAATTTGGAAAATCCGTGCGTAACCTAAGCCGCCAAAGAAGAGTTGATGAGATCATCCTAAAAACTGCTGCAAGATGCTAAGAAATTTGAGGAATGGAATAAGATCGAGAGTGAATGGCTTCGGATGCCTTTGTTCTTAATCTTGTTCCACAAGAAGAATCTCCGATGAAGAATTCCTCAATTTGGTTAGAAAATAAATACCCGGATTTTTTCAAGTATCCGGAAAATGAGGCCAAAGCTTATCAATGTAAAAATAACGCGCCAAGAGTATGATCCGTTGGAATACTCAAAGAAGGCGGATGGCTCATTTGATGATGGCATTTCAAAGATTCTATTTTGACATCCCGCATGTAACAAGAAATAATCGATCCTCAAAGAAACCGATGATGTCAAATGGAAACTTTATCAGATTTTCAATGTACCTCAAGATCAAAGAGAGATGCCAGAAGGATACAAGCCTAAAGAGTGAAGAATCAGAAGACTACTCAGGATCAGCTGTACTTATTTTCAAACTTTTCCGATGTAACATGTAATCAACATTTTTAATGAGAAAAGTTTATTTTCTGATCCTAAGACAAAGTCTCATTGTTTTCTCGATTATATGCTCTTAACGTTTCTATTTTTTATCAATCAGTATTTGGTTTCTCAAAGTGTTTTGGTTTCATCAAAAAGGGGGGAAATTGTTGGGAAATTTATAGTTTTGATGAAAGTTCCAAAAACACATGTAATAGGACCAGTCAGACCTGTTAGCGGACTGTTGTTTATATTACCTGCTATAGGAGACCAAGTTGATAATGATTGTATAGAACAACGGATGAAATAAATAGGTCACATATTGAGGGGGAAACTCAATATGTATAGGTCGATCTGAAGACTCAAAGGGACGGTGATATCCAAGCAGGCGTAACATAAGACAAGAATAAGTTCGGATCGTTCGATCCGGTCGATATCTCACTAAAGTCATAAAGATCAAACTCTGAATACTCGAAGATCAGACCAGAAGACCTACATCAGTCGAGTCTGCTAGTTGAAGCTAAGTCAACCGGCACTGAAGACTCTATCGGGTGGTAGATCGATTCGGCCAGATCGTCGTCTCACCGGTGAAATCTGATGTTTCACCTAATCATACGTCGATGATCTGAACAAGAAGAATGTCAAGCTTAGTTGGAAGAACAACACTGAAAAGTGAGTCTGCTATCCAATAAGAACAAGACACGTATGATCGGAGCCGGCAATTGTGGGATTTCGATGCTACCTCTCTGTAACGGCTACAAAGTACAAATTCACGCTTTTGGCCATGCCGTTCCTGAAGCTCATCACATCAAGCTCGCAAGTCTACCAAATATAGCACGAAATTCAAATTGCTCTCCAACGGCTCTTTGATTTCAAGGTCTATATATATGGGATTACACTTTAGAGTGAAAACAACGGAAATAGAACAAAAACGCTGAACAATCAGGAATCTCAAGCTAATATCAGATTTCCGCACAAGAACACAATCAAGAAGATTATTTTTTATTAAGTGTTCATCCCATAAGTTCTTAGCATAGAAATCTTTTCATCTAATTTGTTAGAAAGCTTTATACTAAGAAAAGATTTCATAGTTTGAAACAAAAACAATCTTACCCAAACCCCAAGTTAGGTTAAGTTGTTTAGCAAGATTTCGAGACTAGGGTTTCTAGTCTCGATCTCCGGGATCGGTTGAGTGTGAACTCCTTAAACATCTAGTCGATTGTCTTGTGTTGGACTTACACATAAAACAAAGTCCAGTTGGTTAAGTTGGTGCCCCTTGTGATAGGGAAGAGTGGGACGTGGGGATCGGGTTTGTCCGAACCACTATAAATCTTGTGTGCCTTTTTGCTTTGATTAGCGATTACACAATCGCACACAACCTTTAAAAGCGCATACATATTCCAAGTTGAGATTAGTTAGCACCAAGCTTCTGATCTGATCAAATCTGACACTTCAGTCAACTGATTAAAAGATTAACTTTGGAATCGATTTATCAAAACTGGTTTTTCAAAGCGGGTAAAACTTAAGCTTCCAGACACATCGTTAAACCGATAGTTATCGAATCGATGATCTGCCTTTGAGCGTCAATAAGTTGGTTATCAGCCAAATTGATTCACTCACACTGATCGGGTCAATCGCCCTCACACCCGATTTGCACAAACGTTTTTAGTAAGTCTATTCACCTCCCTCTAGACTTACGCCTCACAAAACCCGTTAGGGACCTACATCACGAAATCAGAAGAAGATGATCGAGATCAGACGAGGCTGTAGACGAGACTAATTGAGATCATATGAGTAAAATGAGTTCCAAAGTTAATCGATGATTTCATGCAAAATCGGAAGAGAAGAAAAGCTAAGCCGGTGATCGAAGATCGGATGACCGTAATAAACCTCGAACGGATGATCGAAAGAACGAGATTTAGCCGATCTAGTGATCGGAAAGAGCATAAGCCGATCGTAAAGAAACCGACCGTAAGATCGGAAGAGGAGGTAGCCGATCGAAGAGGAGTAGATGGGACCGGATCGAGATCGGGGACGTGATTGAGATCGGATGTCTTAACCTCGATGCAGAGATGACTGATGCTATATCGATATGTTGACTGAAGATGTCCGATCCGATCGGTCGAGTGATCGATCGCAAGAAGAAATCGGATAGCTGAGTCAAGTGACCGAGGGTCGAAGAAGTAAAAAGTGACTCGAGGGTCGGGATGTCCGAAGTCAAGAAGAATTGAACTCGGTCCACTCGAAAGTGTCAAAGATGCCCTGATCGGATAAGGTCCATCAAGAGAAGTCTGATGAATCAAGAATCCTGAGTAGAAGTATCCTGAGACTCAGAGAAACCTGAGACTCAAAGAAACCTGAGAATCAGAGAAACCTGAAGAATCAAAGAAACCTGAGACTCAAAGAAACCCGAGACTCAGAGAAACCTGAAGAATCAAAGAAACCTGAAGACTCAGAGAAACCTGAAGACTCCTGAAGAATATAGCCGTTAGATTCAGCTGACGTGGACCAATGAGAGGAAGACAACCAGCTTGAAAATGCTGCAGAACTTACAGAATAGTATGGATTTGAATGTGATTCACTCCAACGAGAACATTTAAATGCACACTATAAATACAAGGTCTTTCATCATTCTAAAGTGTGGAGAGTGTGGAGAAAGATGGAAAAAGATGCTACAGAGTCAAGAGCCATATACTCAAGCATTCCCACCATAGAACATAAATCTGTAGACATACAAATACATTCATGCGTGTTCTAAAACCCAATCTAAGCAACCCAAGATATATCCTAAGCTTAGAGAGATTTTCCCAACCTTAGCATTGAGGCTAAACAAATGAAATGAAAATCTCAACCTATTTGGAGACACCAACCAAACCCAAACCCTATTGTTAGGTAGTTTGTGTGATTGTTGGAGTTGTAAAGAGTGAGTAAGCTGCAGAGTAGTCATCCAGAAAACTCAAATGTAGAAGAAGTGAGTAAGCTACAATGAGTTAGCCTTAAAGCTTGTAGGCGATCCCGTGAAGGCTGTTAAGTCCCGATTAAAGGAATTTCCCTAGGAATAGGGAGAGTGGATCTAGGAGCTTGAGTCACCGAACCACTATACTTTGTTGTGTTCTTTATTGCTTTATGTTCTTATCTTGTCATATGCATTCGATTATAAGCAAAACACAACACATGGATTTTAAAAAGTAAGAATTTGGAATCACCATTCCTTCACCCCTGTTTTATATGCATTACATGATTTTTCCGCATTTCATGGGTTTTTCACCAGGACAAACAAGTGGTATCAGAGCTGGAGTTCAAAAGTTCACAAGTTTTCAATGTGACAATCTGAACTGATCTATTTAAAACCCGTTTCTGTACTGATACAAACAAGTGGTATCAGAGCAGGAGTTCAAAAGATCACTTTTAATGTGATCACCTGAACTGATCTTTTTAAACAAAAACCCATTTCTTTAAAAATGCATATATCTTAATGTTTTGGCGTCATTATCAGAAGGGGGGAAATTGTTGGGATATTTTAGTTTTGATTAATTATGCAAAAACATTATCAACTTGTGTTATTGAAACTAATTTACAGAAAACAAGTTGAGGGGGAACGAGAGAACAAGTTGAGGGGGAACTCACGAAATCAGAAGAAGATGATCAAGATCAGACGAGGATGCAGACGAGACTGATCGAGATCATATGAGTAAAATGAGTTCCGAGTTAATCAACGAGCCAGGTAAAAAATAAGAGAGAAAAGCTAAGCCGCTTGATCATAAGATCGGATGACGGTAATGCAGACGACGATGATCAAGAATGCATTTGTTGATCTGGTGATCGTAAGAGCGCATAGTCGATAAAAAAGAAACGACCGTAAGATCGTAAGAGGAGGTAGCCGATCGTAAGAGGAAGGATGAGACCGATCGAGATCGGACGTGATTGAGATCGTAGAAGTAACTCGATGCGGATGACCCGATGTTATCCCCGAGCATGTTGACTGGAAGATGTCTTGATCGACGATCGGTCGAGTTGATCGATCAAAAGAAGAAATCGATCTTTGGAGTCAATTGACCGAGGGTCAAGAAGTAAAAGTGACCGAGGGGGATGTCCTGTCATAAGAACCTAACTCGGTCCACTCGAAAAGTGTCAAGATGCCTGATCGGACAAGGTTCCCCAAGAGAAGTCTCTTTGAATCAAGAATCGTGAGTAGAAGTATCCCGAGACTCGGAGAAACCCGAGACTCAAAAAAAACACGAGAATCGAGAGAAAACTCAAGAATCAAAGAAACCTAAGACTCAAAGAAACCTGAGACTCAGAGAAACCTGAAGAATCAGAGAAACCTGAAGACTCAGAGAAACCTGAAGACTCAGAAGATCCTGAAGAATATAGCCGTTAGATTCAGCTGACGTGGACCAATAAGAGGAAGACAACCAGCCTGAAAATGCTGCAGAACTTACATAATGGTATGGATTTGAATGTGATTCTCTCCTACGGTAACATTCAAATCCACACTATAAATACAAGGTCTTTCATCATTCTAAAGTGTGGAGAGTGTGGAGAAAGATGGAAAAAGATGCTACAGAGTCAAGAGCCATATACTCAAGCATTCCCACCATAGGACACAAATCTGTAGACATACAATTACATCCATGAGTGTTCTAAAACCCAATCTAAGCAACCCAAGATATATCCTAAGCTTAGAGAGATTTTCCCAACCTTAGCATTGAGGCTAAACAAATGTAAAGGAAAATCTCAACCTAGTTGGAGACACCAACCAAACCCAAACCCTATTGTTAGGTAGTTTGTGTGATTGTTGGAGTTGTAAAGAGTGAGTAAGCTGCAGAGTAGTCATCCAGAAAACTTAAATGTAGAAGAAGTGAGTAAGCTACAGTGAGTTAGCCTGAAAGCTTGTAGGCGATCCCGTGAAGGATGTTAAGTCCCGATTGAAGGAATTTCCCCAGAACAGGTAGAGTGGATCTAGGAGCTTGAGTCTCCGAACCACTATACTTTGTTGTGTTTTTTATTGCTTTATGTTCTTATCTTGTCATATGCATTCGATTATAATCAAAACACAACACATGGACTTTAAAAAGTAAGAATTTGGAATCACCATTCCTTCACCCCTGTTTTATATGCATTACATGATTTTTCCGCATTTCATGGGTTTTTCACCGGGACAAACAAGTGGTATCAGAGCGGGAGTTCAAAAGTTCACAAGTTTTCAATGTGACAATCTGAACTGATCTATTTAAAACCCGTTTCTGTACTGATACAAACAAGTGGTATCAGAGCAGGAGTTCAAAAGATCACTTTTAATGTGATCACCTGAACTGATCTTTTTAAACAAAAACCCATTTCTTTAAAAATGCATATATCTTAATGTTTTGGCGTCATTATCAAAAGAGGGGAAATTGTTGGGATATTTTAGTTTTGATGAATTATGCCAAAACATTATCAACTTGTGTTATTGAAACTAATTTACAGAAAACAAGTTGAGGGGGAACGAGAGAACAAGTTGAGGGGGAACTCACGAAATCAGAAGAAGATGATCAAGATCAGACGAGGATGCAGATGAGACTGATCGAGATCATATGAGTAAAATGAGTTCCAGAGTTAACTGATGAGCTGTGTAAAATCAGAAGAGAGGAAAAGCTAAGCCAGTTGATCATAAGATCAGATGACCAGAACAGACCTGATCAGATGATCAGAAGAACAGACGAGTTGATCTGGTGATCAGAAGAGCAGACAAGCTGATAAAAAAGAAACTGACCAGAAGATCAGAAGAGGAGGTAGCTGATCAGAAGAGGAGCAGATGAGACTGATCGAGATCAGACGTGATTGAGATCAGATGTGCTAACCTGATGCAGATGACCTGATGTTATCCTGATATGTTGACCTGAAGATGTGCTGATCTGATCAGTCGAGCTGATCAGATCAGGCAAGAAGAAATCAGATAGCCTGAGTCAAGTGACCTGAGGGTCAGTAAGTAAAAGTGACCTGAGGGTCAGGATGTCTGAAGTCATAAGAACTGAACTCAGTCAGCCTGAGTGTCAGTATGCCTGATCAGACAAGGTTCCCTGAAGAGAAGTCTGCTGAATCAAGAATCGTGAGTAGAAGTATCCTGAGACTCAGAGAAACCTGAGACTCAAAGAAACCTGAGAATCAGAGAAACCTGAAGAATCAAAGAAACCTAAGACTCAAAGAAACCTGAGACTCAGAGAAACCTGAAGAATCAGAGAAACCTGAAGACTCAGAGAAACCTGAAGACTCAGAAGATCCTGAAGAATATAGTCGTTAGATTCAGCTGACGTGGACCAATAAGAGGAAGACAACCAGCCTGAAAATGCTGCAGAACTTACAGAATAGTATGGATTTGAATGTGATTCTCTCCTACGGTAACATTCAAATCCACACTATAAATACAAGGTCTTTCATCATTCTAAAGTGTGGAGAGTGTGGAGAAAGATGGAAAAAGATGCTACAAAGTCAAGAGCCATATACTCAAGCATTCCCACCATAGGACACTGTAGGTCCCGAACGGGTTTCGTGAGGGCAGAAGTCTAGAGGGGAGGGGTGAATAGACTTCTGAAAAACTTTTGTGAAAATCAGGTGTGAGGGCAGTTAACCTGATCAGAGTGCGAGTGAATCAGTTTGGGCTGATAACCAACTTACTGATCGCCTGAAGGCAGATCAGTTCGGTAACTATCAGTTTAACTGATGTGTGCGGAAGCTTAAGTTTTACCCGTGTGAAAAACCAGTTTTGATAAATCTGATTCCAAGGTTAATCTTTTAATCAGTTTGACTGAACGTTTGATCTGATCGAAGCTTGGTGCTAACTGATCTCAACTTGGAATATGTATGCGCTTTAAAGAGTTGTGTGCGATTGTGTAAGCAGTTAATCAAAGCAGTAAAGGCACACATGATTTATAGTGGTTCGGACAAACCAGTCCAACGTCCACTCTTCCCTATCACAAGGGGCACCTACTTAACCAACTGGACTTTGTTTTATGTGTAAGTCCAACACAGTACACCGACTAGATGTTTAAGGAGTTCACACTCAACCGATCCCAGAGATCAGAACTAGAAACCCTAGTCTGAAATCTTGCTAAACAACTTAACCTAACTTGGGGGTTTGGTAAGATTGTTTTTGTTCCAACTATGAAATCTTTTCTTGCGTATAAGCAGCCTAACAGCTAGATGAAGAGATTTCTATGCTAAGAACTTATGGGATGAACACTTAATAAATATAATCTTCTTGTTCGTGTTCTTGTGCGGAAATCTGAGAATTGCTTGAGCTTCTTGATTGTTCAGAGTCTCCGTTCTTTCACTCTAAAGTGTAATCCCATATATATAGACCTTGAAATCAAAGAGCCGTTGGAGAGCAATTTGAATTTCAGGCTATATTTGGTAGACTTGCAGGCTTGATGTGACGCGCTTCAGGAACGGCATGGCCAAAAGCGTGAATTTGTACTTTGTAGCCGTTACAGAGAGGTAGCATCGAAATCCCGCAATTGTCGGCTCTGATCATACGTGTCTTGTTCTTATTGGATAGCAGACTCACTTTTCAGAGTTGTTCTTCCAACTAAGCTTGACATTCTTCTTGTTCAGATCACAGACGTATGATTAGGTGAAACATCAGATTTCACCTGGTGAGCTGACCTGATCAGTCTACCTGATAGAGTCTTCAGGTGCCGGTTGACTTAGCTTCAACTAGCAGACTCGACTGATGTAGGTCTTCTGGTCTGATCTTCGAGTATTCAGAGTTTGATCTTCATGACTTCAGCTGAGATATTAGACCAGATCAGATCGATCTGATCCTTTTTTCTTGTCTTGCATTCTGGCCTGTCGGATATCAGCTGTCCTTTGAGTCTTCAGATCTAACCTATACATATTGAGTTTCCCCCTCAATATGTGACCTATCTATTTCATCAGTTGTTCTATACAATCATTATCAACTGGTCTCTTATAGCAGGTAATATAAACATCAGTCAGCTAACAGGTCTGACTGGTCCTATTACATGTGTTTTTCGAACTTTCATCAAAACTATAAATTTCCCAACAATTTCCCCCTTTTTGATGAAACCAAAACACTTTGAGAAACCAAAACAGTTGATAAACAATAGAACAGTTAAGAGCATATAATCAGAAGACAATGAGACTTTGTCTTAGGATCAGAAAATAAACTTTTCTCATTAATGAATGTTGATTACATGTTACATCAGAAAAGTTTGAAATAATAACAGCTGATCCTGATTAGTCTTCTGATTCTTCACTCTTTGGGCTTGTATCCTTCTGGCATCTCTCTTTGATCTTGAGGTACGTTGAAAATCTGATAAAGTTTCCATTTGACATCATCAGTCTGCTGGGGATCAGTTATTTGCGTTCTGCGCAGGATGTCAAAATAGAATCTTTGAAATGCCAGTCTGTCAAATGAGCCATCTGCCTTCTTCGAGTATTCCAACAGATCATACTCTTGGCGAATAATTTTTACATTGATAAGCTTGGCCTCATTTTCCAGATACTTCAGAAAATTCGGGTATTTGTTTTCTAACCAGTTGAGGAATTCTTCATCAGGAGATTCTTCTTGTGGAACAAGATTAAGAACAAAGGCATCCAGAAGCCATTCACTCCTGATCTTATTCCATTCCTCAAATTCCTTAGCATGCGCAGCAGTTTTTGGGATAATTTCATCAACTCTTGCTGGCAGCTTAGGTTCTGGTACGGATTTTCCAGCCCTTCCTTTCTTTGCTCTCGATCTGAATTTCTTCTTCAGATTTTCTGCCTCTATCATCTTTTCTGCCCTTCTTTCTTCTTGGCATTTTCGGTCTTCTTCAGCTATCTGTTCTTTGGACATCTTTTCAGTAGTCTGAGTTTGTGATGTCCCTGCACCTGTTGTGTCAGTTGGTTTCTCACTCTGTCCTTCCCCCTTTTTGGTTTGATCAAAAAGAGTAGTGAGGTTGGAGGTCAGAGAACCAAAGTTGACTGCGATCGCCTTGTTGAGATCTGCCAGCGAGAGATGCCTTGATTTGAAGCGATTAGATTTTGAATCTTTGATATCATTTCGATCTTGACCGATTCCATGGCAGTGGAGAGTGTTTTAATCAGTTTGTCAAGTTTCTCTTCTGTCAATTCTAGCTTGTCAGTGATCATCAGAAAAGAAACTTGTTGTTTATCCACCTGAGTCAGTTTTGTATCAACGGTCTTTATCGATTCGGTGACCTTGATGGGACCTGATTTGGGAGAACCGATCTTTGATTGCCCCAATCTGGGAAATAGCCAATTCCCTTTGATCGATATTTCTTTAATGGCAATCGCCTTTGATATTCTCGATCCCTCAACTTCTTCTTTCGGGATCTCTTTGAGACAAGATTTGATCTCCGAAGTTGATCAATAGTGGCGTGAGATGTTGGAATGTTGGGTGTCACTTGATCGGGTTCGATTGTTTGTGCCTCGGTGGTTGGTCATGAAGCGCAACACCGGTTCCACTATCATCGGCGGCTCTCTGCATCCTTCATGATGGCATCTGCTTGAGAGCCTTGTCGTGATCTCGATTCGACTGTTAAAGCAACCCTAGCTTCGCGTGGATCGAGCTTTTATGATTTTGCGATTATCGGCTCATTTGGTGATCCCACTTTTGCAGATTTCCTCATGTCGAAATCGAAGTCTGCAAACTCATCTGCCACCGCCCATCTGTTCAATAATTATTATGAAGTCTGAGAAGCTTTTTAATCGAAGATCTCTCGGTGAGGATCTCCAAAACTTCCTCTCGATGGCGAGGTTAGGCGACCCGATTAAGGTACAACTCATCAATCTCTCTTTCGATTCGTGATTACGATCAATTTCGGCTATGATCTTTGTTGATCTGGACTCAGGAATTGTCGGTCCAGATTCAGTTTGATGAGATGTGGAAGGTTCTGGTTGTGCTTGAGTAGGCGGAAGTTGGCTGATCGGTTCGACCTGCAGAGGTTCTGCTGTGGAAGCGGGTGATTCTGGTTCCACAACGGTAAGCTTTTCTAGTTCCGCGAACTGATGTAGTTGGAGTTATTTGGCGGTGGAAGAATATGAGAGTTATGCTCAGCAGCCATTAGTCTGAGTGGTGAATCAGCTCGAGCTTGAGGAGAAGGAGATCGATCGACTTGTGCTTCTCCCTCAGAATGATCTCGCGATCTTTCGGCTTGAAGCTTGCCGTCGATTTTTTTTGATGATTTTTTGTTATTCTGCAGGTGATCTGGGGCTCTTTCTTCATCGACTCATCTTCAAGCATCGAGTCATGGAGGCTTGCCCGCCTTCTTGACCTCTTGTCACAGGCCTTCACGGTTTTCTTTTCTTCTTCTTGGGGGCATATGGTGGGCCTTATGGGGGGCCTTCACCAGCTCGAGCTAATTCGCCCGCATCTGGTGTAGAAGAAGTTGCTTTCTTCTTTCCTTTTCCCTTCTTTGACTTTGGGGTTGGCGATATCATCGTCTGGTGGCCCAAAAATGGTGAAGTGGTGTGTGAGAAAAAAGCCTTGTAGGACTTGGTCCATTACATTCCCATTTGGCCTTTGGCATTTTATCTGTAAGATAAGCGCAACTTTGTTGAGATTGCTGATCTTTTTCTTGAAATACCGCCTCCACTCATCAACTCCAAATTTATCATGTTCTTGGAGCGAGAATGGCCTTGAAACCCATGCCGGTTGATGTTCTTGGCTCCATCAATTATTGCGACCATCTTTATGCAGTTTAGCCGGATGTAATAGCATAAATTTGAATGCAATACCCATAATTATTTTTGACAATATGTCAAACAACAATCGATATTTCCTCTTGAGCATTGGCGACAAATCTGAAGTATGATGTTTGTCAGCCTCTCTGAAGAGCTCATTTCTGATCAGCTCATCTTCGTTCTCCCTGTAATGAGCAAAGCGAGATCCAAATCCTTTTGGTAGGAAATTTGAACAGGGCGTGTTATATCTTCATTCGTCAGTCTGATTTCTTCTCCGGTGACTGTCGAAAGAAGTTCTTCTCCTGGAGCATCTGTATCCACTCTTAAATTCCTTAGGAATTCTAGTGCTTCATATCTTGCATCCTTTGGATTCGATGGCGGTATAAAATTTCTCAAGTCCTGCTTTTAGCAGAATTTGCCCGACCTCCATGGATTCCGGATCCTGAGTGACATTGAACTGAACGGATTTATCATCCACAATCTTTGTTGCCAGTTCCGCATAATTGCACATTATCTTGCCCATACCATGAGTGATCATCAGATTCAATTTTTCGGAAAGTTGATTTTGAAACTTAGGAAAAATATTTTGAATCTGAGAGAAGTAATCTGGAGTTTTCAGAGAATAAATCGCAAGTTTGTGAAATGGAAAACTCTGGTATGTTTTTGATGAACTTTATAAAGACGAGGAGGGAAGAAGAAGACACGATTTTGAAGATCAATCGTTTGAAAAGATTGAACGCTCCAGATTAAGCGGTTTTGATCGTAAGGTCAGGAAAAGCACGTACGAAAACCTTTTGGATTTAAAAGCACATTTAGTAGCAGTTAATACATGTTCCCCACGTCCGCATTAAATGATTTGCAGAGAATACGTCACAAGGATAATGGGTACAGTAAGGCAAAGAATATCAGATAAGATCCGATAAATAAGCAAAGAACAAGAGAAAAGGAAAGCGTATCTGGTTGACTGATATTGTAATCAGTCAATACCACTTGTCCATGTTGATACCAATTGTTGATTTCACTTGTTGATCTTAATTTTCTGCCTAAGCCTTAACATTTCCCAACTGATCCTTTTAACTGATCTTTTCATTTGCATCTGATTTGTTGAACTTTCAAGCTCAACTGATCTTCCTTGAATACGTCTGATTCCCTTCTGATCCTCCTTGATCAGTTGAAGTTCCCCCTTCAACTGATATTTCTATTTTTCTCATAGACTGATGTATCTGATTTGTTGGAGTTTCAAGCTCAGCTGATCTTCCTTATCTGATCAGCTTCGTATGTAATCAGATTTTAGTTGACCTAATCTGATTCTTCTCAGATCAAGCCAATTCTTGGGATAAGTGTTACCGCCAAAACTTAGTCTAGGATAGTAGCTTCTATTCCCTAAGTTGGCGCGATTTGACATGCGTAATTATCGTCTGAATCTTTCGATATGTCAATCCGCCGTAAATTTATCCAATTATCAGTCGCGTGATTTCTACACGCCGTCCTTTTGGTGCAGATTTCTCTAAAAGGTTTTGAGAACTCGAATTTGCATTTGCACCCTTGCTCGGCCTCTATAAATTGGACCAATTGTTTTACACAACATAACCCATTCACCATACTTATCTTCTTTGTAGAATCATGTATCTTGGTGAACCCTTGTTTCCGGTTAAACTTCCGGCAAACACCTTTACCCCTTTTTCAATGATTTCAGCTTCTCAAATCAACCCTTTGCGTCCCTTATCGCTGTTTTCGTCATCGTCAAAGATTTCACATACGATTGTTGCAAAGCTTCTCTACCACCATGGCGGCGGTCCTGCTGTTGCAACTGAGAAGACACTTCTCCTAACCGTATGCACCTTGTGTGTCTATCGTTATGACGTGACTACCATCAACAGACTTAGTCTGAAAATGAACGTGAGTTTGATATGCGATCTTGATCAGTCCACAACTGATCTTCCTATATCAACTCACCATTTAACAGCTGGAGAGCCCACTGACTCTTTCTTAGGGCTCCTGGCTTAAAAATCCTATCAAGGCCGCTGTCGCTCCACTGGTTTTAGCTTCAGCAAGCGGCTTTAGGATTTCTTTAATGCCTCTCTCACCCTTGTTAAGTGGGGGAAAATGAGAGCATCAGATTTGAAATCTCTCTCTCTCCCTGCTCCACTTGGGTTAGGATGAGGGTTTAGGGTTTAGGGTTATAGGTTTTTGGTTATCACTTATGTACTGACCTCCGGGTCCTTTGTACTTGTATCTTGTAATATAACCTTACCTTCGGGTCTTTATTAATGAAAGTTTCTGTTATTTCATTGTTGTGTAAAATTCCTATTTCCTTATGCGATTTTAAGCTTTAATCTTGTGAATACCACTTGAAACTTGAAACTTGTTGAATTTCAGCTTAATCGACTTACAAAGTATAACTAAACAGATTTAATCAGATAATTCTTTAAACGATCAGTTCATTTAATCTGATAAACTTTAAATCTGATCAGTACCTTCTCATATCAGTTCCTTTGTGATCTTACGATCGATTGAGATACCAAACTTAATCGATTTCTCTTGAACCGATTAGTTTCTTAACCAAACGGTTTGGAGATCATTCCATCAAACATTTTAGGCGCATTTTCTCCAAGATCCAGAAGCCCTAGCTCATTGCATAATTCTCTGAATCTGATTTCAGCTAGTGGCTTGGTTAGAATATCAGCTTTTTGTATATCAGTATGAATCTTTTCCATTCTGATATTCTTCTTTTCAACATGATCTCTTATAAAATGGTGCCTGACATCCACATGCTTGCATCTTGTATGTAGAACTGGATTCTGAGAGATTGCAATAAGACTATTCTTGTCCGCAGAAAAATAGGTACATTCTTAGCTTCAATGTTGTAATCCCTCACCGATGACTAAGCGGAGCGATTGGGAACAACGACTTCTGCTGACCATATATTACGCTTCAAGTAGTGGATGTTGCAAATCGATGTTCCGCTTCTTTGAAAACCATGAGATCAGTTTACTTCCTAAGAACTGACAGGTTCCTGAGGTGGATTTTCTGTCAATCTTGCAACCTCCGTAATCAGAATCAGAATACCCACTAAGCTCTAGATTATCATCTGATGGGTAAAATAAACCAAGGTTTATTGTCCCCTTCAGATACTTAAGAATCCGCTTAGTCGCTTTCTAGGTGACTTATCATTGGATTTGCACGAAATCGCACATACACCTCTGCGAATGTTATATCTCGGGTTATTTGGCGGTCGGTATAGTAGAGATCCAATGAGAGCCCTATATTCCTTCCGATTTGTTTTCTGACCATCCTCATCTGGATCCATCTTGAATCCAGTCATCATAGGAATTTTGGCTTCTTTACTATTTTGAACTCCAAACTTAGCCAATAAGTTCCTAGTGTACTTTGCTTGGCAGATGAATATTCCTTCTGTACTTTGCTTTACTTGTAGTCCCAGAAAGTAATTCATCTGACCCATCATGGACATCTCGAATTTCCCTTGCATCAGTTTGCTGAATCTTTCACATAGACTTTTGTTGGGAGATCCGAAGATGATGTAAATCCACGTAAATCTGAACCATCGAATATCTTTTCCATCTTCTATTCTCGAATAAGGTTACGTCCCTTTGTTCCTTTAGTGAACCCACTTTTCGATCAAGAAGCGAGAGAGTGTATCATACCAAGCTCGAGGAGCTTGTTTAGAACCATAGAGAGCTTTTCTTAGGCGGTACACTGGTTGCCCTTTTCAAAGCACGGAGGTTGTTCGACATAAACTTCCTCTGCTAGTACCCCGTTTAAGAAAGCACTCTTTACGTCCATCGATACGATGAACCCTCTGTGGGAAGCTTATGCGTAAACAAATTTGAATGGCTTCTAGGCGGCGGTGGTGCAAAGGTCTCATCATAATCAATTCCTTCCGATTGTGAATACCCCTTAGCAACAAGTCTTGCCTTATTTACAGTGATGACGTTTTTCTCATCTCTCTTGTTCTTGAATACCCACTTTGTGCCAATAACGTCTTGATGACTTGGTGCATCTACCGGTTCCCCAAACCCGATTTCTCTCGAATCGTTTCTAGCTCCTCCTGCGCATGGCTAGAATCCGGCTTGCGTCTTGTAGAGCTTCCTCTATTGTTGTTGGTTCTTTCATAGGCGGATAACAAACAATACATGGCACTTTCACTGTCGATGTCTAGTTTTAACTTTATCAGATGGGTCTCCGATTATCAGATTAGTTGGATGACTGGTTATCCAGGTCCTTCTGTTCTGATTTGCGTTGGTTTGGAGAACATCGTCCGTTTCTGATAAAATTTCATTACTAGCGATTGGGAGTGGTGCAGAGTTATGATCCACTTGATAAGAACAAGTCTCGGTGATGTTGGACTCATCATGTGTCGATGTATGCATTCGTGGGAACTTCAGATGTTCCCCACTGAACCGGATGGTTTGATCTTGATTTAGATCGACTTCTTCATCGACAGTTGTTCGTACCTTAGGATCTGATTGATCTGGTGAATCAGCTAGATCTGGAATGTATATTGTTACAGTTTGTGATTCCTTTTCCTTGATCGTTAGCTGATCCATTTTCTGAACATCAGGTTCAGGTTGATCAGGTACTTCTTGTTACGAGGTGATTTCTCTTGATCGTAAGATGCTTCATCAAAGACCACATGGGGTGTTTCTTCCACAAGTAGGGTTAAATCGATGTAAACCCCGAAAGCCTTATTTGGATGAGGAATATCTAAGAATATACCCTCATCGACTTGGGCTCAAAAGTCTTCAACTGACTCTTCCCATTGTTGTGTATGAAACACTTACACCCAAAAACATGGAAGTAGGAAACACGAGGTTTTCTGTCCTTCCACAGTTCATAGGGGGTTTTGTAGTGAGCCTTAGTCAGAAGACATTTGTTACGAGTGTGGCATGCAAGTGTTGATTGCTTACGCTTTAAACGGCTTGGTATTGCATGTTCAAACTAACATCGTCGGCGAACTTCTTTGAGAGTTCTGTTCCTTCGTTCAGCTACTCCATTTTGTTGTGGCGTCCTTGTAGCTGATGTTTCATGCTGTATACCAAACTTAGAGCAAAAATCGGTAATAAAAAGAGTTCGTAAATTTCGTACCTTTATCGATCCGATTTTTACTCTGTTGACACCCTTCTCATTTTGTAATCTTTTTAGCGGCTCGGGTATCTTCATTTGTCGTCTCATTCTTCTTATGTAAGAATATAACCGGAGTAAACTTGGAGTAGTCATCCATGATTACGAGTGTATTTCGTCCATTGAGACCGATTGGTGTAAGCGGGTCGAAAAAAGATCCATATGAATTTGCGATACTCTCTTTGGATGCCGGTCCGGGAATTCCTTTGAATGAAGCTTTGACTGTTTTTTCGACGACCGCAAAGACATGTCCGATCCTTTGAAAATACTTCATTCGGAAGTCCTTCCACTAGAGACATCCTTCTTTATCTTGTTAAGAGTTTTAAAGTTCGGATGGCTCATCTTTTTTGTGCGAGCCATTTGTTACTTTTGGAACTCTTTTGCAATCAGCATGCATTTCTTGGGCAACTGTTCCAATCACCGTGTGTAGATCGTCCCTTTCCTTGAACCAGTTAGCAAAAAATCTGTTGAGTTGCTCGATTCTTGATAGTGCATTGGTCGGTCGAGAACTCAACACTTGAATCTGTTGTCGCATGAATTTTGAAACCGATAATAGGTTGTGCTTCAGACCTTCGACATACAAGACTCGGTTACTTGTACATCATCATTCTCTAAGGTTCGAACCCTTTGGTATAACCAAAGTTATCATCACCGAAGAGTACACGCTGGCCTTTTCATTTCTATGTATGGTGAGGAGGTGCTTGCTTCTGTCATGTGCCTTGAGCATCCACTATCGATGTACCGAGATAGTTGCTTGCACACCTCCTTTGTTGGCGGACCCACGCGCGATCCTGCAATCGAGATCGGACTTTAGGTACCCCTTTTTTGGATTGGGTCTGAGGGGGTTAGGTTTAGTTTTGGGGAATCCATACAAAGCGAGCACTTCTATTGTGATCGGTTAGATCGAAGGCCCCTGATTTGTCTCCCATACATCAACATAATCATACGTCTCTTTATATGCTATCTGATTTGTATGATTATTAGTGTGAACCTTGGATGACTTAGAAGACTTGGGATCTATCTTTTCTGTTTGTCTTCTTTTTTATCCAAATTGTGGTTCAAAAAAGTCTGTGACCCTAGATTTCGATTATAGGGGTAGGTACATTCGCTACCATCAAAAGATTCATATCTTTTTGGCATAGGTGGTTTTTGCAGTTTACCTGAAGCATGCTTATTATGCAGCTGACCTTGATTAGGTCTCAGATTGGACTTCCCTTTTACAGGTTGTCTTTTCTGATACCTGATCTGTTGATCAGGTTGAGGTCTCTTCAGAAGAACTGGGTTCTTCTGTTGATTCCTCGGCTGATGCTTTACCAGTTGGGGTCCATTTCTGTTCCCCTTCTGGTTAGGCACCTGCCTTACCTGCTCAACTGGTCCTTTTCCCATATTAGATACATGTTTAGCTTTTGGTGTATCTTTGTCAGAAACTCGTCTGATTACACCTTTTTGAGATGAATCAGCCGGGGCTTTTGAGGATGTGGAAGGATTCTCATAGCCAAGTCCCTTCTTATTAATCGTTGTTCGAAAATAGGTGTTCATGTCTTGAACAGTTTTAGATGATTTTGTGAAAACCTCTATTTTCTTACGCAGATTATCCTCAGATGATTTCAGACTTTCATGCTTTTGGAACAGCTCATCGAATTTTGCTTGAAGAATTTTGAAGTCATCAGCTTGCTGTTTGTTAATTGCCAGCTGATCTTTGATCTGCTTCTCCTGATCAGAAGCCTTAACTTTCAGAATGTTACATTCCTCAGTTGCCTTCTGAGCAGTTTCAGCAGATTGAAGTTCAGAGGCTTTTCTGAGATCATTCTCTTTAGCAAGCTGATTATTTCTAATTCTTAGCTTGTCATTTTCAGCTTCCACTATAGCATAAGTGTCTACTGCATTGGAGAGATCCTCAAGCAATTGCTCTGAGTAGAGCTGCAGGTCAATCTCCCCAGCAGGTGTGCTAATGATAGCAGGTGTAGAAGCGAACGAAGCAGGTTTGGAGGTTACCTCAGATTGGTCCTCCCTGGCCATCAGGCAGATCTCATCATCGTCTGAAGAGAATATCAGATCATCATCAGGCAGAAGTCTTCTACAGAGGAGTATCCTAAGTCCTCAGAGGGCAGATAGGAATCGTCAATTCCTGACGTATCAGCAACCATGGCTCTTTTGTCCCTATATCGTTGCTCTCTCCTGTTCCTCTTTTCTTCCCTTTCTCTTGGCGTCAGGTCTGGGCAGTCTGCGCTATAGTGACCTGGCTTCTCACAGTTGAAGCACGCTCCTTGATCCACCGAACCTTTCCTTCCAGGTGAATCACTGCGTCTGTATGTCCTATCAGGTGACTTCCCTTTCTGATAGTAGTCTGAGCTTCTTCTGTCTGATTGGTTATCTCTTCCTTCCTCAGTCTGACTATCTCTTTTCCTTTCATCTCTGTGATCCCTCCGATCGTCAGATCTGGTTCTTTCTGGAGATCTGTTGGCTGATCTCCTATCTCTTCCTTGGCTATGTTTATAGTCCTTATAAAATCTTCGATACTTACCAAGTTGGACGTTCGACTTCTCAAGCTTCCTGGTAAGCAGAGCGATCTGTTCTGCCTGACTTACTATATTCCCAACAGGTTCGTTGGCCTTCGTTCTGCTGCTGGTTGCCTTAAAAGCAACTGATTTTGAAGTTGAGGCTTCAGCAGGCACCTCATCTTCATCAGCTTGTCCTCTTTCAATCAAATCGAACTCATGAGCTTTAAGGCTCAAGAACAAGTTACTTGGCTTCATCTTTGCGATGTCTTGGCAATCCTTGATTACCGTGACCTTCATGTCCCATTTCTTGGTGAGAGACCTTAGGATTTTGTAGTTGATATCTTTATCAGACATCTCTCTACCAAGTTCTCGAAGCTTGTTTATAGACATTGTAATCCTTCCATCGAGTTCGTTGATGGTTTCGTTGGGCAGCATCTTCATTTCCCTCGCATATCTCAGCTAGAGTATCCCACATCATTTTCGCAGATTTGAGATACTTAATCTTTTCCTTGGTGACCTTATCCATGGTTTTCATGATAATGTGCCTCGCGATAGTATCTAGAGTATGCAGCTTTCTTTCTTCTGCATCCATCAAGGCTGGGCTTTTTCGCACAAGACTCCCCGGTGCAAAGTCTGGATCTCCTCCGACTGCAGGGTTGTCGTAATAAATGATGATGGGTCCTCTTTCGATGACTTCCATCATTCTGCCGCTTATCGAGCCTAGATGGTTGGACATATATATGGCCCAATCTGCATACTCATCGATTGAGAACTTCGCAGATCATGATACATACCGAGGTGTTATCCATCTTTGAGTGATTTTGGAAAATGAATGAGTTTTAAAATGGTTTTTCAAGATCGATTTCGATTGACCACAAAGATTCTTCCTCAAGAATCGATGATACCGAGTCGTGGTGTCCGAGAACCAACCGCTCTCGATACCACTTGTAGGTCCCGAATGGGTTTAAGTGGAGGGCGTAAGTCTAGAGGGGAGGGTGAATAGACTTACGAAAAACTTTTTGTGCAAATCGGTGTGAGGGCGATTAACTTTGATCAGAAAAGCGAGTGAATCGGTTTGGGCTGATAACCAACTTCTTGTCGCTGAAGGCAAATCGATTCGGTAACTATCGGTTTAAGCGATGTGTGCGGAAGCTTAAGTTTTACCGTGTGAAAAACCGGTTTTGATAAATCTGATTCCAAGGTTAATCTTTTAATCAGTTTGACTGAACGTTTGATCTGATCAGAAGCTTGGTGCTAACTGATCTCAACTTGGAATATGTATGCGCTTTAAAGAGTTGTGTGCGATTGTGTAAGCAGTTAATCAAAGCAGTAAAGGCACACAAGATTTATAGTGGTTCGGACAAACCCGATCCCTACGTCCACTCTTCCCTATCACAAGGGCACCTACTTAACCAAGCTGGACTTTGTTTTATGTGTAAGTCCAACACAAAGACAATCGACTAGATGTTTAAGGAGTTCACACTCAACCGATCCTAGAGATCAGAACTAGAAACCCTAGTCTGAAATCTTGCTAAACAACTTAACCTAACTTGGGGGTTTGGTAAGATTGTTTTGGTTCCAACTATGAAATCTTTTCTTGCGTATAAGCAGCCTAACAGCTAGATGAAAAGATTTCTATGCTAAGAACTTATGGGATGAACACTTAATAAATATAATCTTCTTGTTCGTGTTCTTGTGCGGAAATCTGAGAATTGCTTGAGCTTCTTGATTGTTCAGAGTCTCCGTTCTTTCACTCTAAAGTGTAATCCCATATATATAGACCTTGAAATCAAAGAGCCGTTGGAGAGCAATTTGAATTTCAGGCTATATTTGGTAGACTTGCAGGCTTGATGTGACGCGCTTCAGGAACGGCATGGCCAAAAGCGTGAATTTGTACTTTGTAGCCGTTACAGAGAGGTAGCATCGAAATCCCGCAATTGTCGGCTCGACGATCATCGTGTCTTGTTCTTATTGGATAGCAGACTCACTTTTGAGTTGTTCTTCCAACTAAAGCTTGACATTCTTCTTGTTCGGATCCACGGGCGTATGATTAGGTGAAATATCGATTTCACTCAGGAAGTGACATTTGATCGATCGAATCGATCGATCTACGATAAGTCTTCAGGTGCGGTTGACTTAGCTTCAACTAGCGGACTCGTGATGTAGGTCTTCGGTCCGATCTTGAGTATTCAGAGTTTGATCTTCATGACTTGGTGAGATATTAGACGGATCGGATCGATCGATCCATTTTTTCTTGTCTTGCATTACGCCTGTCGGATATCGGTTTGTCCTTTGAGTCTTCAGATCTAACCTATACATATCGAGTTTCCCCCTAAATATGTGACCTATCTATTTCATCAGTTGTTCTATACAATCATTATCAACTGGTCTCTTATAGCAGGTAATATAAACATCGATACCTAATGTGTCCATTTGGTCCTATTACATGTGTTTTTGGAACTTTCATCAAAACTATAAATTTCCCAACAGACACAAATCTGTAGACATACAAATACATCCATGAGTGTTCTAAAACCTAATCTTAGCAACCCAAGATATATCCTAAGCTTAGAGAGATTTTCCCAACCTTAGCATTGAGGCTAAACAAATGTAAAGGAAAATCTCAACCTAGTTGGAGACACCAACCAAACCCAAACCCTATTGTTAGGTAGTTTGTGTGATTGTTGGAGTTGTAAAGAGTGAGTAAGCTGCAGAGTAGTCAGCCAGAAAACTTAAATGTAGAAGAAGTGAGTAAGCTACAGTGAGTTAGCCTGAAAGCTTGTAGGCGATCCCGTGAAGGGTGATAAGTCCTGATTGAAGGAATTTCCCTAGGAACAAGGAGAGTGGATGTAGGAGCTTGAGTCTTCGAACCACTATACTTTGTTGTGTTCTTTATTGCTTTATGTTCTTATCTTGTCATATGCATTCGATTATAAGCAAAACACAACACATGGACTTTAAAAAGTAAGAATTTGGAATCACCATTCCTTCACCCCTGTTTTATATGCATTACATGATTTTTCCGCATTTCATGGGTTTTTCACCGGGACAAACAAGTGGTATCAGAGCGGGAGTTCAAAAGTTCACAAGTTTTCAATTTGACAATCTGAACTGATCTATTTAAAACCCGTTTCTGTACTGATACAAACAAGTGGTATCAGAGCAGGAGTTCAAAAGATCACTTTTAATGTGATCACCTGAACTGATCTTTTTAAACAAAAACCCATTTCTTTAAAAATGCATATATCTTAATGTTTTGGCGTCATTATCAAAAGGAGGAAATTGTTGGGATATTTTAGTTTTGATGAATTATGCTAAAAACATTATCAACTTGTGTTATTGAAACTAATTTCGTAAAAACAAGTTGAGGGGGGAATGAGAGAACAAGTTGAGGGGGAACTCACGAAATCAGAAGAAGATGATCAAGATCAGACGAGGATGCATTTAGACCGACGAGATCATATGAGTAAAATGAGTTCCAGAGTTAATCGGTGAGCCATGTAAAGTCAAGAGAAGAAAAGCTAAGCCGGCTTGATCAAGATCGATGACTGTAACAGACTGATCGATGATCGGAAGAATGCACGAGTTGATCCGGTGATCGTAAGAGCGCATAAGCCGATAAAAAAGAAATCGACCGTAAGATCGGAAGAGGAGGTAATCGATCGTAAGAGGAGCGGATGAGACCGACGAGATCAGACGTGATTGAGATCGGATGTGCTAACTCGATGCAGATGACCCGATGCTATCGATATGTTGACTGAAGATGTGTTGATCTCGATCGGTCGAAATGATCGATCAAAAAGAAGAAATCGATAGCTCGAGTCAAGTGACCGAGGGTCAAGAAGTAAAAAGTGACCGAGGGTCGGGATGTCCGAAGTCATAAGAACCGAACTCGGTCGGCTGAGTGTCAAGATGCTCGATCGGACAAGGTTCCTCAAGAGAAGTCCTTTGAATCAAGAATCGTGAGTAGAAGTATCCCGAGACTCAGAGAAACCTGAGACTCAAAGAAACCTGAGAATCAGAGAAACCTGAAGAATCAAAGAAACCTAAGACTCAAAGAAACCTGAGACTCAGAGAAACCTGAAGAATCAGAGAAACCTGAAGACTCAGAGAAACCTGAAGACTCAGAAGATCCTGAAGAATATAGCCGTTAGATTCAGCTGACGTGGACCAATAAGAGGAAGACAACCTTGACTGAAAATCTTTCAGAGACTTATGAGAATAGTATGGATTTGAATGTGATTCTCTCCTACGGTAACATTCAAATCCACACTATAAATACAAGGTCTTTCATCATTCTAAAGTGTGGAGAGTGTGGAGAAAGATGGAAAAAGATGCTACAGAGTCAAGAGCCATATACTCAAGCATTCCCACCATAGGACACAAATGTGTAGACATACAAATACATCATGAGTGTTCTAAAACCCAATCTAAGCAACCCAAGATATATCCTAAGCTTAGAGAGATTTTCCCAACCTTATCATTGAGGCTAAACAAATGTAAAGGAAAATCTCAACCTAGTTGGAGACACCAACCAAACCCAAACCCTATTGTTAGGTAGTTTGTGTGATTGTTGGAGTTGTAAAGAGTGAGTAAGCTGCAGAGTAGTCAGCCAGAAAACTTAAATGTAGAAGAAGTGAGTAAGCTACAGTGAGTTAGCCTGAAAGCTTGTAGGCGATCCCGTGAAGGGTGATAAGTCCTGATTGAAGGAATTTCCCTAGGAACAGGGAGAGTGATAAGTCTCTCACAATCCATTCAACACGAAGATTCAGTTGGGAACACCCGAGGAGGAAGATCCCGTGGTTTACATTATGAAGCAGCAGATAAAAGCTTATTTGCTTGAAATCTGTCCAGATCTCATAAACCATCCGGGCCCTCAGGAAAAGATTATGGAGATTGTGTTCTGGCGGGATATTCGGCTGAAGACGGTGGAGGAGTTTCTAATTCTGATGAAGTCCCTCCCAGAGGACTACTTCGTCGATTGAGTGTCGATATCCTAGATCAAATATCTTCGAAGATTCAGGAAGGGGTAAAGGCTTCCATTGATGCTCAATTCACAACTCTTACAGTAACTCTGATGAAACGATTTGAGGAGGAACAGAGCGGATTGATAGAGAAAGAAAGGAAGCTGGCCGTGGACAAGATCACTCTCATGCACGATCAGATTCTTGAATCAGTGATGAAGCGGGTTGATCCATTAGTAGAGAAGCTAAGTCTCCAGACCTCCATGTTAGGCAACACGCAGGTATTGCTGGAGAGTGTCTGGGGGTCTTTGGAGTATACAGAAACCTGCATGGACCTATGGTGGAAACGCTTTGAAGGTTCAATTAATCGATCGAAGAAGGCCATTGAATCTTGTCTTAACAGGCTTCTGAGCCTTAAACCTTCATTTGCCATGCCTAAGGATATTGCTAGTCTCAAGGAGGAGATTTCCATTTAAATGGTTAATCTGACGAATAAGCTGTCACCACTTTTTGATGAAAACAAAAAGGGGGAAGGATAAGGGCCAGAAAAACAGATGCAGTTGATACTTGTTGGAACCTCATCTGCTCAACCTGAACCGACTGCTGAACCATCTGCCATGCCAGAACCTTTTATACCAGCTGTGAATATTTCGGACACCGAACTGGTGGAATTATTTCAAATAGTTGAATAGCATGGGGAAGCTATAGCAGCTCAGGGAAAAGAATCTCTGAACAGAAGTCTGTTATATCTGAAGTGATTTAGAGAGTTGATAAGATTGAAGATTTCTCTTCCTCGGTCCAGAAAAGACAAGAACCAGAAGATCAAGCTAAAAGCCTTGAACTGATTCAAAAGTTATCTGAAGAAGAGAAAGCAGAAGAGGAAGAAATCAAGCTGAGATTAAGAAAGAGAGGTAAGCAAGTTGTGCAATCTGTCCAACCTCCTAAGGAGACTAGATCAAGAGCGCAATTGACTACCGAACAAGAAGAGGAACAGAAAGCCAGAAGGGCAGTGATTGAGGCTGCAGAAAGGAAGAAGAAACTTGCTGATAGTAAAAGGATGGCGACCAGATTTATGAAGGAAGAGGAAGAAAGCCGCCTCAACAAAGGATGTGTCATGGGAAGAGAAAGCCTTACCTGCTCCTGTAAAGGACATTCTAGTTTCTAAGAAGAAATGGCTGCCAGAATGAGACAAGATAAGAGGTGAATGGCTGATTGATGTATATATTCTAGAGAAGATCCCGACAACAGATGATCAGGGTGAATTTAATGAAGAATTCAGAAGCTGGCTCAAGACAAAGCACCCTCAATTCTACGATTTGGTGATGTCTGAAGGTGAAGAGATGGGTCTGATTCCGGAAGCACCTTCTTTTGAGACTATCCTTCCACCTCTTCGATCAGACAAGTCTCTTGATCTAGTGAGCTTCAAACAAATGTATTATGAATTTGCCAAGATGGGTGGGATCATCGAGAAGGATTGGCTAGCTGCTCTGATGGATAGGATGTACAGGGTATTCAACATTCCTCCAGAACTTCAGAAGTTTCATTATCGGACTTGATTAGATCAGAAGACAATTAGAATCAGTCGATGGGTATTTTGCTGTACTGTGTAATCATTCATCAATGTTAATAAAATATCCTATCTTTCCCTGATTCTAAGACAACCTCTCATTGTCTTCTGAACTGTATGTTGTTATCTGTTGTTTACTTTTAATTATCAGTTTTCTCTGATTAACTGTTTTGGTTCCATCAAAAAGGGGGAAATTGTTGGGAAATTTGTAGTTTCGATGGAAGTTCCAAAACATATAATGTAATAGGACCAGTCAGACCTGTTAGCTGACTGATGACATAGAATAGCAGATAAGATGACCAGCTGAAGTTGTTGGTCCCGGTGGGAAAACCCATTTTGCGCGTGCGGAAGCAAAACATTTCGTGCGATGCATATAAAAACAGAGGTGAAGGAATGGTGATTTCAGATTTTTTGCTTTTAAGAACGATGTGTTGTGTTTTGCTTATAATCGAATGCATATGACAAGATAAGAACGTAAAGCAGTAAAGAACACAACAAAGTATAGTGGTTCGGAGACTCAAGCTCCTACATCCACTCTCCCTGTTCCTAGGGAAATTCCTTCAAACACTTCCTGAGCTTTCTGACTACCTCGCGTAGTTTACTTACTCAACTCGGCCCTGAGCTTTCTGACTACTCCACGTAGTTTACTTACTCAACCCGACCTTGAGCTTTCTGACTACCTCTGTAGTTTACTAACTCAAACTGGACTTATCACCCTCTCGGGCTCGCCTCTTAGATGTTTAACAAGTTCACACTCCTTCGGGACTTATCACCCTCACTCGGGATTGCCTAATCAACTACCTCACTTCACCACTAGTTATCTCTTACGAGAATGGGTTTGGGTTTGGTGTTGTCTCCAACTAAGGTTGGGAAAATCTCTCTAAGCTTAAGATACATCGTGGGTAGCTTAGGTTGGGTTCTAGAACACTTTGAATATATGTATATCTACAGACTTGTGTTCTAGGGTGGGAATGCTTTGGGTATAACTCTCTTTGGCTCTGTAGCATCTCGTGCTATAATTTCCACGCATCCACCCTTAATTTGATGGAAGATCTTGTATTTATAGTGTGGATTTGAATGTTACCGTTGGAGAGAATCACATTCAAATCCATACTATTCTTGTAAGTACAACAGCTTCTTCAGGCTGGTTGTCTTCCTCTCATTGGTCCACGTCAGCTGATTCTAACGGCTATATTCCTCAGATTCCTCGCCTTGGAATCATTCAAGATTCTCTGAGTCTCAGTGTCTTCAGAGACATACTGAGTCTTCAGTTCATCTGATCCTCAGGTTACTTGATTCAGCAGACTTCTCTTCAGCGGACCTTGTCTGATCAGGCATACTGACACTCAGGCTGACTGAGTTCAGTTCTCTGAATTCAGACATCCTGACCTTCAGGTCACTTTGACTCAGGCTATCTGATTTCTTCTTTGCCTGATCTGATCAGCTCGACTGATCAGATCAACACATCTTCAGATCAACATCTCAGGATAGCATCAGGTCAGTACATTAGGTTTAGCATATCAGTTTAGCATATATGATCTCAATCACGTCTGATCTTGATCATCTGCTCATCTTCATATCTGATCTCAATCACGTCTGATCTTGATCAGTCTCATCTGCTCCTCTTCTGATCTGCAACCTTCTCTTCTGATCTTCTGGTCAGTTTCTTTCTGATCAGCTTGTCTGCTCTTCTGATCATCAGATCAGCTCATCTGTTCTTCTGATCATCTGATCAGGTCATCTGGTCATCTGATCTTCTGATCTTCTGATCAGCTGGTTTAGCTTATCTTCTCTTCTGATTTTGCTCAGCTCATCAGTTAATTCCGGAACTCATCTTACTCATCTGATCTCGATCAGTCTCGTCTGCAGCCTCGTCTGATCTCGATCATCTACGTCTGATTTTGTGAGTTCCCCCTCAATTTGTTCTCTAGTTCCCCCTCAACTTGTTATCTGTAAATTTGCTTCAATAACACAAGTTGATAATGTTTTGGCATAATTCATCAAAACTAAAATATCCCAACAGAAGTGTATAGACAGCTGAAGTAACAGTTAGGTCACATATTGAGGGGGAACTCAATATGTATAGGTTAAGTCTTGAAGATCAGAAGAATAGCTAACTTGAAGAACAGATATGCTGAAGATACGATGGTTGAACCAGATAAGCCAAGAATCCGATATGCAGAAGAGTTCAAGACAGAAGACCTCCCAGAGGACCTACATCAGATGACTACAAGAAAAGTTCAGTAAGTTGTGCTAAGACAACTTACGAGCAGAAGACCTGAATCAGTTAGACAGATCAGTGGTCAACTGATCTATGTTAGCTCTATCAGATAACTACTTCCAGGTTATCTAGTACGAGGAATATTTTCAGACAAGAAGAATGTCAACCTTGTTGCTTATTAAAGTGCTGCGAATCGTACTTTATAGCAGACAACGCACTTACGGAGTTCTTACAGTCTGCAGAAAGGTGGTTCAGTGTCAAACGGCTAGAAAGCACAAGCTTGCATGCTTTCGGCCATGCCGCCCCTGAAGCACGTCAAATCGGCCTACAGACCTACCTAAAATAGACCGAAATTCGAATTGCTCTCCAACAGCTAGTTCGATTTCGTGCCTATATATATAGGATCAAACCTTCATAGTAAGGTTACAGAAATAATACTCAAGCTCAAGCTCTCAAGAGATTTCCGCACGAAGAACACAAATTCAAGATTTATTCTTAAGTGTTCATCCCATAGTTCTTAGCATAGAATACTTATCCTCTAGCTTTAGGCTATTTAAAAGATAGGATAGTATTCCAGTTGGAACAACACAAATCTTATACCCAAACAAAAGTTAGGTTAAGTTTGTTATAGTAAGATTTCTGTCTAGGGTTTTTAGATCAGATTTCTGGGATTGGTTGAGTGAGAACTCGTGAAACATCTGTTGGTTGTACTATGTTGGACTAACACAATAATCTAAGTCCAGTTGGTTAAGTTTGTGCCCCTGTTGATTGGGAAGAGTGGACGTAGGACAAGTTGTCTGAACCACTATAAATCTGTGTGTCTTTATCTTGCTTTACACTCATCTGCACACTACTCTTGTTATCTGCATGCATATTCTGTACCTGGATCAGATTAGTATCAAGCTACTGATCTGATCAGTTTGACAATCTAAATCAGATTGGTCATAATCCTTATTTGAGTAAAACTGGTTTTCACACGGGTTAACTAATCTTTCGCACCATCAGTTAAATTGATAGACGACGAACTGATCTGGTTCATATAAATCAGTAAGTCGGATATCAGTCCATACTGATTCACTCCTCACTCTGATCGGGATTACTTGCTTACACACCTAATCCACAAAAAAAATTGGAAGCCTATTCACCCTTCCCCTCTAGACTTCCACCCTCACTGAAACTCGTTCGGAACCTACAATTATGATGAAACCTTTGCACCAGTAGCTCGTCTTGAAGCCATTCGGCTGTTTCCAGCTTATGCTGCTCATAGGGGATTTATTGTGTATCAGATGGATGTAAAGAGTGCATTCTTAAACGCGTTACTAGCTGAGGGAGTTTATGTTGAACAACCTCCTGGCTTTGAAATGAGCAACCAGGTGTACCATTTAAGAAAAACTATTTATGGACTGAAACAGGCTCCCAGAGCTTGGTATGATACATTTTCCCAGTTCTTGCTAGACAGTGGGTTCACTAAGGGACTGATAGATATAACTTTGTTCAGAATTGAAGATGGAGAAAATATTCTGATGGTTCAGATCTATGTGGACGATATTATCTTCTGATCTCCCAATAAGAACTTATGTGACAAGTTCAGCTAACTGATGCAAGGGAAATTTGAGATGTCCATGATGGGTCAGATGAACTAATTTTTAGGTCTTCAAGTAAGACAAAGTACTGAAGGAATTTTCATCTGCCAGGCCAAGTATACAAGAAATCTGTTTGCCAAATATGGAGTTCAAAATTGCAAGACTGCTAGAATTCCAATGATGACTTCCTTCAGAATGGATCCAAACGAGAATGGTTAGAAAACTAATCAGAAAGAGTATATGTCTCTCATTGGATCATTGTTATACCGGACTGCTAGGAGACTGAGCAACCTGGAAGCAGCTAAGCGAATTCTTAAGTATCTGAAGGGGACAGTTAACCTGGGGTTATACTACTCTTCAGATGATAATCTAGAGCTTAGTGGGTACTCTGATTCTGATTATGGAGGTTGTAAAATAGACAGAAAGTGAACCTCGGGTACATGTCAGTTTCTGGGAAATAAGCTGGTCTCTTGGTTTTCAAAGAAACAGACATCTGTTGTCACATCTACTACTGAAGCAGAATATATGGCCGCAGGAAGTTGTTGCTCCCAACTGCTCTGACTTTGTCACCAGCTGGGGGATTATAACATTATAGCTACGAATGTGCCTATCTTCTGTGACAGTAATAGTGCTATTGCAATCACACAGAACCCAGTTCTTAACACCAGATGTAAGCACGTGGACATCAGACATCACTTTATCAAAGACCATGTAGAAAAGAAGAACATCAGAATGGAAAAGATCCATACTGATAAGCAGAGTGCTGATTTCTTAACCAAACCACTAGATGAAGTCAAATTCAGAGAACTATGTAATGAGCTAGGACTTCTGGACTTAGGAGAAGATGCACCAGCATTCTTTGGTGGTTTGGTCTACAAGACCAGTTGGTTAAGGAACTGGTCAGAAAAGAAGGATCAGTTGAGTAATGGAACCTCAACTGATCAGGAAGGATCAGTCAGGGACTGATCAGAGAAAGAATAACGGTTGAAGGGGGAACTTAAACTGATAGGTAGGATCAGCAGTAAACTGATCTAATAGGAGGACATTGTTGGGAAAATTTTGTCAAGGATTAGGCAACCAATATAAGATCAACTCAACAGTCAGACATATCGACCTTCTTGTGGTATTGACTGATTACGATATCAGTCAATCAGATAGTTGATCTCTTTTGTTTGTTCTATTCTGTTTACTTTGGTTGGTCTTATCTGTTTCCACTGTACCCAAGTACATATGACGCACGTCCTGCAAACATTTAATGCGGACGTGGGGAACATGTATTAAGTTGCATTTATTGTGAATTTTTAAATCCAAAAGTTGTCGCAATAAAATCCTTGGACTGCACGATTTGTTTTTAACCAAACCGCCTAATCTACATCATTCATTTATGTAACATCCCGAAAATTTCAAGCTAGTTATTATTATTTTTAAAAACATCCATAAGAGATTTTTCGATACTTTTAAAATTCAAATCTATCATTCAATATTTACAAAAGATATTTTTATCAAAATTCTAGAATTTCCTCCCATCCTTTTCTCATATCTTTATAAGTTTACAAATATTTTAAATTCCAATATTTCACCCAAGAAATTCTTCCACTTCCTTATGCAAGACAAATTTCGTAAAAATTTCGTACTCCCAAAATTTTGATATGTTGCATTGGTTTCAATTAAAGTGACAAATCATTCTTTTTTTAATTAAAATCCACGTATATCAAATCTGTTGATCACAATCAACTTCGGAAATATATGACGACCACCAATATCTATTTTTATTTAAAAATCGTTTCATTATTATTATTATAAAAGTCATTTATTTATTTAACTATAGATTTTATAAAAGGTATGTTTCCAAATTTTTATGTATCTATAATAATCAAATCTCAAGATTTTCATAAAATATTCAAATCTCAATTCTAGCAGGAAATATTTTTTCTTCTCTATAAATAAATGTCTTCTTTTGTGAAATCAAAACACATGAAAAAATTATTATTTCATATTTTTCATAACTCCAGAGTTTTTCTCAACAAAGATTAAATTGCATGCATCCGCATTAACGACATGAATTTAAGGTGTGGTTTACTTTATTTTTATTAAATATTTCGTATGAATAAATTGTTTATCTGCTGCATTACAAGAAAGTTTGCATTACATGAAAGTGAATGACAAGTTTTATATAAGAAATTTTTATAAAAGGCCAGGGGCTTAAGAGAGGCCTCGGGGATCCCGGGATTGAAGAGAGATCCTTGGGGAAACCGTCGTGCACAAGAAAGAACACGAGACTGAAGAGAGGTCTTCGTGGAAGCAATTGATTATTTCGACGAAAAATAATTTACATACATGAAAGATTTTACATACATGAATTATTTGAGATTTGCACTTTATTTTTATGTTATATTTAATCTTAACAAGGTAACCTCACTGAGCTAGTGGTTTTGCTCATACCATACATTTAACATTTTTAAGATTAAGAAGGAGTGCGGTGGAGGGACGGTGGATGTATCTTGAGAAAAATTATTTTCATGTTGATTTAATAATATTATCATTTAAATTTAAATTGTATTTTAAATTTTAGTCACATCTCCATGAAAATTTTTGAATCTTTAAATTCTTATTTATTTATTTTTCCGCTTTCCGCTGCAAATTCTTACAAAATTTATGCATATTTGTCCTACAAAAAATAGGGATGTGACAATTTAGATTAGACGATTGATTTTCTTTCTCGGTTTTCCAAAAAATCTTTTCCCTCCAATTCTATATATAGATGGTTGTTCTTTCTAAATGACATTCTTTGCCCTAAAATTCTCAAAACACTTCTGCAAAATACTCAAGAACACTCAAGAGCACATAAACGCTTTTCACTTTTCTTCAAACTCTTCAAATCATTAATCTGGTGATAGTTCGTTTTAAACATTTGTTGATTCGAATAAATGAATATTTCTTAGTTCTTAATGTATATCTTGTTCAAAACAAGACAAAGGTGTTTATGAATGTTTCTTGTGCATATGTATGTGTTTTGTTTCATTTAAACATGTTTGCCATATGAATTTTAATTTGGTAATATCTCTTACAGATGACTAAACACGGGATGGGCAAAATAATGTGCAACTATCCTTCCCTAATGAAGAAGGTGATTGAGGACAATATGTCGTGTTTGGAGTAACTCAGGATCCTGAATCTATGGAGATTGAACAAATTCTACGGGAGAACAATCTGCAAAAATTATTCTCTAAACATTCAAACCCCATAATGCAATATGAAGCACTGGAATTTCTTCGGAATCTTGAAGTTATCAAACCTGGAGATGAATTGGAATCCACAGTGAACGACGAAGAATTCATTGTTTCCAACGCCAATCTAGAAAGGCTCTTTGCTTTGCCCAAAGGAAAAATCTCTCCGGCTCATTATCGAGAAGATGAAGATGAACGCATCTGAGCCGAACTATTCAGAGAAGCAGACAAGAGTCATGCTTCAGGGTTTGTTAAACCCATGCTAAAGAGGAAGTACCGACGATTGTTCAAAATCCTTTCCAAGACCATTCTGGGGATATCTTTTAGCCATGATGGGCTAACTGCTATAAAACTACATTACTTGGCTGCTCTGGTGGATAGAGCCAAGAACATTAACTGGATTTGGAATTTGAAAGCTATTCTGGTACAAGAGCACGACAAATTTAAGATAAATGGCAAGAGAGAAGTTTTTTTGTCCAAAAGATTGAGCAACCTGTGTAACGTTGCGGTTATTTTGAGAGACAAATTTCCAAATATGGAATGGGAGCAGAAAGGGCTAAAACACTACAAGGCCTTCCTCACAGATTCATCTGTCATTTATGGGCCATCAGATGAGGACCCTCAGAAGAAGAAGGTTACTAAATCTGAGGATCCCGAGTCCCCATCTGTCCCTAAGCGAAAGGGATTATCTGTTGGTCCTGCACCCAAGGCAAAGAAACTCAGACAAACTCCCATGACACTCTTCTTGGATAAGGATTCTGATGAGGACGATTCGGATGAGGAATGCAAAACCGTCAGAAGTGGAGTTGGGAGCAAATATGTTGGGTCTGGTAAGAAGGCATCTGAACCTTCAGGGAAGCAAGTGTCTCACGCTGCCAGTTCACCTGAACAGTCTGGTGGACACAGAGGCAAGGGTGCAGAAAGAAACAGATACCCTTCGCCCTAATCTAGAGTCCAATCTCCTATCCGATCTCCACCTGCTGCTCACCAACAGATGATACCTTCTCCATCTCCTTCTCCAAGGACCGAAAGGGTCTGATCATCGTCTGCCCATCCAGAGGAGTAAAGAACCGAGCTGCCGTCCCCACTTGAAACTTCATCCACTCTACAGGCCAGAGAACAACAAGTTGTACTGATCACTTCTACAGCTGATCAACCCACTATTGAGGTTGCACAGCCAGGACGATCCTCTATCCATGATCAGTCAGCAGAACCTCCTGTTTCCGAAGCCATTTTGGAATCCACGGCTGGCAAAACAATATCTGGGGCAATGATCAGATTGTGGATTGAGCGGGACCTGGACCTTCACTATCCAGAACTAAGTGCTCATCCCAGAATTAAAGATGAAGTCATGGAAATTCTTACATGGAGAGAACTGCGGTTGAAGAATTTCTCAGATTTCATTATTTTAATAGAGCAGATGGGAGGTCTTGATGAGTTTGCTGATTTTAACTTCGACATGAAGAAGGCAGTCGAAGTAAGCTCCCTGCCTGAGTTAATTTGTGATGAGGCGGTGAAGGCTTTGGTTTACAAAAAGTTGGGTAAACCAATGGAAGAGGAAGCTGAACCTTTGGGAAAGGATGTTGTAATGACAGAAGCAGGAGCTGCCGATGATAGTGGTCTTGGTGTCACAGGTCTTGACCAGCCACTGGAGGCAAAGGCGACTCAGATAACTGTTGGAATAACTGCTAAACTCCAAGGTCCAACAGGTCAGGCCACTCACATAATCCCTGCTACTAACATTTCCACAGATCAATTGAGGGAAATCAGATCTTGTTTCAAGGATTTATTGAAGGAGGAAGTTGAAGGGGTTTTAGCAAACTCTGTGAGCAACACTATCACCGAACAACGTCAGGCGTCTGTTCGAGATATGAAGGAACAGAGGGAGTTGGCTATCTCCCAGATTGAAGAATTGAAAGAGCTGTTCAAAAAGACCTTGGACGACTTGGTTGAACGATTCAACAAATCATTCGATGAGAAGATCAACCAAGTTAACCAGCTCCAAGTATCTCTCCTACAAGCCACTGATAAAATTGAGAAGACGGAGGGGAAACTCGACAAGCTGATCTTAACCTTCTCCACTGCCATTGAAACTGCCAAATCTGAACTGGTGAGCAAGATCCAGGAACAAATTGTTCAATCTGTCGGGCTCACAGTTCATGATCTCAACCAAGCCATTGCAGTCAGTTTTGGGTCTTTGACCTCCCACGTCAATGCTCTTTTTGATAAAATCAAAAGGTGGGAAGAACAGGTTGAGAAACCAACTGATCTGATCACGACAACTAAAGAGCTGATTCAAGTTGTGGAATCACACTGGGAAAAGACTTGCCAGTCTTGATCTGATGGCGGTTGAAGTGAATGCAAGGCTAGAAAGGTCTAGGCAAAAGGCTGCGAGAAAAGTTGGACCTTCAATAACTGCACCTCTTCCTGAAACGGCTTAGACCAAATCAAAGAGGGTGACCAGGAGTACCTCTGCTCAGATTGAAGCTGATAAGAATATGGCAATCAGATTATCTCGAGAGCAACTAGCTGAGGAAGCTCGTCTGAGTGAGGAAGAGAGGAGGGCTGACAAATTGGTTGATTCTGTAGGGCTGAAAAAGAAGTTTGCTGCAAAAGAAAGGAAGGGCCAGATTAGCAAGAAAGTTGTTGAGCCTCTGATCCTTGCTAAGATTGAAGACATAATCATTCGGGATGACAGGCATTCGGAGAGAATGGAAGAAAATCAAAGCTGAATGGCTTCTGGATGCTTTTGTTCTGGAGATTGTCACAACTGAAGCATCTCCAGATGAGGAATTCCTCAACTGGATGGAGAACAAACATCCAGACTTTCTGAAAGAACTGGAGCAAGATGCCAAAGCAATCAATGCAAAGATCTCACATCCTCCACATGATGTGATGGACTACAAGAGAAAGGCAGATGCCTCATTTGACAGAATTACCTTTCAGAGATTCTACTTTGATCTGATAGGAAAAAGCGCATAACAGATCCACAACAGGTAAATGATGTCAAGTGGAAGCTGTACCGGATCTTCAATGTTCCACAGAACCTACGAGACATGCCAGAAGGATATGTTCCCAAATTCTGATGATCAGAAGAAAGTCTATATAGGATCAGTTCGTATTTGTTTATTTAAACCTTTCATGTACTATGTAATGAAAAATCCATATGAATGAAAAGTTTAAATTTACTGATCCTAAGACAAACTCTCATTGTCTTCTGATTATCCGGGCTTACTGTGTTATTTCTTATCAACTGATGTTGGTTTCTAAATGTTTTGGTTTCATCAAAAAGGAGGAAATTGTTGGGAAATTTATAGTTTTAATGAAAGTTCCAAAACAATAATTATAGGACCAGTCAGACCTGTTAGCTGACTAATGATCTAGCAATAGGACTAAGATGACCAGTTGATAATTGTTGTATAGAACAACTGATGTGTTGGGATATTTTAGTTTTGATGAATTATGCCAAAACATTATCAACTTGTGTTATTGAAGCTAATTTACAGATAACAAGTTGAGGGGGAACTCACGGAATCAGAAGTAGATGATCGAGATCAGACGAGGCTGCAGACGAGACTGATCGAGATCAGATGAGTTAGATGAGTTCCGAGTTAACTCATGAGCTGTGCAAATCAGATGAGAAGAAAAGCTAAGCCAGCTGATCAGAAAGAAACTAACCAGAAGATCAGAAGAGAAGGTTGCAGATCAGAAGAGGAGCAGATGAGACTGATCGAGATCAGACATGATCGAGATCAGATGTGATAAACTGATATGCTAACCTGATGTATGACCTGATGCTATCCTGATATGTTGATCTGAAGATGTGTTGATCTGATTAGTCTAGCTGATCAGATCAGGCAAGAAGAAATCAGATAGCCTGAATAAAAGTGATCTGAGGCTCAGTAAGTAAAAGTGATCTGAGGGTCAGTAAGTAAAAGTGACCTGAGGGTCAGTAAGTAAAAGTGACCTGAGGGTCAGGATGTCTGAAGTCAGAAGAACTGAACTCAGTCAGCCTGAGTGTCAGTATGCCTGATCAGACAAGGTCCGCTGAAGAGAAGTCTGTTGAATCAAGAACCCTGAGTAGAAGTAACCTGAAGGATCAGAGAAACCTGAGACTCAGAGAAACCTGAAGGCTCAGAGAAACCTGAAAGACTCAGTATGTCACTGAAGACACTGAAGACTCAGTATGTCACTGAAGACTCAGAGAATCCTGAAGACTCAGAAGTTCCTGAAGAATATTGCCGTTAGATTCAGCTGACATGGACCAATGAGAGGACGACAACCAGCCTGAAAAAGCTGCAGAACTTACAGAATAGTATGGATTTGAATGTGATTCTCTCCTACAGTAACATTCAAATCCACACTATAAATACAAGGTCTTTCATCATTCTAAAGTGTGGAAAGTGTGGAGAATGTGGCAAAAGATGATACAGAGCCAAAAGCCATATACTCAAGCATTCTCACCATAGAACACAAGTCTGTAGACATACAAATACATTCATGAGTGTTCTAAAACCTAATCTAAGCAACCCACGATATATCCTAAGCTTAGAGAGATTTTCTCAACCTTAGCATTGAGGCTAAACCATTGTAAGGGAAAATCTCAACCTAGTTGGAGACATCAACCAAACCCAAACCCTAGTGTTAGGTAGTTTGTGTGGAGTTGTAAAGAGTTAGTAAGCTGTAGTGAGTCAGCCAGAAAACACTATAGAAGAAGTGAGTAAGCTACAGTGAGTTAGCCTGAAAGCTTGTAGGCGATCCCGTAAAGAGTAATAAGTCCCGAGGCGAGCCCGAGAGGGTGATAAGTCAAGGTTGAAGGAATTTTCCTAGGAACAGGGAGAGTGGATGTAGGAGCTTGAGTCTCCGAACCACTATACTTTGTTGTGTTCTTTATTGCTTTATGTTCTTATCTTGTCATATGCATTCGATTATAAGCAAAACACAACACACGGACTTAAAACGCAAAAAATCTGGAACCACCATTCCTTCACCCCTGTTTTATATGCATTTCATGATTTTTTCTGCATTTCATGGGTTTTTCACCGGGACAAACATGATATAAAGGTAGATAGGTCACACATTGAGGGGGAACTCAATGTGAGTAGTCTAAGTCTTGAAGATCAGAAGACTTGAAGATCTGATGTCTACTAGGTGTCAAGTCATAGAAGACCAGAAGACCTATATCAGAAGTGTTGGGGTTATACGTGAAAGTATGTTTTTACTTTGTATAACCTATGTATTCAACATATATTTACTGAAATAAATTATTTATCAGTGTTGCTTTAAATATGATTGAATGTTATATATATTTATTACAAACCGTTCATATAATAGCACATGTTACATTGTAGTTAACGTGGTGATACCAGATCACAGAAGATCACGTTAACAGTCCCTTGTAAACTAGTGCGTGTTTCACAACCTAGATAGACCCGAACAGTCTATTGGTAGAAGTTGATGTGTAAGTCTCAGATTGGCTTGTCTTGACCAAGAGATTACACTAATGCATTCGATGTGCCGAAGCGGTCCTTGGAGTAAAGACAACCAACATTATTATCCATACCGAAAATGAATTTCCACTTGCAAGATTTGGTATGATAAAGATTCTGAGCCCACCAAGGGGACAAATCAAGAAAGACGTACTTGCACACGATTCTCCATATTAAATGTCAGCAATCGTCATGTAATTAATAATATTGCCCAAGATATAAGGTATCGAATCACAATGACTCTCTTCTTATCATAAGTCAAAGCAATAGTTATTAATTTCACACGATCCTATTTAAGGGACGGAGATTAAGAAATAACACACCACTGAGGTCTAATTCTTGTATATTCAGTACCGAAGAATTTATCCTCCTTTAGGTCCTATTCAGTGCATCCAAATGCACTAGTATAATCTCTTGGTCAAGACAAGTCAATCTGAGTCTTATACATCAACCCTTCTTGATGGTTTGTTCATTTTCATCTAGGTTGTGAATTTGTACTTAATAGTTGTCCAAGAAATGCATGCCTGATTGTTAAGAGTTCCAAAAGCAGCAGTTGACTCTAGCACAAGAGGATGAGCCATCTGAACTTTAAAACTCTTAACAAGATAGCAAGGATGTCCTTGGTTGAGGGAATCCCGAATAAAGTTTTATCTAAGGATCATACATGTGCTGCATGTCAGAAGGGAAAGCAAGTCAAGGCTTCATTCAAAGAGATTCCTTCACCACCATCTAGCAGAGTACTACAACTGCTCCACATGGATCTTTTTGGACCAGTTACGCCACTTAGTTTCAGCGGACGCAAATATACTCTTGTGATTGTGGATGATTTCTCCAAGTTCACCGGGGTTGCATTCTTGTATAAGAAGAATGAAACTACAACATTGTGAAATCAGATCAGATAAGGGAATATAATTCTTGAATTCTTTCATATCTGATTTTTGCAAGGAGTTTGGGATACAACATGAGACATCAGCCGCCAGAACACCACAACAGAATGGCGTAGCAGAATGGAGGAACAAAACGCTCAAAGAAGCTGCTCGCAAAATGTTTGCTGAACATGCAACTCCAAACCGTTTTTGGGCAGAAGCAATCAACACTGCATGTCACACTCAAAATAGATGTTCTCTGACAAGGATTCACTTCAAAAAACCCTATGAACTGTGGAATGGCAGAAAACCTCGTGTTTCTTACTTCCATGTTTTTGGGTGCAAGTGTTTTATGTTGGGGAATAAGTTGCACGGATCTATTCGGGGATAAATATTTAAATACAAATTTAATTCTTATAATTATTACTAGCATGAATTAATCCTATATTAATTCAAATAATAATCCAACAACAAATCATGCATATAATCAATTCACGTAAATCCTACGCATGCTGAAATTCTACGAGTTTACGTGAACATACCTCTTGGGACGACAATTGTCTTGTTGATTAGACACACCAAAAGAACTTCCCAAGTATTCCCTTAATCCTTGCTCGACTATCCGGTGGTAGGACACTTGCGAACAATTAACAAAAGGAAAATAAATTTTGTTGCACCACCTTTGTGGATTTACTAATTTTTCCAGCACATGGAATTGTACTTGGGAATGAAAGAATCATCCCCTATTTATAGAGTAGAGGTGGTCGAATTTTTAGGGCAAAATAATGTGGGAAAATCTTTTCTTGATCTCCAAGAAATCTTGAATATATCTCCTATATTCTTTTCCCATAATTATAATATTCCACAAAATCCCACCTACTCTTTGTTATGGAGTATTTTCGAAAAATATAGGGCAAGAATCCAAGATTTGGATCTTCTTGAATTTATGAGATATTCTTGTATTTCAAGAAATACATATCTTTCATAATATCTTTTCAAGAAAATCAAGAAAATCTTTCTTTCCCCTTTTTTCTCAAAAATTTCGAAATATACTATATGGATGACTAAGTGGGAGATTTTTTGAATTTAATGAGATAATCTTGTATTCCAAGAATACATATCTTCATTCCATAACAAAATTCAAAGAAAATCTTTCTCCCCTTTTAATCCATAAATTTCGAAAATATTAGGAAAAATAAGGCACCAATATTTATTTTATTTTAAACACCTTTTTCAGTTATTGGACTTTATGTTGGGCTACTTAGGGGGCCTTTAGGAGAATTAAGATTGGACCTTCCAATGGATCTTGAATTATCAATATTGAGCCACAATATTATTCAAGCCCATAAATATTAATTAATCCCACTACATAATTAATATTGCACTATCCATCTTAACCCATATTACAGTCAATATGGCTCCCGGTTATTATTTCCCGTCTTTAAGATTATCTAGCCCATTAATTAATTCAAGCCACTGAAATAGCTTTTCCGTTAATTAATATCTTTTGTCCTTGGTTAAGGAACGGTTCAACATTATTATCCATACCGGAAACAAGTTCCACTTGCAAGATTTGGTATGATAAAGCTTATGAACCTTCCAAGGGGGCAAATCGAACAAGCGTACTTGCACACGATTCTCCGTATTAAATCTTAGCAATCACATGTGACCAATAATATTGCCCAAGATAAAAAGTATTGAATCTCGTTGATTCTCTACCCATGATAAGTCAAAGCAATAGTTACCAACCACACGTGATCCTATTTAAGGAACGAAGATTAAGAAATAACGAACCACTGAGGTCTAATTCTTCCTTGTTCAGTTCTGAAGAATTTGTCCTCCTGTAGGTCCTATTCAGTGCATCAGTCATGCACTAGTGTAATCTCTTGGTCAAGACAAGACAATCCGAGCCTTACACTTCAACCTTTCACGATGGATTGTTCATTTCCATCTAGGTCGTGAATGGCGTACTTTTAGTTACAAGGGATATTAATTTAATCTTCTCGTGATCTGGTATCACTAAATTAACTACAATGTAACACGTACGATTTATTGAACAGTTATGCAATAAATATATGTAACATTCGATGATATTTAAAGCATCAGTGATAAACAATTTATTTCAGTGAATAAGTCCGAAATTCAGTTTTGATTATACAAAGTAAAAGCATACTTTCCAGTATAATCCCAACAATCTCCCACTTATACTCAAAGTCTGCTTTTAAGTATACTACAACTTGTCTAGTGTAGTTCCTAATACGTGACATCTAATGTCACCTACACGAACCTAATAATTTCTCCCACTTATACTCAAAGCAGATTGGCGGCGGTCTTGACACCCATTCCTTCCACATATCTCTCGAATGTATTGAGAGAGGGAGACCCTTTGAATGAATGGATCTGCTAGGTTGTCTTCTGACGCTATCTTTGCCACATCTATATCTCCTCTCTTAACGATATCTCGTATAAGATGGTATTTCCTTTCAATGTGTTTGCTGGCTTTGTGGGCTCTTGGTTCCCTTGAATTTGCAACTGCTCCGGCATTGTCACAATAAACAGTGATTCTGCTGGGCAAATTCGGAACTACATTCAAGTCCACTAGGAAGTTCTTGAGCCAAACCGCTTCTTTCGTTGCCTCGCAAGCAGCTACATATTCGGCTTCCATGGTAGAATCTGCGATGCATTTCTGCTTGACACTTCTCCATGTCACGGCTCCTCCCCCCATGCAAAACACACTACCGGAGGTAAATTTTCTGGAGTCTATGTCTGATTGGAAATCCGAGTCCGTGTAGCCGATGGGGATTAGACTATCTGACTGATAAATTAACATTCTATCCCGAGTTCTTTTCAGATACTTCAGAATGTTTTTAACGCGCATTCCAATTGTTCTTTTTCCCGACTTACTTTGATATCTTGCCACCATGCCAACGGCAAAGCAGATATCTGGTCTCATACACAGCATTGCATACATAAGGCTTCCGACAGCCAAAGCATAAGGAATGCCTCTCATGTCATCTATCTCCTTTTGCTTCTTTGGGCACATTTTTCTTGGATAGATGGATTCCATGTCTGAAAGGTACGAAGCCTTTCTTGGAATCTGCATCTTTGAATCGTTTCAAGACGATGTCTATGTATGAAGCTTTGCGACAAGCCTATCATCCTTTTCTTGCGATCTCGAGTGATCTTAATCCCAAGGGTGTGTGTGCGGCTTCCCTAAGTCCTTCATATCAAACCTTTTTTGAAAGCCATGCCCTTACATCCGATAACACCTTTACATCGTTCCCGATGATCGAATGTAAATCTCACGATAGTACTAAGAATACCAATCTGATTCCGACACGCTTTTTGTACACACAACTTTCGAACTCGTTTTGATCAAACCCATAAGACTTTATTACATGATCAAAACATTGGTTCCAAGCTCTGGATGCCTGTTTGAGTCCGTAAATGGACTTCATGAGCTTACAAACTAGGTGTTCTTGGCCTTTTTCAATGAAGCCTTGGGGTTGTTGCATATAGATCTCTTCATCAAGACTTCATTAAGGAAAGTTGTCTTGACATCCATTTGCCAGATTTCAAAGTCGAGATCTTGAAGAATCGATAAGAGAATCGGATGGACTTGAGCATGGCTACTGCTAAAAAAAGTTTCCTCATAATCGATCCCTTCTTTTCGAGTATAACCTTTTCGCCACGAGTCTTGCCTTGAAGGTTTCCACCTTCCCGTCCGGTCCTCTTTTTCTATTATACACCCACTTGCAACCAATAGGTTTGACCCCATTAAGTGGTTCGACTAGCTCCCACACTCTGTTATGATACATAGAACCCATTTCGGCTTTCATTCTTTGTTTGCCAAGAATCAGATCCTTGTCTTGGATTGCCTCATCATATGTCCATGGGTCTGCGATTTCGTCTTGTCCGGGAATCAAGTCCGAGGACTCTCCTATTCCCATGAATCTCTCGGGCTGTTTCACAACCCTCCCACTATGACGAGGTTCCGGTTGTGTAAGTGTGTCGTTTGGTATGTCATCCTGTACAGTTGTCATTGAGGTTAGCCCCCTTAGCTCATTTAAGGTAATCTCACTTCTAGGTCTTCTTTTGTTCATATAGTCTTCTTCCAAAAATCTAAAGTGGGTGCTTATTACCACCTTTTGATCTTCGGGACCATAGAATATACACCCTTTTGTTCCCTCGGGGTATCCCACAAACAACCTCAATTCTGATCAAGGATCCAATTTACCGGCTTCCTTGTCCAACACGTAGGCCGGACACACCCAAATCCTCATGTGTCTCAAACTAGGCTTGCGCCCAATCCACAATTCTTTGGGAGTTTTGGGAACCGATTTGGATGGCACCAAGTTCAGAATGTAGGCTGTTGTTTCCAAGGCATGACCCCAGAACGACTTGGGAAGATCTGCATAACTCATCATAGATCTAACCATTTCCAAAAGCGTTCTGTTGGGAGATGAATTTAATAAAGATATGATTTTGATTAGATCCCAAAACCCCTGAGTATGACATGTTCAGGATAATCTTGATAGTTGAGTCAGTATTAAGTTTTAGAGTATTCAGGATGTTATCTGCAAAATGTATAGTCAGCAGATATAGATCAGGTTAGGATCTGAAGATTCTGAAGAACTCAGAAAGTTTCTGAAGAAACCGAAGTTTCAGTATGAAACTGAAGTTTCTGAAGTTTCAGTATGACACTGAGAAACTGAAGACTCAGTGAGAAACTGAGAAAATTGAAGACTCAGTGAGAAACTGAGATACTGAAGACCCAGTGTGAAACTGAGATACTGAAGACTCAGTATGAAACTGAGGAACTGAAGACTCAGCATGAAGACTCAGTATATCAGTCAGTATATCTGTAAAGACTCAGAAGACCCTGAAGACTCAGAAGACCCTGAAGACTCAGAAGACCCTGAAGACTCAAAAGACTTTGAAGACAGAAGACTGAAGACTGAAGATCAAGAATACTGAAGGCACAGTAACTACTGAAGACTCAGTAATGTACTGAATGCTCAGTATAAACCTGAATGTTCCGAGGCACTGAAAATATCTATCTGAAGGATGCAATACTGAGAAGATCGCAATTCCTTAGAAAAATAGATATTGCCCAAGACATTCAAATGCAGATAAAAGGAACTAAGACAAAGTGTTGTTAAGGTTATATCACTCAGAGATTGTAACAAAAAAGAGCCGTTGAGTTATCTACCTTTAACTGGAGACAAAAGTCAAAAAGAGGAAGACAGCATTGTACCATACTGACACTGACAGCGACAGGTCACTGAAAAGATGTCAGAAGTACTAAGTTCCAGACTGCAAAAAGTGAAGACCGGCTACATGAAAGGTTATTGCCTAAAACGTGTTAGGGAGTCTCAAACCCTAAATATAGTCGTTCTTCACACACCATAAGAGGAAACTCACGAAGCTATCTCTTCCAACGGATAGTTTTTCAAGAGTAACCTTGGCGTATGCCTATAAATACTTGTGACCCTCTACATTGTAAGGTTACGGGAAATTTGTAAGCAACTCAAGAGCTCAAACTTATTATTGCAAGTTGAAGCCCTCGAAAACCCAAGAATTTCCCAAGTGCTGTAAATCGAAGAGAGCTCATTCCACTAAGCCTAGCTTGATAAGATATATCCAAAGCTTAGTTGAGATATCCTAGCCTTTGCATTGGTCTTTATTGTAAAGGATATCTCATTCTAGTTGGAAACCAACCAAGAAACCCCAAACCCTTTGTAAGGTAGTTTGAGTGTGATTGTTGGTGAGATTGGAGTTGTAAATAGTTAGTAAACTACATTGAGGTAGTCAGAAAACTCTAGAGAAGAAGTGAGTAATCTATCTTGGATAGACAGAAAGCTTGTGTGAGTTTTGAGTTAGTAAACTACAGAGGTAGTCAGAAAGCTCAAAATTAGAAGGTTAGTAAACTACAGAGGTAGTCAGAAAGCCTTAGGAAGTGATTAGTGAATTTCTCTGAAGAGATCAGGGAGAGTGGGTGTAGGAGCTTGAGTCTTTGAACCACTATAATTTGTTGTGTTCTTTTCTTTCTGGTTTGCTTGTTTTATCTGTTGCATTTCTGTGTTTTGAAAGCATATTTTTCATTGATATTTCAGTTGGAATCAATCCACTGGAAGTTGCATATAATTGAATCACAACCTAATCACTATTCCATTAAAGGAAGGTTTTCAGCAAAAGCTTAAAACGAGTATAAACTAAGGGCCAACCATTCCGCACATCTGAGTAGCTAGAACAGATAGTTACCAAACTGAACTTACTCTTCTGAGTAAGTTAGTTATCTGATCCAAGCAACTTAGGATCTCTGAAAACTCAGGACTCATTTGGGATTATCTGAGGTATCTGAAAGCAGCTCAGGATCACTATCTCAGTAGACTTTGACTCAGAGCGATTTGTGCTTCTCAGGACCAAATCATCGACAACAACGACCCAAGTGACCTCGGGAAAAGAAAAAAGGTTTAAAAAATCGAACACGTGTATTCCCCCATACACGCGTGTAAGACTCGTTTGCACCGGGACCAACAAGTGGTATCAGAGTAGTGGTTCAACTTGACCACCTGCTTTGTTGACCAAAGTTTTATTTGCTAAAATACTTGTGGTCTATCTGAACTGATCTTACTTGCTGAACTCTTAAAAGACTCAGATAAAATGTCTTCTAAGAAACTTCCCATGTTCTCAGTAGAGAACTATGATTTATGGATACTGAGAATGCAGGCTCATCTGTATTCTAAACATGAACGTATGTGGAGAGTGGTCTCTGAAGGGCCATTCCAATTTCTTGTGGTGAATCGGAGGAATGTAAACCGAGAGAAACGATCCCAGAATAAAATTTCCTAAGTCTGATGACCAACTGACTCCTGAGGAGAGGAAGTTAGTCAATCTAGACTATATTGCTAAAGACACACTATACAGTACAATTGATGATGGTGTGATGGGAATGATCTCTCACAGCAATACTGCAAAAGAAATTTGGGATACACTAGCTGTAATGTGCCAAGGCACAGATCATATCAAAGAAAACAAACTTTCAGTTGCAATTGGAAAGTTTGATAGTTTTGAAATGGATGAAGGTGAATCTATAGACAAATTGGAAGTCAGATTCACTAGCATTATGAATGATCTAAATGCACTTGGAAAGAAATATCCACTGAGAGAAGTTGCATTGAAAATTCTTAGAGGTCTTTCTAAGAAATGGGATATACATGCCGTGGTGATTGAAAACACCAAAAACATTAATTCAATGCCATATCAACAAGTCTTCTCTCGAAATTTGAAGGCTTATGAGTTAAAGAATTGATAAGAAATCTAAAAAAGGTCGACAAAGAAAGATGATTCATCATCTGGTAAAAATGTGGCCTTCAAAGCCAAAGATAAAAACCTCAAAAAAACTAGAGAGTCTGAGAACTCTCTTGCTAAGAATCAGGATGAGCTTGAGGATAAGCTAGCACTGATGGCAAGGAGGTTTGAAAGACTTAATAGTCGATATGGAAAATACAAAAACTATTACAGGAATCACAGGTACCAGAAGAAACCTGAGGACAAACCAACTGAGAAGAGAAAAGACCTGAAAGCTGAAGGATCCTCATCTAGAAAGAAGGACTCCAAGTCCAAAGAAGAAAGTGATCAGGATGATGATGCCAACAGATACTACAATTGCCAAATGAAAGGTCACTTCCAGTATGATTGTCCAGATCTGAGTGCTAAGGATAGAAGAGAAAGACATGCTAAAAGAGACAAGAAGTTCTCTAGCAAAAAGGACATGGTTGCAGAAGAAGAACATTCTGAGGAGGGATCTAGCTCTTCAGATGAAATCTTCTCAGACAACGAAAGTGATGACATCTGTCTGATGGCTATTGAGGAGGTAAACTCTTCTTTCTCGTTGTTGCTCCTACACTAGCACAAGAGTTGTCAAGTTCAATCGTAAACAAATCAATTTGACTCGATGGATTCTTTTGAGAGTCCGATGAAGGACTATCTTTGTTTTTACAAGAATCGCTAAATGAAACTCAAGAGCGAATAAGGAATCAAGGTTGAAAATCTTAAGTGGAAAGACTCTAGCAAAAATCGAAATCACTTCTCAATTAATGGGAGCTCTTGATGAAATGGATGTTCGAAAGTACAACTCTCGAGAGAAAGAGAAATTGATAGTGACCCTAATCGAAAAGCTAGAGAAATCCATCAAGAGATTCGGTGATCAAAACTAAGTTCAATGACCTCTCCGAGAAGCATGAAACTCTACAAAATGTGAGGATAGTCTTGTAGAGAAAAAAGCTAACTCTATTGAATAATCGCATCTAATGTAATAGATGAAATTGAGTTACCAGAGATCCGCCACTATAAAACTGGATTGGGATACATTCGGGGGGAACCTCACAAGGTCATCCGAATCTTCGCATCAAGTAGCAAGAAGACAAACTTTTAAAAACCAGTGGAACCTACAATTCAAACTGAAGAAATGCCCAAGGTTGTAGACAAGGGAAAAGGACCTATGGTTCCAGTAAAACTGAATGATCAGGTAAGAAAGCCCAAACCTCAGGTGAAGGCTAGAAAACCTGAGCACTCAGTTGGAAAATTTCAGGCAAGTACTTCAAAGCCTCAGCTAAGAATGCAAAACCCGAAGGATCTGCAGACCGAACCATCGAGGAATCTTGAAGAAGAGAAACTCTCGCCAGAGACATTCTCAACTGAAGAGACCAAGTCCTCAATATACTGAAAGACCCAAATTTCAGTACTGGCAACCTGAACCCCACTTGCCTAAGGGTAAAGGTTACCTAAACCCAAGTCAACAAAGATTCAGACCGACTGCACAGAAGCCAAAGCAACTGAACAAAAGGCATGTAACAAAGAAAAACTCTAAGGCTCATGTTCATGCTAAGGCAAGCACTCATACACAGGAAACTGCTAAGGCACCCAGAGTAGTAAATGTGTATGTAGATGTTTATGGAAGACAGATCAACCGCTCAAAAGTGATTAGAGTTGTCAGGCAGATTTGGATTCCGAAAGGTACAGCTAACCTTGTAGGACCCTACACAAATTGGGTACCTAAGAATTGATCTGTTTTTCAGGAGGAAAACAAGGGCACTGAGCTGATTGAAGATCACATAGCACTGATGAGCAGAGATGAAAAGGCCCCTGCTGTATGGTATCTTGACAGTGGATGCTCAAGACATATGACAGATTTAAGAAGATACTCAAATGACTATGTTGAACAAAAGAGGCCCTCAGATCACTTTTTGGAGATAACTCAAGGGACGGATCAAGGATATGGAACTTTGGAAATCGATTTCGGTTCATATCCATGGTGTTTCATATGTATCTGGATTGAAGCATAACTTGCTTTCAATAAGCCAATTTCGTGATAAGGGTTTTAATGTTGAGTTCTCTAAGAACTTATGTTATGTGAAAGATGATATCTCACAAAAAATATTCTTGGATTTGGTACTAGAAAAGGAAATGTGTATCTTGCTGATTGGAGTTCAAATCCTAAAGATACATGTTTGGTTGCAAAAAGTTCCACAGATACCAGTTGGTTATGGCATAAAAGAATGAATCACCTGAATAAACTTGCAAGATTAGCTCTTGTGAGAGGGTTGCCTAATGAAGTGTTCAGTAAGGAACATGTTTGTGATGCGTGCTAAAAAGGAAAACAAGTTAAAGTATCATTTAAAAGCAAAGTAGATGTTTCTACTGAAAGAATACTTCAGTTGTTGCATATGGATCTTTTTGGTCCAATAACACCAGTGAGCACTAATGGCAGGAAATATACACTCGTAGTAGTTGATGACTACTCAAGATATACTTGGGTCATATTCTTACTCAGTAAGAAAGAGACTCAGATAAAGCTGCCTAAATTACTGAAAAGCCTCAGTATTGAGAAAAATCTGAGTGTGGTCAAAATCAGATCTGACAAAGGAACTGAATTTATAAACCATATTATATCGATTATTAGCAAAGAAATGGAATTACTCATGAAACATCATTTTGCAAGGACCCTCAACAAAATGGTGTTCTTTGAAAGAAAGAAGAAGGACTCGAAAAGAAGTTCGCAAGGACAATGATAGTTGGAAGTCGATAATCCTAAAAGATTTAAATGAAAGTCGTCAACCTTGCATGCTTTTCACAGAACAGATCCATGCTGACCAAGAGTCAAGTCAAAGGAAGCCTCTTGTTTCTTTCTTTCGTGTGTTTGGTTGCAAGTGTTTCATACACAATAATGGTAAAGATCAGTTGAAAACATTTGATAGTAAAGCTGATGAAGGAATATTCTTAGGATATTCTGAAGTCAGTAAAGCTTTAAAAGTTTACAACTGTAGGACTCTTATTGTGGAGGAAACACCTCATGTTGTTTTTGATGAATCTACTTGTGTTCAGAAGAAACAGGAACATGATGCAGAAGAACTGACCAAGAGAATCACCAGATTAAGCCTGAAAAAGAATGACAAAACATCCACTGAACCTGAAAAGAAGAAGTCAGTCACCATCTATGATTGGAGTGACTCAGACTCATATAAAGAAGTTCAGGATGGAACTCAGGATGGTGAGACTCAGGATGGAAAGTCTTCACTAAAGGAGAACCAACACACTGAAAGTCGACCAATCAAGCAAATACCGATTCGAGACTGGGGTATGTGATGCCAATGAAGATGTGGTCACGGTGAGGCAAATTCTCGAATCTATCAACCAAAGGGGAACAAATGTCTCTGACAATGTTCTGAATAGAATTTCCCCTGAGGAAGATGATTCCCTTTCTCATTTTCTGTTGTTCCCTGAGTTTATTGAACTAACTGAACCTAACATTTAAAATTTTGAGGATACTATTGCAGGGGGAACATCTAGAAGGAGATGGTTAGATAGTTATCCTACAAGTCAAATTGTGGGTGATCTAACTGAAGGTGTCAAAATAAGAAGGTTCCATGGTGAAAGTGCACTATTCTGCTGCTTCTTATCAGAAAAAGAGCCTACTGAGATTGATGAAGCTCTACAAGATTCGTTTTGGATTACTGTTATGCAAGATGAGTTGAATCAATTCTCAAGGAATGAAGTATGGGAGCTAGTAGATAGACCTGAAAGGCACAATGTTATTGGAACCAAGTGGGTATTCAAGAATAAAAGAGATGAAAACAACAACATTGTAAGAAACAAGGCAAGGCTAGTTGCACAAGGTTATTCCCAAGAAGAAGGCATGGATTATGATGAAACCTTTGCACTGTTGCAAGACTAGAAGCCATCGATTGTTTCTTGCATATCTTTGCCCACATGAAGTTCACAATCTATCAAATGGATGTGAAAAGTGCATTTCGAGCGGTGTGCTTAAAGAAGAGGTTTATGTAGAACAACCTCCGGTTTCGCATGAATGACCAAGTTTCTGTGCTCGAAAAAAAGCCTTGTATGGTCTTAAGCAAGCACCCGAGCATGGTATGATACTCTTTCTCGGTTTCTTCTTGACCATGGTTTTGTCAAAGGAACTGTTGATAGAACTCTGTTAGGGATAAAAGATGGGGAAGATATCTTCTTTGGTTCGAGGATATATGTTGATGACATCATTTTGGATCTCAAACCATCGGGGTTGTGTGAAAAGTTTTCAACATCGATGAAAGGCAAGTTTGAGATGTCAATGATGGGAGAGATGAATTTCTTTTCTAGGTCTTCAAGTGAAACAATCAAAGGAAGGAATCTTCATCAACGAGGCAAAGTACACCAGGATCGATTGCCAAGTATGGTGTACAGATTGCAATGCGGTTAGAATTCCTATGAATACTAACTACAAGTTGGATCCTCGATTTCAAGGCAAATCAAGAAGTCATATCGATTATAGAGGAATCATTGGATCATTGCTCTATCTCACGCAAGTAGGCCGGATATAACATTTCTTTGTTGGGATATGTGCAAGATACCAAGCTAATCCTAAGGCTAGTCACATGGAGTTTCGCCAAAAGATCTTCAAGTATCTTAAGGGCACGATGAATAGAGGATTATGGTATCCCGGTGATGATAACCTTGAATTAGCGGGTTACTCGAGATGTCGACACGGAGGTTGTAGAATTGACAGGAAGTCCACTACAGGAACTTGTCAATTTCTTGGAAGTAAGTTGATATCTTGGTTTTCGAAGAAACAGACCTCAAGAGCAACCAAGACTCTACCGGTTTGAATATATGGGTGCAGGAAGTCATTTGTGCTTAGATTCTTTCGCTCGGACAACAATTAAGGGATTATAAAGTTGTAGCCAATGAAGTACCAATATTTTGTGACAATAATAGTGTCATTGCTATTTCAAGAAAAATCCCATTATTGCACACGGATGCAAGCATGTGGATATCGAGACATCACTTCATCGAGATCATGTTGAGAAAAAGGACATCAGGATGGAGAAAATTCATACTGATAAGCAGAGTGCTGATATCTTGACTAAACCTTTGGCTGAATCAAGATTTCAGGAACTATCAGTTGAATTAGGGATGTTGGATCTAGGTGTATAGAGTAAAATCTGAAAAATTGAAGGTTTTCAGATGCATGAAGTTTTCTCAGGATTCTACTGAGAAACTCAGGATAAAATTGGAGATCTTGAATCGAAGTCTCGTGAAACTCGAGTTCTTGAAGGTCAAGATTTAAAGAAAGCATCTTGAACCCATTCAAGATTTTCGAAGATCATACTCACATTTTATCAAGGTCAATACTCAGTAAGACTGATAGAGGGAAATTAGTCTGAAGAAGTAATGACTCATGCGACTCATTTATTGCTTAAGTAAAACTCAGTAATCATTTGCAATAAATACAAAACACCTGAAGAATGTTTTTGGGCGGGATCTTTGAAATTCCTAAGAAGGTCAACAGTCATTAAATGCTCTGTTACATTTAATAACCAATGAGGTTAAAATGGCGGCTTACTTTTCGGAAGATCGACCTTTCGTATACCCGATTAATCTACGATTAATCTCAACCGTTGTTTTTCACCTAACCGGTACGATTCCCCACAATCTCACGATATATATTCTTTGAGAAGCCTTTTCAAGCCAATTTTATTAAACCCTTCGTTCCCAAAATCCTCTGCAAATAAAATCCCTCTTTTACCCAGAAAAGCTTCATCGCTCCAAACCCTAAATCTTCAAATCTCAAAATGGCTCCTACCATATTCGAAAGATTGACCGAAACAAATAAGACATGGTACGAGTACGTGGTTTCTCTGGAGAGTACTTCCAATCCCAAGCACGAATAAGAGGCGCTCCACTTGATTCGGTTGGCAAAATTGACGAACCTCATCGCGAACCGATCGGAGGCGGAGTATACTCGCGAGGTAATAGAGTTCGTCTCTAATTTGGAAATAGATGAGGATGATTGTATAGAGTCCAAGATTTTTGTTTCACATCTTGAACAATCAATGAAGTATGTGGATTTTGTTCGAGAGCTTTATATTGTCCCTAAGCATTTAAATGACATTTTTGAGTTGTGCGATAGGGGAGATGATCCCTCATTGTATATGTTGGGACGGGAGAAAGAGTATCTTGATGGGATTACTGAGAATCCTGTTAAGTTTGAAGCAACTCTGCATAAGCGGCATCTAAAGTCAAAAATCTGAGTGTTGATGGATATTGTGGGAAAGTGCATCATGAGTCGATCCGAAGCTTTGTGCAGATCGGACTCCCAAACTCCGATCGATGGGCGCGATTGAGGACTCACCCACCAAGGATTTCAACTGGCTGAAGTATCTGATCAAGGTGGTGACTGAGCAAGCCAAGGTCATAAAAAGGGAGGATGGCGTAATATCGATCAAAGGCAGGATCCTCCATGTCACCAAAATAGCATTTATTTTGGAAATGTGCCGAGAGGAGGAGGATATCTTTTCCAACTCTACTCCATTCTCTAAGTCCAAAGTAATGTTCAAGCTCATTGCTGCAAAGAGGACTATCAAGGGAAAGAAAGAGAAAAAGGTGGAATCACCGATTCTGGTTCTTCTTTGAAGAAAGCCAACAAACCGGGGGAAGGTTTTGTTGGATGCCAAAAAAGGAGCAGGTGAGAAATTGAAGAAGCAAAAGACCCCTTGCTCCAAAGCTTAAAAAGAATGGTGGTTCTCACCGATGAGGATGAAGAAAGTGAGACTGAGGAGATTCAGCCTGAGAGTCAAACTGCTCAGAAATCGCCTTTACTTGTATTGGCTCAGGCTATCTCAAAGGCACAGGATCAAACTAAGGAGCAAGTCTTCTCTGAGGTTCTTGAGACGTTGCTTAGTTCTGATAAGTTCTCTCAAGAAATCTTTCAAGGACCTCAGACCTCAGAGCAAGTACAAATTCCTGCTGAGGAAGCACACCTTTCGGACCTCGAGAGAATGTTGATTCCCTCCGAGGAAGTGCCCGCTCAGGTTCTCGTGGCCCAGAAATTCCCATCGAGGAGGCGCCACTCGGACCTTAGAACCAAGTCGATTGGCCCGAGGAGTCATGCGCCCAAACCTCGAGTTTGCCGAGCCTGGAGTCGATGAATTTTGATGAGCTCTGAATGAGGTGTTAAACGATCTTTCAAAGAGACTTTCCAATCTGAACACGAGAGCCCGATGCTCAAGAAAGGTGAAATTTGAAGAGACCGAATGGCGGCAAGGGGAACGGTTCATCCTTGACCGCTAACCGAGCTTAGCTCATTCCTTAACCTCTAAGACATCTTCTTGATTGAGGTCAACGGTCTACATCCTCTTGACCTCTTAGGAGATGCTCAACATTTCTTCATTGAGGCTAAGACCGGTGGAACGAGGAGACAACATTTCTCCTTTGAATTCTCGGGGTTCGGAAAAAACCAAGCTCGGGATGAAAATCTCGGACTTTGATGAGCTTGTGAAGAGGAAGGTTCTTTGAGAGGATTCTTTGAAGTTGGTGCCCCGAGCTCCAAAGACAAATCTCGGGATGGGGACCAACAAAGGGATAATGAGAGTCAATATCGGAAGGAGAAAGACTCAACCGATGTTGATCAGTCCGCCGTCGAACATCCTCGATCGAAGTTAGCCTTCGTGTAACTTTTGGCACTATTAATAATTATGCAGGAGATTGAAGTTCCTATCTTTAAATCAGAATGTCCGATATCTGGTCGAGGCTCAGTGGACACCCAAGCTCGTGGTGAAAGACTCAGTCGAGTCTGAAGCCCCGGTCTCAGCCCGGCGAACCTGTGTTGGGGATCGAGACTCGGGATGAACAACCTAACTCGGGAGGCACGATATGCTCCAAGGAGATTGGCCTCAGTCGATATGCCGAGAGATTGACCTCACCCCGTGATGGAGAAGCTAGAGAAGGTTGAGCCAATCCCGAAACAAAATTGCTCGATGGATGGAGGAGGTTTTGGCTAACCAAACTCGGAAGATTGACTTTTTGAGTTCTTCATCGAGCTGGTGCTACTTCAGATACTCGAATGACATGTCGAAGACCTCCATGGAAGGAAAGTTAGAAGAGAAGATGGAGGGGTCAAGGCGAAGCTTAATGCAGAAGTCGAAGGTAAGCATCAGAGTGCACTCAAATTCTAGAAGCAAAGTTGGTAGAGAAGAATGAGATCTTGGTGAAGAATGTTGTTGAGGAAATGAGCTCAATGCTCATGGCCAAGATGACAGATATGTTCAAGGAAGCTCTCTCTATCCAATTTCCTCATCTGTCTGAAGAATTCTCTATGGCGAAGAACCACCTCAGAAGGCTCGAGGAGGAGTAAGATCAGATGGCAGGGGAGGTGCGGAGTGTCAGTAAAGAACAATACCATATGAACACAGCACTCTCCAGGCTTCTGCCAGAGTATGGTTCCAAGAAGGGGGAAAGACACGGAGCCGATCTCGAGAATTTATTGGAACATACTCTGAAAGGCAAGGTTGTTAAGGATGCTGAAAAGAAGATCATTGCCGAAGCCATGAAGGAGATAGAGGCCACTGAGAAGCTAAAGTTCAAGAAGGTGGAGAAGCCAATCTACACTCAGGTTTTAGAGGAAACAATGCAAGAAGTTGCAATAGAGAAACTGAGTGGTAGAGGAAGAATTGGTACAAGCCTAGCTGGTGCCGAAATGCCCATCAAGAGAAAGTCTATGGTGATGGAAGTGCCTGAGGGCAAAAGAGCAAAGGCTTCTAAGCCAATTTAGAGAAAATTGATGCTGGATATTGAAGAATCTGAGGTTGAGCCAAAGAAGAAGGTCTTCAATACCAGAAGGGCTCTGAAAACACTCCAAATTGAACAAGCAAAGAAAATCGCCGCATACATTTACGGTGTACCAAATGATCGAAAAGAAGGTAGAAGAAGAGCAGAAAAGAAGGAGTGGGTTCAAAAAGTTCGCAAGCAAGAGGAGAGGGAACACAAAAGCACAGAAATGGAACATGTTTACAAATGGATGCCAGTCCAGCTCAACGATGCATGGGAAGAAATTAAGAGAACTTTTTGGTTCTATTATGATGTGCTCAGAGAATGGAGAGGGGAGAGCTCAGATCCCAATGAGGCTTTCATCGACTATCTCCTGACCTTCTATCCTAAATATCTTCAAGGCTGGATAAATCTTGCGGATGAAGGAAATGTGCAAATAACCGCCCCTGGTCCATACGTGTACCCTCCTCCCAGGCTGGAGAATGGCTGTGTAAATGAGAAAGCCATTGCTCAAGAAATATCTCAGTACGCCATTCAGTTAGGTCTGACAGGGAACAATCCTGATATCATTAAAGAAAGAGATGCGCTGAAAAGAAGGTATTATGGAATGTTCAACCTCGAAGTCCCTGCTGATGAGGTGGAAGGAGATCAGAACTGAAGAGCCGAGCTGAAGAGCAGAAGAAGACTAAAGAATGAAGACTCAGAAGATTCATGTAATCCTTTTTTTTTTTTGTCTTTTTGATTTTGTTAGATAAGATTCATTGTAAACTTGTAACAGTCTACCTATCATCAATAAAACCTTATCATTTATGCTCTTATTTACATGTCTTTAATTTTGATATGCCTGAATGATTGTCTCTGAATTAATTGTTGGAAATTAAGTATTTGGTGATGAATCCTTTGAGAGATTCTTTACTGAAGAAATTGTTGGGAGATTAATTGTTAAGAGACTCATTATTTGTGGGGGAAATTGTTGGAAAAGTCTCAGTTGGAGATATAACCAATTTTGTAATAGGATAAACTGAAACCTGAGTATAGGTTAAGTATGTTTGTAACAAGATAGGTTTTGGCATCATCAAAAAGGGGGAAATTGTTGGGACATGAATTTAATAAAGATATGATTTTGATTAGATCCAAAAACCCCTGAGTATGAAATGTTCAGGATAATCTTGATAGTTGAGTCAGGATTCAGTTTTAGAGTATTCGAGGATGTTATCGCAAAAATGTATAGTCACAAATATAGATCGTTAGGATCTCAAGATTCGAAAAACTCGTAAAGTTTCAAGAAACCTAAATTTCAAAAGATGAAATCAAGTTTTGAAGTTTCAAAGATGAAATCGAGAAATCAAGACTCAAAGGAGAAATCGAGAAAATCAAGACTCGAGAGAAATCGAGATATCAAGACAAGCAGAAATCGAGATATCAAGACTCAAGATGAAATCGAGGAATCAAGACTCAAAGATGAAGACTCAAAAGATATCGGGCCAAGATATCTCAGAAGACTCGTAAGACCTCAAGACTCGTAAGACTCAAGACGTAAGATCAAGATCGAAGATCAAGAATATCAAGGTAAAGAATTATCAAGACTCAAGAATGTATCAATGCTCAAGATAAACCGAATGTTCCGAGGCAATCGAAAAATATCTATCCAAGGATGCAACATCGAGAAGATCGCAATTCCTTAGAAAAATAGATATTGCCCAAGACATTCAAATGCAGACAAAAGGAACTAAGACAAAGTGTTGTTAAGGTTATATCACTCAGAGATTGTAACCAAAAAAGAGCCGTTGAGTTGTCTACCTTTAACTGGAGACAAAAGTCAAAAAGAGGAAGACAGTTGTACCATATCGACATCGACAAATGACAGTCAGTTTGAAAAAAATGTGTCAAGTACTAAGTTCAGATCGCAAAAAAGTGAAGACAAAGCTACATGAAAGGCTATTGCCTAAAACGTGTTAGGGAGTCTCAAACCCTAAATATAGTTGTTCTTCACACACCATAAGAGGAAACTCACGAAATTTATCTCTTCCAACGGATAGTTTTTCAAGAGTAACCTTGGTGTATGCCTATAAATACTTGTGACCCTCTACATTGTAAGGTTACGGGAAATTTGTAAGCAATTCAAGAGCTCAAACTTATTATTGCAAGTTGAAGCACTCGAAAACCCAAGAATTTCCCAAGTGCTTTAAATCGAAGAGAGCTCATTCCACTAAGCCTAGCTTGATAAGATATATCTAAAGCTTAGTTGAGATATCCAAGCCTTTGTTGGAAACCAACCAAGAAACCCCAAACCCTTTGTAAGGTAGTTTGAGTGTGATTGTTGGTGAGATTGGAGTTGTAAAGAGTTAGTAAACTACATTGAGGTAGTCAGAAAACTCTAGAGAAGAAGTGAGTAATCTATCTTGGATAGACAGAAAGCTTGTGTGAGTTTTGAGTTAGTAAACTACAGAGGTAGTCAGAAAGCTCAAAATTAGAAAGGTTAGTAAACTACAGAGGTAGTCAGAAAGCCTTAGGAAGTGATTAGTGAATTTCTCTGAAGAGATTAGGGAGAGTGGACGTAGGAGCTTGAGACTCTGAACCACTATAATTTGCTGTGTTCTTTTCTTTCTGTTTTGCTTGTTTTATCTGTTGCATTTCTGTGTTTTGAAAGCATATTTTTCACTGATATTTCAGTTGGAATCAATCCACTGAAAGTTGCATATAATTAAATCACAACCTAATCACTATTCCATTAAAGGAAACGAGTATAAACTAAGGGCCAACCATTCCGCACATCTGAGTAGCTAGAACAGATAGTTACCAAACTGAACTTACTCTTCTGAGGGTTCAGTAAGTTAGTTATCTGATCCAAGCAACTCAGGATCACTGAAAACTCAGGACTCAGTTGGGATTATCTGAGGTATCTGAAAGCAGCTCAGGATCACTGTCTTAGTAGACTTTGACTCAGAGCGATTTGTGCTTCTCAGGACCAAATCATCAGGACAACCTGACCCAAGCTGACCTCAGTAAAACAAAAAGTTTTAAAATCACTGAACACGTGTATTCCCCCCCCCATACACGTGTAAGACTCGTTTGCACCGTGACCAACAAGTTCTGTTTCTTCGCTCTGCAACCCCGTTTTGTTGAGGGGTTCCGGGTGCAGTTAGCTGGGATGCAATCCCTTCATCAGATAAGTAGTTCAAAAACTCATCGCTGAGGTATTCGCCTCCACGATCGGATCGTAGAGACTTGATACATTTTTCCCTATGATTCTCTGCTTGAGCCTTAAATTCTTTGAATTTCTCAAAGGTCTCAGATTTATGCTTCATAAGGAAAATATAACCGTACCTTGAGTAGTCATCAATAAAAGTGACGAAATACTCATAACCTCCTCTTGCTTTGGTTGACATTGGACCACATACATCTGTGTGAACGATTTCTAACACTTCTTTGGCTCTATTCCCCTTGGCTCCAAATGCCCTCTTGGTCATTTTACCCTCCAAACATGATTCACAGGTTGGAATTGGTTCAACTTGGAGAAACTCCAGTGAACCGCCTTTCACCAACCTTTGGATCCTCTTTGGATTAATATGCCCCAATCTTAGATGCCATAGAAGTGTCTCGTTCACGTCTGATGAACGTTTTCTTTTCTCGGAAACAGTTGATGTGTTATAGGATGCATTTCGTGAGTGGTGTGCACAGTTAATTGTATAGAGATTATTCGACAACGTTCCATGACAGATAAATTTATCAAAAAGAGAAATGGTAACAACTTTATTAAAAGTAACCAAATATCCATCAAGAAAAAGTTTAGAAACTGAAATTAAATTCTTTCTAAAATTCGGAACGTAAAGAACATCTCTTAAAATTAAAACTCTGTCTTCAAAAGACAGGTGCACTTCTCCCACTGCTTCAGCTGCCACTCTCGTAGCATCGTCCAGTGTGATGAGGATCTCACTCCCACTAAGTTGTCGGGTCCGCTTGAACCCCTGTAAAATGAAACAAACATGATCAGTGGATCCCGTATCCACCACCCATAAATGGGAGGCATACGCCGCTAAATAAGTTTCAACAACTAGTGCGTGAGAATTACCTTTCTTTCTATTCCTTTTGGGTTTGGAACAGGCTGACCTCCGATGTCCTTTTTCACCGCAGTTGAAGCACTTCCCTTTAGTTGGCTTGCTCACTCCTCCACCCTTCTTCACCTTTTCTTTGCCATTGGCAACACTTGAGTTCACTTGCTTGTGGCTTTTGTCCCTTTTCTTGTTCTTGCCACCCCTTGGCCTAGAAGAAGAAGAAGGTCCATTTGTCACCAAGGCTTGACTCTTTTGCCCCAATATCGCCTCCGCCGAGACTAAAGCTTGTAACAGATCAGGCATCGAGAACTTCTGATTATTCATCTGGTAGTTCAGCCTGAACTGTTTAAAACTTTTCGGTAGAGAGTGGAGCACGAAATTGATTTGGGTCTCGATATCGTATTCAGCACCAAGTACCTCAAGTTTGTTAAGGTGAGCCATTATCTGGAGAACGTGCTCCCTTACGGGCATTTCCTCCACCATTTTCATAGAGAGCAAGTCCCTCATTGTGATCTGACGAGCAACACGGTTCTGATGTTGAAACATCGCTTTAAGACTAGTCATGATGTCGGCAGCGGTCTCAACGTTCTGGTGTTGGTGTTGCAACACATCTGACATAGAAGCCGAGATGGTACACTTTGCCATTTCGTTGCGCTCCCAGTCAGCATACTCTTTCTTAACCGTTTTAGTTGACTCATCTTTTGGCTTTTCTGGTTTAGGTGTAGTGAGAACCCAGTTATGGCTTTGTGCAGTGAGGACAATAGTAAGTTTTTGATTCCAATCAACGAAGTTTTCACCAGTAAGCAAATTGTCTTTAAGTATATTGAATAGTGGATTAAAAGGTTGCGACATGATGAACTGAAATAAATAATAATATGCATAAGCACAAATATATCACAAGGTTCGATCACATGCATCATATTAAAATCTCAAAAAATATGAACATGCATCAGCCAACATCTCAAAACAGTTTAAATAAGCCACGTGGGGTGGGTCATTATTTAAACACATTCAAGCAGGTTACAAACAAGAACAGTTACAAACCTTTAATATCCAGATTAATAGTTGGCTTCCACTTGACCAATATAAAATTGACAGGGACTTCGGGGAAGTATATGCATATCAACTTTATACCTAAGTAATAACCATGATTAAATACATAATTATTATTTCGCTTTGAACGAGCCTCGTGGGGAGGGTCATCGTCGCCACTAGTAATAATCCACAATCATCCATTTGGAATTCATTCATGTGAAAGCTAACTTTTGACCGTCCAATGGGGGGAATTTCTCCAAAAGAATTCACAAATAAATAAATCATGGAGGTCAAAATTAATTCAATTTTATTTTTCGGAATAAAATTGTCAATTAATTATTTAAACATACTTTATAATTTTTGATGGTGAGATTTTTCATTGGGCAACTCTCATGCAAACACATTTAAACAAATTAAATAAAGCATAAGATAACAAAATAATAAATCAAGCAAAGCGGAAAAATAAACATATTGGGCACAAATTATCCAATTGTCATGGTTTGATTTTTTCTTGGCTTGATTTTGAAAAAAACGCCGTCTTGAATTTCTCCCCCTCGATCGTCTCGAAAAGAACTCCGTCTCAAAATGCCACGCCAAGTAGCTCGCAGCCAGGATGCGCACGCATCAGATCCGGCTGGCCCTCGCTGTTTAGCGACGCGTCCGTGCGCCTTAACGCAGTCGCATCGCCAGTACTACTCGGCGACCTCTAAGCTTCACCGCGTCGACCTCGGCGGCCTCGGCGACGCGCGCGTACCCGTCTGTAGCGCATGCTCGCCCGGCCTCGCCTCGCCCATGAACTTCGGCAATGCCCGCGTGGTCTGGCCGCGTCCGCTTGTCCGCTTAGCGCCCGGCGCTGAGCCTATCGCGCTATCGCCCGTCTTGCCCGCGACGACCCTCGCTTAGCTTCGGCCCTCGGCCGCGCCACGCGCGTCGTGCTCAAGCGTCCGCATCGTGCGCATGCCTCCCTTGGCACGTTTTGCGCGACGCACGCCGCCTACGCCCGGTTCTGGATTTTATCCTTTAATTCTTCGTCTCCGCCTCCATTTTCGATCCGGTTACAATTTATTTAATAAAAATAAATAAACCTAGATCTAGACTAGTCTATTACATTGATCAAATCAAAAAAATCCTAATCCACTCGTGAATTTTCTCACGAGGTAAAACGAATCCGAACGAATCGAATTAAAAACCAAAAGTTATATGCATGCATAAATAAACACATTAAATTCCATGACAATTGGATACCTACAAAAAAAGATCTAGCAATTCTACTATCCAATTTCAAATTTAATGACAACGAATTAAATTATAATTTAAAATTCAGAGCCCGAAACCGAGGCTCTGATACCAGTTGTTGGGGAATAAGTTGCACGGATCTATTCGGGATAAATATTTAAATACAAATTTAATTCTTATAATTATTACTAGCATGAATTAATCCTATATTAATTCAAACAATAATCCAACAACAAATCATGCATATAATCAATTCACGTAAATCCTACGCATGCAAAAATTCTACGAGTTTATGTGAACATACCTCTTGGGAAGGCAATGGTCTTGTTGATTAGACACACCAAAAGAACTTCCCAAGTATTCCCTTAATCCTTGCTCGACTATCCGGTGGTAGGACACTTGCGAACAATTAACAAAAGGAAAATAAATTTTGTTGCACCACCTTTGTGGATTTACTAATTTTTCCAGCACATGGAATTGTACTTGGGAATGAAAGAATCATCCCCTATTTATAGAGTAGAGGTGGTCGAATTTTTAGGGCAAAATAATGTGGGAAAATCTTTTCTTGATCTCCAAGAAATCTTGAATATATCTCCTATATTCTTTTCCCATAATTATAATATTCCACAAAATCCCACCTACTCTTTGTTATGGAGTATTTTCGAAAAATATAGGGCAGGAATCTAAGATTTGGATCTTCTTGAATTTATGAGATATTCTTGTATTTCAAGAAATACATATCTTTCATAATATCTTTTCAAGAAAATCAAGAAAAACTTTCTTTCCCCTTTTTTCTCAAAAATTTCGAAATATACTATATGGATGACTAAGTGGGAGATTTCTGAATTTAATGAGATAATCTTGTATTCCAAGAATACATGTCTTCATTCCATAACAAAATTCAAAGAAAATCTTTCTCCCCTTTTAATCCATAAATTTCGAAAATATTAGGAAAAATAAGGCAACAATATTTATTTTATTTTAAACACCTTTTTTAGGTTATTGGACTTTATGTTGAAATTTGCTTTAGGGGCCTTTAGGAGAATTAAGATTGGACCTTCCAATGGATCTTGAATTATCAATATTGAGCCACAATATTATTCAAGCCCATAATTATTAATTAATCCCACTACATAATTAATATTGCACTATCTATCTTAACCCATATTACAGTCAATATGGCTCCCGGTTATTATTTCCCGTGTTTAAGATCATCTAGCCCATTAATTAATTCAAGCCCTTTGAAATAGCTTTCCGTTAATTAATATCTTTTGTCCTTGGTTAAGGAGCGGTTCAACATTATTATCATATAGGAAACTAGTTCCACTTGCAAGATTTGGTATGATAAAGCTTATGAACCTCCCGAGAACCAAATCGAACAAAGCGTGCTTACACGATTCTCAAGTATTAAATCTTAGCAATCACATGTGACCAATAATATTACCCAAGATAAAAAGTATTGAATCTCGTTGATTCTCTACCCATGATAAGTCAAAGCAATAGTTACCAACCACACGTGATCCTATTTAAGGAACGAAGATTAAGAAATAACGAACCACCGAGGTCTAATTCTTCCTTGTTCGGTTTCAAGAATTTGTCCTCCCAGAGGTCCTATTCGATTGCATCGGTCATGCACTAGTGTAATCTCTTGGTCAAGACAAGCCAATCAGAGCCTTACACTTCAACCTTTCACGATGGATTGTTCATTTCCATCTAGGTCGTGAATGGCGTACTTTTAGTTACAAGGGACTGTTAATTTAATCTTCTGTGATCTGGTATCACTAAATTAACTACAATGTAACACGTACGATTTATTGAACAGTTATGCAGTAAATATATGTAACATTCGATGATATTTAAAGCATCAGTGATAAACAATTTATTTCAGTGAATAAGTCCGAAATTCAGTTTTGATTATACAAAGTAAAAGCATACTTTCCAGTATAATCCCAACATTTTATTCACAACAAAGGGAAGAGTCAGTTGAAAACCTTTGAAGCCAAGTCAGATGAGGGTATATTCTTAGGGTAGTCCTTAACCAGCAAGGCTTTCAGGGTGTTCAAGAGGTTAACCCTAGTTGTGGAGAGATCTGCCTCAGAACAAGCCGTACCAGATCAACAAGAACCTGATGTTCAGAAAATGGATCAATTGAGTATCAAAGGAAAGGAATCATATCACGTCACAGTGTATATTCCTAACTTTGATCTTGATGATTCACCAGGTCAGTCAGACCCTAAGGTACGTACAACTATCGATGAAGAAGCTGGTACAGCTGAAATAGTAATTGAACCATCTAGTTCAGGGGGAACACCTGATGTTCCGGCAGACAGACATCGGCATATGATGATTCCAATATTAGCTGAGACATGTCCATGCCAAGTGAATTCTACTGAAGTATTTCTTCCAATCTCTAGTGACTCACTATCAAAAGAGGATGATGATCTCCAAACTGATGTAACTCAGGAAAGAAGGACATGGTTAAGGGACCATCCTACTGATCTGATCATCGGAGACTCATCTGGTAGAGTTCAAACTAGACATCAGATTGGTGAAAGTGTATTGTACTGTTGTTATCTGTCTTTGAAGGAACCTCTCACTATAGAAGAAGCTCTAGCTGATGCGAAATGGATTCTAGCCATGCAAGAAGAACTAGAGTAGTTTGAAAGGAATCAAGTTTGGGAACTTGTAGACAGACCAACTCACCAAGATGTGATTGACACTAAGTGGGTTTTCAAGAACAAGAAGGATGAGCACAATGTGATAACCAAAAATAAAGCAAGACTTGTTGTAAAGGGGTATTCACAATCAGAAGGGATTGATTATGATGAGACCTTTGTACCAATCACTCGTCTAGAAGTCATTCGGCTGTTTCTGGCTTATGCTTCTCATAGAGGGTTTACTGTGTATCAGATGGATGTAAAGAGTGCATTCTTAAACGGGGTACTAGTGTTATGTCGAACAACCTCTTGGCTTTGAATCAGAAAACCAAGTGTACCGTTTAAGAAAAGCAATTTATGGCCTGAAACAGGCTCCCAGAGCTTGGTATGATACACTATCCCAGTTCTTGATAGACATCGAGTTCACTAAGAGACTTATAGATAGAACTTTGTTCAGAATTGAAGACGGAGATGATATTCCGTTCAGATCTACATGGACGACATTATCTTTGGATCTCCCAATCAGAACTTATGTGAGAAGTTCAGCAAACTGATGCAAGGGAAGTTCAAAATGTCTATGATGTGTCAGATGAACTACTTTCTAGGTCTTCAGGTAAGACAAAGCACCAAAGGAATCTTCATCTGTCACGCCTAATACACCAAAAATCTGTTGGCTAAGTATGGGATTCAGAATTGCAAAACTGCAAGAATTCCCATGATGACTTCCTTCAAGATGGATCCAGACGAGAATGGTCAAAAAACTAATCAGAAAGAGTATTGGGCTCTCATTGGATCTTTACTATACCTGTCTGCCAGTAGACAAGATATAACCTTCACAGTAGGTGTATGTGCCAGTTTTCAGGCAAATCCAATGCAAAGCCACCTGGAAGCAGCTAAGTGGATTCTTAAGTATCTGAATGGGAAAATTAACCTTGGGTTATACTACCCATCAGATGATGATCTAGAGCTTAGTGGGTACTCTAATTCTGATTATGGAGGTTGTAGGATAGACAGAAAATCAACCTCAGGTATATGTAAGTTCTTAGGTAACAAATTGTTCTCTTGGTTTTCAAAGAAACATTCATCTGTTGCCACATCTACTACTGAAGCAGAATACATGGTCGTAGGAAGCTGTTGTTCCCAACTGCTCTAGCTTAGATAGCAGCTGAGGGATTATAACATCATAGCTACGAATGTGCCTATATTCTGTGACAGTAATAGTGTTATTGTAATTACTCTGAACCCAGTTCTACATACAAGATCCAAGCACGTGGACATCATACATCATTTCATCAGAGATTGTGTTGAAAAGAAGAACATCAGAATGGAAAAGATCCATACTGATAAGCAAAAAGCTGACATCTTAACCAAGCCACTAGCTGAAGTCAGATTCAGAGAATTATCAGTCGAGTTAGGACTACTGAACTTAGGTGAAGATGCACCTGATTTCTTCGGCGGATTGGTCTCTAAGACCAGCTGGTTAAGAAACTGACCAAGAAAAGAAAATCAGTTGAGAAAGGACACTCAACTGATAAGAGAAGATCAGTTGGATATTGATCAGATAACAGAGTACAGTTGAAGGGGGAACTTCAACTGGTAAGATAAAATCAGATGATATTGATCAGAAAAGTCGGAAATTGTTGGGAAAATTATGAGGAATAGGGTACAATCATTAAGATCAGTAGAAATTAGACAAACTAGACTCGACCAAGTGGTAACTGATTGATTACAATATCAATCAGTCAGATACATTTTCTGATTTCATTTATCTATGCTTATCCATTTCTGTGTTATCATTACTGTGTGCATTACTTTATGACGTCATGTCTGCGAGCATTAAATGCGGACGTGAGGAACATGTATTTAATAGCTTTTAATACGTGTTTTCAAGTCCAAATGTCTGCAGATTAAATTCCTTCACCGCACGATCAAAAACCTTTTTAACAGCTTAATCTCGACCATCCATTTTAAAACATGGATACTCAAGTTTACACGTGAAATCATGCAAAATGTTTTTGTTGGTCCCGGTGCAAACGAGTCTCACACGTGTATGGGGGGGGAATACACGTGTATAGTGATTTTTTAATTTTTAAAACTTTACTGAAATCAGTGAGTCAGGTTATCCTAAATTTCAGTCCTGAGAAGCACAAATTGCCCTGAGCCAAAGTCTACTGAGGCAATAACACTGAGCCGCTTTCAGAGACTTCAGATTAGCTCAACTGGTTCTGAGTTTCTACAACAGAGTCCAAATAAGCTTGGAGTAGATAATAATCTTACTGGCTACTCAGGAGAGTTTATCAGTTTGACAACTATCTATACTAGCTTATCTTAGAGTGCGGAAAGTGTAGGTCCTAAGTTTATACTCGTTTTACTTTGCTGAAAATCTTTCCTTAATGAAACAGTGGTTAAGGCTGTGATCAATTTGAATGCAAGTCCAGTGGATTGATTCCAACTGAATATCAGAAATGCTTTCAGTGAAATATGCAAAAAGTACTAATGCAAAGCAGAAAGCAAATAGCACAGCAAGTTATAGTGGTTCAGAGGCTCAAGCTCCTACGTCCACTCTCCCTGATCTTCAGAGAAATTCCTTAACACACTACTTCAACTACCTCAAGCTTTCAGACTGAACTCAGCAGCTTACTAACTTTCTACTACGAGTTTTCAGGCTGAACTACTGCAGCTTACTAACTCAATACACACACAAGCGTTCAGACTGAACAATCAGCTTACTAACTTCTTCTCTAGAGTTTTCAGACTGAACACTACAGCTTACTTACTCTTTGCAACTCTCACTTCCAACTACTACACACACAAACTTACCTAATCAAAGGGTTTGGGTTTTGGTTGGTTTCCAACTAAGGTGAGATATTCTTTTACAATGAAGACACAAGTAAAAGGCTAGGATATCTCGAACTAAGCTTTGGATAAGATTTTGAATCTAGGCTTAGTAAATGAGCTCTCTTCAATGGTGAAACACTTGGGAAATTCTAAGGGTTTCGAGTGCTTCACAAGAATGCTTGAATATGAATGAGCTCTGTGAGTTGCTTTGATTTCCCGTGACCTTGAAGTGTCCAAGGTCTCTGGTATTTATAGGCAACTCTCATGAAGTCTTCCTTTGAAAAACTATCAGTTGGAGAGATATTATCTTGGGTTTCTTTTTTGAGTAATTGATGAACGGCTTTGTTAGGGTTTGAACGAGCCCTTGCATGCTTTAGGAAATATCCAGACAAGTAGTCAATCACCAATTTCTGTGAACAAGACAAATATCTATGCTGACATTTTTCAGGGAAATGTCGCTTTCAGTGTCAGTAAAGTACGCTGTTGTCGCCTCCTCATTGGTCGACATCTTCCTTTGAACAGAGACAACAAAAACGGCTCTTTTAGTCAACCAACACTGAGTTGATATCTTCCTTAGTGTCCACGAACGTATAACATTCTCTTTGCATGTACTAAGAATGAACAAACACTATTTAACTCGAAGTGTTAAGTTTAGGGTCTTTTAGTTCAGTGCACAAGAGTCTTCAGGGTCTTCTGATCTTCAGGATCTTCTGGTCTTCAGGATTTTCCAGTCTTCAGGCTCTACTGATACTTCAGTATGATTTCGGTCTTCAGTATATTTTAGTCTTCAGGGATCTTCTGAGAACTTCAGATAAATTATGAAACCTAAACTATCCTGAACTATATCTGCTGACTATACATGATGCAGATAGTCCTGAATCTTAACAATAATTTGAAACCTGATCCTATACTATCAAGATTTTCCTGAAACATGTCATACTCAGGGGTTTTGGGATCTAATCAAAATCTTTATTAAATTCATCTCCCAATAATTTCCCCCTTTTTGATGATGACAAAATCATCTTGTTACAAGCTTGCAAGCAGAAATAAACCTAACATCTATTCAGGTTTTAATTCATAAAGCAAGTAAAAACAAGTAAGATAACCATCAAGTAATCAGTAGATAATGAGATATTATCTTTTGATCAACAAAAAATCAGTAGATATTTCATTAAAGGTCAAAAACCATCAGTACATGATTACAGAGGTTTTATCTACTGAAACACAACAAAGGAAAACAAGATACATCAGTCTTCATCAGAATCAATTTCATCAGCTGGTGGCTTCAGGTTGAAAAGGTCATAGTATATGATCTTCAATTCTTCTCTCTTCTGTAGAGTCTCAGCATCATCTCCTGTCAGCCCCAGATACTCATCCTGATCCAAAAAGTCAGCATGAATGAAATCATAGTTGATCATCCCATTCTTGTATCTTGATGGAGGGTACTTGATCTGTCCTGGAGCTTTGGGCTGGTATTCCAAGGTGTCAAATATATCAAACCATTTCTGCCAGATGTCAGTGTAGTTTTGCAGCAGGTAGGCAATGAATGCTTCATCTCTATCAGCATTTGGTTCAGACCAGTTCAGCAGAATGTCATTGTTGAAGACAAATTCTCTCTTGGCTGTCTCCCATCTGTCATTCATCTCAATAGGCATCCATTTGTCTATGTGTGGCCACTGCCTCTTCCTTGGTTTTGTGCCTCTTCTCCTTCTGATCATTCTCTGAAAGCCTCCAAGCTTTCTCTTAGCTTCTTCCCTCTCATTTCTTGTCATTTCTAATCCTAAAACTGAGGTGGCAGCTTTTCTCTTCTTCTCAGCCTCAATAGCCTTCACAGTATTGTGCCAATCCCAGTTTAATCTTTTGGTGGATATATCATATTCACCAAATCCTTCTTTAAACAGATCATCCATCTATGATTCTAAATCCTTTTCAACAATCTCCTGAGCAGCTTCTTCCACATCTTCCTCAAATTCAGCAACCAACTTCCTCTGAGTGGGCTCCCTACTTGCAGACTTAGCCAACTGTTTGGTCTTCAATGGTTTCTCAACAAATGCAATAGTAGGTTTCTTCTGAGGGTTCAGTATGGCATGAGCTTCTCCTTGCTTACTTGATTCCTGAGTCCTCTGCCTCTTTGCCCTTTGTTCAATTACTTCCATGGCAGCCTCAGGGTGAATCAGAACGTCAGCCTCTTTTCTCTTCCCTCTGTGGATCTCAGTAGGAAACTGTTCTGATTGTCTTTCCAGAGGTGGTAGGGCAGCAAGCTTGTCATGGCTTTCCCCCTTTATGGCATCATAATTGACAATCAGCTCAGATAAGGTTCTGTCCATATGAAGTTGTTCTCTACCAATTGACCTTACTTCAGCAGCCACGTGGAAGTGCTCATCCTGAATCCTCTTTAGTACATTCAGGCCGATGCTAGTGTCTTCAGCAAGACCACCATATGTTGCCTGCATCTTTTCCATCAAAGAGGTGCTCATATCTTCAACAGCAGACTTGATCATTTCTTCAGTCTTGGATTTCAGGAAATCCTCAAGAGCTTTAGATCTCAAGTCAAACTGTCTCTCCAACTCATCCTTCATCTCCTTAGCAACATCCTCAAGTTTTGTACTGAATGCAGTAAGTTTACTATCAAAAGAAGAAGATAGTAAAGTTACCTGATCTGATGTTACCATGGATGAGCTCAGTGCTTTTATAGCTTCATCCTGAGAAACTTGTGCAGCAATTTTGGACACTTCTTCCACCAGTGGTTCGAGAAATGCCACTTGATCAATTATTGGCTCGAAATTGGTCAGTTTCTCCAAGATGGATGTGAAATCAACAGTTGGTTGAGGCGGAATAGGCATCTCTCCTTCAGCTTCAGTCTTAAGACCTACTTCAACAGACTCAGTAGGTTTCTCTACTGGCTCTTGATGGGGCTCATCCATTGTGACCAACAGAAGTTCAGGAACGACCTGAGCTTTTTCCCCCTGAGCTGATGCTCCAGCCTCAGCAGACTTTTGACTACCCTCAGTAGGGTTCTGACCAGTCCTATCTTTATCCTGAGTCTCAGAAGTCTCCTCAGGTTGATCCTTCTCCATCCTCTCAGCAAGTTTCTTTTTCACCAATTCTTCAAACTCATTAGCCTTAATCCTCAGTCTTTTCTTGCCTAAGCCTGAAAAGGCATCAAGTTCAGCAACCTCTTCTGCCCAGAATTCTTCTCCTCTGAAATTTCCTATCCTCAGCATCATGGCAAAAGATTGGTTCACTATTAGCATTGCCGTTTTCAGCCTTACAAACATATCCAGAAGGTCAGGATAGTTGGCAAGTTTAGGAAATTTGTCCAACACAAATCTTCCAGCCTTCAATCTCCACTCCTTTACTTCAGCTTCACCTTTCCTGAGTTCAGGAACAGGTGACTCCTCTTCAGAGCTAGAGATTACCTCTGAAGGTATGGGATTTTTGGCTCTGAGGGTTGAGTAGTTGGGATCTGTATTTGGCTTTCTTCAATAGGTTTTTGAGAACCTGTGAAGATTTCTCTAGTAATTCTGTCATCCCCAATGCTGGTGGTGAGGATTTCAGTGAATACATCTTCTTCAGGGATATTTGTAGCTTCAGCTTCAGCAGCTTGTGAAACGGCCTTCACAAGTGTATCCAAAGGAGATTTCTCTCCTGAAGCCATCTCACTGGCCTTCCTCAGGTTCTTCTTTCTCTTCTGCTCTTCCTGAGCTTTCTTCTTTTCACCAACCTCCCTCTTGACTCTGAGATGTTCCAGAGCCTTCTTCCTCTTCTCAGGCTCGTCTACAGCCTTTTCCACCACCTTCTTGTGTTTGGTCCTTGTAACATCAGCAATAGTAAGTCTGTCCTATTCAGACTCAGAACTTTCTATCTCAACTTGTTATGTCTGTGCTTTAGGCTCACTTTGGACAACCTGCTCTTCAGGCTCATCCTGAGCGGTTGAACTCCTGCTCTCTGAGGTTGTCAGGGCTCTTTTCTATGACTTTGGTTTTCTGAACATGATTCTGTTCCTGGAAAACTCATTCCCTGATAATAGAAACATTTTCTTCCTTGGCAATGTTTCTATCAAAAAGCTTATCTTCGTCCCAAATAATACCATTCCAGACTTTGTAAACGCCCCTTTATCATATTCAACTTTGGGCTCTGACTCAGGATACAATCAACTAAAACCTTAGCCAATTGAAATCCCTGGATGGTGAGTCCTCTATTGCAGCCATGAGCCTCAACTTGTTCCGGCTCACCTGTTCTAGACTTCCAAAGGTGCTCATTAAGTACTTGGCTACAATATCAATCAATACCTTATAGACAGGTTTTAGACACTTTTTGTTTAATGCTCCTTTCAACTCTACTCTGGATGTTGCAAATCTATCAAGAATTTCTTGCTCACGCCCAATCATATAAGTAGCAGGATCATCACCTCTATTACTTAGCTCAAAAACAGTATTAATGTTTTGAAGCGATAGTTGTACCTCTCTGGTGACGACTACTTTGGCTTTGGATTTGGCATGGGTGCCAAAACAGAGTTGTGAAACTAGGGAGCCGTTGTCTCCTTCTCTTAGGTTTACAACGAATTGTAAAACTTCTTGTGGCAGCTCCAATTCTGGTGTGTTGCTAACCAGCTTGTCTAACCGGGCCATTCGAAGCATTTTTAGGGCTTCTTCTTCAATCAGTGTCGTTTTGTTTTCCACCATGGCAACGACATGCTCGAAATATGGTTTCTCTATTTCTGTAAGATTCTTTATCATCCCATAGCTAGGAAACTCCATTGTTAGGTTTAGGAGAAATGAAGGTTTTGAAATTTCTTGGGTGTATGAAATTTCTGGAGTGTTTTGAGTAAGGACAGAGTGTAGAAATGTTTGCAAATGAAGTAAATTGCGGTTTATATATGATCGCACAAAATGGATCAATGGCTAAGATTGAATCTGGATGAACGGTAGAGATTTAATCTTGGGTTGTAATAATCTCAAGATTTATTTGCTTTTAATAGCAAATAAGCAGAAAAGCAGTTTTAATGGCAGCAAAATAGGGTGACAACATGATGTATCACTCTAATCGAGGTAAACCCTTGGTGCTCAGCTAAAATTTTAGCCAATAATAATTCTCCAAACATTCCCGCTAAAAGTTCAGGTCTTCTGTATTTATTTCAAATGATTACTGACTGAAATAAATACTTGTGAGTAAATGCATGTGCCAAGTGTGTTTCAGGATTAATTGAATACTTAAGCCTCACTGAACACTGACCGTGACAAAACCATCCTGATTCTCAGTTTCCATCCTGAGTGGTATTTGTCCTGAGTTTTTCTTAAAAAAACTTCATGCATCTGAAGAACTTCTCTCTTCAGGATAAATTACTCACCTGGATCCAAAATCCCTAATTCAACTGATAGTTCCTGAAATCTTGACTCAGCCAAAGGCTTAGTAAGAATATCAGCTCTTTGTTTATCAGTATGAATTTTCTCCATCCTGATGTCTTTCTTCTCTACATGGTCTCTAATGAAATGGTGCCTGATATCCACATGCTTACATCTAGTGTGCAGTACAGGATTTTGAGATATTGCAATTGCAATGTTCTTGTCACAGAATATGGGAACTTCTTTGACCATAATCTTATAATCTCTCAATTGTTGTCTTAGCCAAAGAATCTATGCACAGCAACTTCCTGCAGCCATGTACTCAGCTTCAGTAGTACTAGTTGCTACTGAGGTCAGCTTCTTAGAAAACCAAGATACCAGTTTGCTTCCAAGAAATTGACAAGTTCCTGAAGTGGACTTCCTGTCAATTCTGCAACCACCATAATCAGCATCTGAATAACCAGTTAATTCAAGGTTATCATCAGCTGGATACCATAATCCTCTATTCACTATGCCCGTTAGATATCTCAGTATCTTCTTGGCAGCTTCCATGTGACTAGTCTTAGGATTAGCTTGGTATCTTGCACATATCCCAACAACAAAAGTAATGTCATGCCTACTTGCTGTGAGATAGAGCAATGATCCAATGATCCCTCTATAATCAGTATGGTTAACTGATTTGCCTTAAGGATCAGGATCCATCTTGTAGTTATTATTCATGGGAATTCTAACTGCATTGCAATTCTGAATACCATACCTGGTAATCAGATCTCTGGTATATTTTCCCTGATTGATGAAAATTCCCTTTTTAGACTGTTTTACCTGAATTCCTAGAAAGAAATTCATCTCCCCCATCATTGACATCTCAAACTTACCTTTCATCACTGTAGAAAATTTCTCACACAACTGATGATTTGGGGATCCAAAGATAATATCATCAACATATATCTGAACAAGTAAGATATCTTTCCCATCTTCTATCCTGAATAGGGTTCTATCAACAGTCCCTTTGGTAAAACCATGGTCAGTAAGAAATTGAGATAGAGTATCATACCATGCTCTAGGTGCTTGCTTCAGACCATACAAGGCTTTCCTGAGCCTGTAAACTTGGTCATTCTTACAAAAGCCAGGAGGTTGTTCCACATAAACCTCTTCTTTAAGCACACCATTCAGAAATGCACTTTTCACATCCATTTGATATACCTTAAATTTCATGTGAGCGGCATATGCAAGAAATAATCTAATGGCTTCTAGTCTTGCAACTGGTGCAAAGGTTTCATCATAGTCCAAGCCTTCTTCTTGGGAATAACCTTGTGCAACTAGCCTTGCCTTGTTTCTTACAATGACATTATTCTCATCTCTTTTATTCTTGAATACCCACTTAGTTCCAATCATATTGTGCTTCTTAGGTCTATCTACTAACTCCCAGACTTCATTCCTAGCAAACTGATTTAGCTCTTCTTGCATAGCCATAATCCAAAAGGAATCTTGAAGAGCTTCTTCAATCTCAATAGGTTCTTTCTCAGATAGGAAGCAGCAGAACAAGGCACTTTCTCCATGGAACCTTCTTGTTTTAACTCCTTCAGATAATTCTCCCACAATCTGACTTGTAGGGTGACTATCTAACCATGTTCTTCTGGATGTTCCCCCTTCAGTATTATCCTCAACATCAGAAATGTTAGGTTCATGTAATTCATTAAACTCAGGGAACAACAAGAAAGGAAAGAATGAATCATCTTCCTCAGGGGATATTTCATTTTGAACATTGTTAGTGACATTTGCTCCCCCTTGGTTTATAGATTCAGAGTTTGCCTCAGTTGTGACCACATCCTCATCGGCATTACATACCTGAGTCTGAACTGGTGTTTGTTCAGATTGGTCAACTTCAGTGTGTTGGCTTTCCTTCAGTGAAAAACTTTCATCCTGAGTACCACCAGCCTGAGTATTTCCATCCAGAGTCTCTTCTTCTTCTGAGTCAGTTTCACTCCATTCATAGTAAGTGATTGACTTCTTCTTTTCAAGCTCAAATGATGTTTTGACATTCTTCTTCAGGCTAAGTCTGGTGATCCTCTTTGTCAAGTCTCCTGAATCAACTTCCTGTTTCTTATGAACACAAGTAGATTCATCAAAAACAACATGAGGTGTTTCTTCCACAATAAGAGTTCTACAGTTGTAAACTCTGAAGGCTTTACTAATTTTAGAATATCCTAAGAATATCCCTTCATCAGCTTTGCTATCAAAAGTTTTCAACTGATCTTTACCATTATTGTGTATGAAACACTTACAACCAAACACACGAAAGAAAGAAACAAGAGGCTTCCTTTCATTCCACAGTTCATATGGAGTTTTTCCTTGATTCTTGGTCAGCATGGATCTATTCTGAGAGTAGCATGTAGTGTTGACTGCCTCAGCCCAAAATCTCTTAGGAATGTCAGCTTCAGTAATCATTGTTCTTGCAGCTTCTTTCAGAGTCATGTTTCTCCTTTCAGCAACACCATTTTGTTGTGGGGTCCTTGCAGCTGATGTTTCATTAGTTATTCCATTTGCTGCACAATAATCAGATATAATATGGTTGATAAATTCAGTGCCTTTGTCTAATCTGATTTTGACCACACTCAGATTCTTTTCAGTACTGAGTCTTTTCAGTAAATCTGGCAGTTTGGTTTGAGTTTCTTTCTTAGTAGTAGTCATCAACTACTACCAGTGTATATTTCCTGCCATTAGTACTCACAGGTGTTACTGGACCAAAGAGATTCATAGGTAACAGTTGAAGTATTCTATCAGTAGAAACTTTCACTTTGCTTTTAAATGATGCTCTAAATTGTTTGCCTTTCTGACAAGCATCACAAACATGATCTTTACTGAACACTTCATTAGGTAAACCCCTTACAAGTGCTAATCTTGGAAGTTTATTCAGAGTTTTGAAGTTCAAATGGTTAAGTCTTTTGTGCCATAACCAACTGGTTTCAGTAGTCTTTTTTGCCATTAAACATGTATCCATAGTAGTAAGTCTCCAATCAGCAAGATACACATTTCCTTTTCTAGTACCAGTCAGCAATACTTGTTGTGAAACATTATCTTTCACATAGCACAAGTTCTTTGAGAATTCAACACTGAATCCTTTATCACACAATTGACTGATAGAAAGCATGTTATGCTTTAAACCAGACACATATGATACACCATTGATATGAACCGTATCAATTTCAAGAGTTCCATCTCCTTCTGTTTATCCTTTGGAATTATCTCCAAAAGTTATCTGAGGGCCTTTCTGTTCAACATAGTCATTGAGCAAATATATGTATCCTATCATGTGTCTTGAGCATCCACTGTCCATGTACCATGCAGCAGGTGCAACTTCAGTTCCACTCATCAGGGCTATGTTATTGTTGGGATATTTTAGTTTTGATTAATTAGTGCCATTATCCTTGGAACCTACGGATAACAAAAACCAATTAGGCCTGAAAGGTACCCATCGAGGTGTAGGTTCCTACCGAATCGTTACCTATACCTTTTGGAACCCAAAAAATCTGCTGATAACTCTAATGATTCTAATGATTCTAGGAATTAATGTGGACTGAACGATTTGTCTTCCATAAACATCTACATACACATTCACCACCCTAGGTGCCTTGTGGTCTTTCAGTATCCTAAGGACTTGGTCTCCTCATCTGAGAATTTCTCTACTGAGTGTTTCTCTTATGAGGATTCCTCTGATGGTTCAGTCATTTATTCAAAGTTAGAAATTATTTACCGAGGCTTCAATCTTGGCCCGGGGGATTTAAGAGAAGTCAGAAGTTGATTGTTCAGGTTTTCTAGCCTTTTCCTGAGGTTTGGGCTTTCTTTCCTGAACTTTTAGGTTCTCTGAAACCATAGGTCCTTTACCCTTGTCCAAAATATGGGGTTGTTCTTCAATAAGAAGATCAAGACAAACCCTTGATTTAACAAAGAGTATGGATCTTAGTGCCACTTGTAGAAGCACCATCATTAAGATCATGTGAGGTTCCCTTCTGGAATATATCCTAATCCGGCTTTTTATAGTAGAAGTGTCTTTGATAACTCTGAATTTCATCTATTGCTTTTTAGATCAAGAAAATTCAATAGAGCTAAAAAGTGTGGATGCAAACTATCCTCACTTTTCTTTAGAGTTTCATGTTTCTCAAAAAGGTCATTGAACTCAAAATTCGAAAATTTGGTTTTTTCTTGATTTGAGAATTGGATTTCTCTAACTTTCTTTTCGGGGCCTCTACCATCTTCTCTTTTTTTCGAGAGAGTTAAACATCTGTTGGGTTTGGAACATCAAGTTCATTGGAAAACTCCCATCAATTGAGAAGTGATCTCGAACCATTTATAAACATTAGAGTTTTTCCACTTTAGATTCTAAAGCATAACACACAATTTTTCTTAAAAGCAAAAAAATTTCATTACGCTCTTGAGTTTGATGAGAATAGAAACGTTTTTCTTCAAGATGAAATGGGTTTTCAAAGAATAGTCCTTCATCATCGATTCTCAAAAAAGAACCCATGGATTTCTCGAAGTCAAAATTATTGTTTATAGATGAACTTGATCAACTTGTGCTTGTGTTGGTTGAAATGAATGATAAGAAGATAGAAGAATTTACCTCCTCAATAGCAAAAAGGCAGACATCATCACTTTCACTATCTGAGAACATTTCTTCTGATGAGCTAGATCCTTCTTCAGAATGTTCTTCATCAGCAACCATTGCCTTCTTGCTGGAATACTTCTTGTCTCTCTTGGCTTGCCGATCCTTTCTTTCTTTGGAACTCAACTCAGGACAGTCATACTGGAAGTGACCTATCTTCTTGCAGTTGTAGCATCTAAAGGTATCATCATCTTGATCATTTTCCTCTTTGGATTTGTAGTCCTTCTTTTTAGATGAAGATCCTTCAGCTTTGTATTCTCTCTTCTTCTCAGTAGACTTTTCTTCAGCTTCTTAGTTGTTCATGTTCCTGTACCTGGTATTTTTATAATACCTCTTATACTTTCCAAATATGTGGTTCATTTTCTCAAACCTTCTTGCCATTAAGGCAATTGTCTCATCTTTTTCATCCTGCACTTTGTTAGATGAGATCTTAGGTTCTTTAGAATTACAGATTTTACCTTGTGTTTTGAAAGCCACATTTTTGTTAGATGAAGTATCATCTTTGCTGTCAGTTTTCTTAGTTTTCTTATCAATTACAAACTCATATGCTTTCAACTTAGAGAAAACTTGTTGATATAGCATAGAAACAATATCTTTGGTGTTTTCAATCACAACAACATGAATATCCCATTTCTTAGACAGTCCTCTAAGAATTTTCAGAGCAATTTCTCTTTTGGGATATTTTTTCTCAAGAGCACTTAGATCATTCATAATGCTAGTGAATCTGACTTCAAGTCTTTCAATAGATTCACCATCTTCCATTTCAAAACCATCAAATTTGGCAATAGCCACAGATATGATTAGTGCATTGACACATTATAGCAAGTGCGTCCCAAATGTCTTTGGCAGTTTCACAGTGAGAAATCATTCTCATAACACCATCATCAATAGTGCTATATAGAGTATCTTTAGCAATATAATCCAAGTTAACCAACTTTCCTCTTGAGGTTTTCTTTGGGGGAGTAAAATCGATCATCGATTTAGGAAATTCATCCCTTGGATCATCTTTTTCAAAGATCACCTGTTTCCAACATTTGGAAGATCAGATCTAGGATTAAAAACCTTAAACTCGAAAGGTCCTTGAGATACAACTCTCCACATTCTCTCATGTTTAGAGTACAAGTGTGTCTGTGTTGGGAGATGAATTTAATAAAAGATTATATGATTTTGATTAAGATCCCAAAACCCCTAAGTATGACATGTTCATAATGATCTTGATAGTTGACTTTTAGATTCATTACGCTCTTGTTATTAGAGTATAAGAGAGGATGTTATCTCAAAAGAAAATGTATAGTCAACAGATATAGTTCAGGATAGGTTACCTCCTCAAGACTCAAGAACTCAAATATGTTTCTAAAAAAACTTCCTTAGAAGTTTCAAAAGATGAAACTTTGGAAGTCTCAAGACTTGAAGATGAAATCGAGAACTGGAAGACTTCTTTGTCTTCTTTGGAAGATCTAAGAAGACTCAAGATATCTTTGGGAAGACCTATCAATATAAATTTAAAAGACTAGTCCTTCTTTTAGAAGATCCTTGACTTTGTATTCTCTCTTCTTCTCGATATGGACTTTTTCTTCAAGACGCAAGACTTTCAAATAAGTTCATTTTCTCAAACCTTCTTGAAATCAAGATCAAGAGATGAGATCTTAGGTTCTTTAAAGATTTTACCTTGTGTGTTTTGAAAGCCACATTTTTTGTTAGATGAAGACTTTCAAGTAATTTCTTAGTTTTCTTATCAATTACAAACTCAATGCTTAGAGAAAACAGTGTTGATATAGCATAGAAATGAACAACAACATGAAATCCCATTTCTGAGGCAGGTCCTCTAAGAATTTTTGAATATATTTATCTCGAGGATGCAATCTTTTCAAGAGAAATTTCAAAACCATCAAATTTGCCTTAGAAAGATAGATATTGCCAAGACATTCAAATGCGAAATTTCTAAAAAGGAACTAAGTAATCTTGTGTTTGTTAAGGTTATATCAAACTCAGAGTTTGTAAATTAACCAAAAGAGCCTTTTTTGAAGGTTCATCTTTACCTTTAATCGAAAAGACAAAAGTCAAAAAAAAAGAGGAAACTTGCGAGAGATCATCATGAAATTTGTTGATTAAGATCTTAGAAATCCGTAGATTTAGATTGATTTTAAATGAAAAGCATGATCTTGATAAAATAGGAAAAAGATGTCGGATGTATGAAATGTAAACTTATATGATTTTTATAAAAGATCGAAAAAAGTGAAGATGAAAACATATCATTCTTTCTTTGAGAACAAGTCGATTACATGAAAGGCTATTGCCCGAGATGAAAGTGTTAGGGAGTTTAAAGACCCTAAATATATAAAAAGTATGAAGTTTCAAGATGATACACCATCTTTCACACACCATAAGAGGAACTCATTATGAACAATATAAATTTATCTCTCCAACGGATAGTTTTCAAAGAGTGACCTTGGTGTATGCCTATAAATCTACATTTGGTGACCCTCTACATTGTAAGGTTACGGAAAATTTATAACTCAAGAGTTATATCAAACTTATTCTTGCAAAGTAAAGCAAATGAATGGTGACGAAATACCTTGAATTTCCCAGCTTCTATATATTGAAAGAGCTCACTTTACTAAGCCTTCGATAAGATTTATCCAAAGCTTAGTCGAGATATCCTAAACCTTTGCATTGTGCTTCATTTTAAAGGATATCTCATCCTAGTTGGAAACCAACCAAGAAACCCCAAACCCTTGAGAAGGTAGTTGGAGTGTGTTTGTTGGTGAGTAGAGTTATAAAGAGTTAGTAAATATCGGCGGAGTAGTCGGAAAACTCTAGAGGAGAAGTTAGTAAGAAACCAACCAAGAAACCCCAAAGTCTGAAAGCTTGTGTGTGATTGAGTAAGTAAACTACGGAGGTAGTCGAAAAACTCAAGGTCGGGTTGAGTAAGTAAACTACGTGGAGTAGTCGAAAACTCGGGTCGAAAACGAAGTTGAGTAAGTAAACTACGAGGTAGTCGTAAAAGCTCGAAGTTGATAGTGAATTTCTCCGAAGAGTCGAGAGAGTGGGCGTAGGAGCTTGAGTCTACGAACCACTATAATTGTTGTGTTCTTTATTGCTTTCCTTATCTTTGCTTATACATGTTGCATTGACCTAATTTTGAAAGCATACTTTTCATCGATATTAGGTTGGAATCAATCCCCTTTGAAGTTGCATAAGTGAATCACCTAATCACTAATTCATAAAGGAAGGTTTTTTAACAAAAGCTTAAAAGCGAGTATAATCTAAAAGGCCAACCATTCAAGACGGTCGAGTAGCTAGAACGAGATAGTTATCAAAACTGAACTCTCTTCTAAGGATTGATAAGTTAGTTATCGATCCAAGCAATTCGGGATCTCGACACTCGAGGACTCGGTTGGGATTATCCGAGGTATCCGAAAGCGGCAGATCGGGAAGAGATCTCGATAGACTTTGATTTCGAGCGATCGTGCTTCTCGAACCTAATCTTGGATTATCGACGACCCAAGTCGACCTCGAAAAAAAGATTTAAAATCATGAACACGTGTATTCCCCCATACACGTGTAAGACTCGTTTTCACGGGACCAACAAGTGGTATCGAGCTTTGAAATTGGTTCAACTTGACCACTCTTTGTGTTGACCAAAGTTTTATTTTCAAAAATACTTGTGGTCTATCGAATCGATCTTATTTCTTTGAAAAAAAAAAATTCAAAAGATCGTAAAAAATGTCTTCTAAAAACTTCCCATGTTCTCGGTGAGAGAACTATGATCTATGGAGATCGAGAATGCAGGCTCATCTCGTATTCCAAACATGAGCGTATGTGGAGAGTGGTTTCTCAAGGACCATTCAAATTTCATTGTGGTAAATCGAATTCGTAAGAAGAAGAGAGAATTGATCCTAGAGCGAGAATTTCCTAAAGTCGATGACCAACTAACTCTGAGGAGAGAAAGTTAGTCAATCTAGACTACATTGCAAAAAAAGACACACTATCTGATACAATTGATGATGGTGTGATGGGAATGATCTCTCCTTTAATCTTGCTAAGGAAATATGGGATACACTAGTTGTTATGTGCCAAGGCACAGATCATATAAAAGAAAACAAACTTTCAAATTGGCAATTGGAAAGTTTGGCGGTTTTTTTGAAATGGATGATGGTGAATCAATAGACAAATTGGAAGTCGATTCAAAGCATCATGAATGATCTAAACGCACTTGGAAAGAGATATCCACAAAGAGAAGTGGCATTGAAAATTCTTAGAGGTCTTTCTAAGAAGTGGGATATTCATGCAGTGGTGACTGAAAACACCAAAAATATTAGTTCAATGCCATATCAACAAGTCTTCTCCGAATTTGAAAGCCTATGAATTTGTAATTGATAAGAAATCCAAAAAGGTTGACAGCAAAGATGATTCTTCATCGAGTAAGAATGTGGCTTTAAAAGCCAAAGATAAAACCTGTAAAACTAGAGAGTCTGAGAACCCTCATGTCAAACATCAGGATGAGCTTGAGGATAAGCTAAAGACCGATGGCAAGGAGGTTTGACGGACTTAATAGTAGATTTGGAAAATACAAAAAGCTATTACAGAACCACAGTACGGAGAAGAAACCCGAGGACAGATCAACCGAGAAGAAGAAAAGGACTGAAAAGTGAAGGATCTTCATCCGCAAAAAAGAAGGACTCCAAGTCCAAAGAAGAAAATGATCAGGATGATGATGCCAACAGATGCTATAACTGCCAGAAGAAAGGTCACTTCCAGTATGATTGTCCAGAGTTGAGTGCTAAGGAGAGAAGAGAAAGACAAGCTATAAGAGATCAGAAGTTCTCAAGCAAAAAGGCTATGGTTGCCGAAGAAGAACACTCTGAGGAGGAATCTAGCTCTTCAGATGAGATATTCTCAGACAGTGAAAGTGATGACATCTGTCGATGGCCATTGAGGAGGTAAACTCTTTCGTCTCTTGTTGTTGCTCCTACACTAGCACAAGAGTTTTCTAGTTCCACCGAAAACAGTCATTTTGACCTGATGGATTCTTTCGAGAATCTGATGAAGGACTATGCTGTTTTGCAAGGACTGCTAAATAGAACTCAAGAGCAGAATAAGGAACTGAAAGCTGAAAATCTAAAATGGAAAGACTCTAGCAAAACTGAGATCACTTCTATATTAATGGGAGCTCTTGTTAACTGGATGTTCGAAAGTACAACTCTCGAGAGAAAGAGAAGTTGATAATGTCCCTAAGCGAAAAGCTAGAGAAATCTTTGAAGAGATTCAATTTAATCGTAACCGAAGTTCAATGACCTCTCCGAGAAGCATAAAACTCTACAGAATCGTGAGGATAGTGCCTGAGAAGAAGTTAACTCTATTGAATAAAGCATCTAATGTGAAAGATGAAATTGAGTTACCGAGAGATCTGCCACTATAAAAACTGGATTAGGATACATTTCAGGGGAACCTCACAAGGTCATCCGAATGTTTGCATCATGTAGCAAGAAGACTATCTTTGTAAAACCAATTGGCACCTACACTTCAAGTCAAGTAATGCCCAAGGTTGTAGACAAGGAAAAGGACCTATAAGCCAAAAAACTGAATGATCGGGTTAGAAAGCCCAAACCGCGGTGAAGGCTAGAAAACGAAAGTCGATTGGAAAGTTTCAGCAAGTACTTCAAAGCCTCTCAGGCTAAGAATGCAAATCTGAAAGGCTCCACATCGAACCATCGAGGAGGAATCCTCAGATAAGAAACACTCAAGAGAGACATTCTCATCCGAAGAGACCAAATCCTAGGTACAATGAAAAGACCCAGATTTCAAAGATGCATAACCCGAACCTCACTTACCTAAAGATAAAGGTTATCCAACCCTAGTCAACAAAGATTTAGACCAAGTGCACAAAAAGCCCAAGCATCTGAACAAAAGGCCTGAACCAAAGAAGAATTTAAAAGCCCATGTTCATGCTAAAGCTAGCACACATACACGAAAAGTTGCTAAGGCACCCGAGTAGTAGATGTGTATGTTGATGTTTATGGAAGACAAATTAGCCACTCTAAAGTGATTAGAGTTGTCGTGCAAATTTGGATTCGAAAAAAGGTACATCTAACCTTGTAGGACCCTACACAAAATGGGTACCTAAGAATTGATCTGTTTTTCAGGAGGAAAACAAGGGAACTAAACTGATGAAAGATCACATGGCACTCATGAGCAGAGATGAAAAAGCTCCTGAAGTATGGTATCTTGACAGTGGATGCTCAAGACATATGATAGGATTCAAGAAGATGCTCAGTGACTATGTTGAACAAAGAGGCCCGCAGATCACTTTTGGAGATAACTCCAAGGGACAGACTGAAGGATATGGAACGTTGGAGATCGACTCAGTTCATATCCATGGTGTTTCATATTTATCTGGATTGAAGCATAATTTACTTTCAATTAGCCAATTCTGTGATAAGGGTTTCAATGTTGAGTTCTCCAAGAACTTATGTTTTGTGAAAGATGATACATCACAGAAAATATTACTGACTGGTACAAGAAAAGGGAATGTGTATCTTGCTGATTGGAGTTCAACTCCTAAAGATACATGTTTGGTTGCTAAAAGTTCCACAGATACCAGTTGGTTATGGCATAAAAGAATGAATCACCTAAATTTCAAAACCCTGAACAAGCTTGCAAGATTAGCTCTTGTAAGAGGGTTGCCTAATGAAGTGTTCAGTAAGGAACACATTTGTGATGCATGTCAAAAAGGAAAACAAGTTAAAGCATCTTTTAAAAGCAAAGTAGAAGTTTCTACTGAGAGAATACTTCAGCTTTTGCATATGGATCTCTTTGGTCCTATAACACCTGTAAGCACAAATGGCAGGAAATACACATTGGTAGTAGTTGATGACTACTCGAGATATACTTGGGTCATATTCTTACTCAGTAAGAAAGAGACTCAGATAAAGCTGCCAGAGTTACTGAAAAAGCTCAGTATTGAGAAAAATCTGAGTGTGGTCAAAATCAGATCTGACAAAGGAACTGAATTCATAAATCATATCATATCTGATTATTGTGCAGAAAATGGAATTTCACATGAAACATCAGCTGCAAGGACCCCTCAACAGAATGGTGTTCTTTGAAAGGAGGAAAGGACTCGAAAAGAAGCTCGCAAGGACTATGATAAATCAAGTCGATATTCCTAAAAGATTTTGAAATGAAGAAAATTTATCAACACTGCATGCTACTCTCAGAACAGATCCATGCTGACCAAGAGTCAAGGCAAAACACCTTATGAGCTTTGGAATGAAAGGAAGCCTCTTGTTTCTTTCTTTCGTGTGTTTGGTTGCAAGTGTTTCATACACAATAATGGTAAAGATCAGTTGAAAACTTTTGATAGTAAAGCTGATGAAGGAATATTCTTAGGATATTCGAAGTCAAAAAGCTTTCGAGTTTACAAATTGTAGGACTCTTATTGTGGAGGAAACACCTCATGTTGTTTTTTGATGAATCTATTTGTGTTCGGGAAGAAACAGAACATGATGCAGTGAACCGACTAAGAGGATCACCAGATTAAGCCTGAAACGAAAAGATAAATCATCCATTGAACTCGAAAAAAGAAGAAGTCGGTCACATTCTATGATTGGAGTGACTCGGACTCTCGAATAAGGAAGTTCGAGAATGGAACTCGGGATGGTGAGCCTCGGAAAAACCAACACTCCAAAGGTGACCAATCAAGCAGACACCGTTCGTATTGGGTATGTGATGCCAATGTAGATGTGGTCACAAATTTGAGGTAATTTCTCGAATCTATCGACCAAAGGGGAACAAATGTCTCGACAATGTTCTCAATAGAATTTCCGAGAGAAGATGATTCTCTTTCTCCTTTCTCATTTGTTCCTCGAGTTTGTTGATTTAACTGAACCTAACATTTCAAATGTTGAGGATATTATTGAAGGGGGAACATCAAGAAGGAAATGGTTAGATAGTCATCCTACAAATCAGATTGTGGGTGATCTAACTGAAGGTGTTAAGACAAGAAGGTTCCATGGTGAGAGTGCATTATTTTGCTGCTTCCTTTCAGAGAAAGAACCTGCTGAGATTGGTGAAGCTCTACAAGATTCTTATTGGATTACTGCTATGCAAGATGAGCTGAATCAATTCTCAAGGAATGAAGTATGGGAGCTAGTAGATAGACCAGAAAGGCACAATGTCATTGGAACCAAGTGGGTTTTCAAGAATAAGAGAGATGAAAACAACAACATTGTAAGAAACAAGGCAAAAGTTAGTTGACAAGGTTATTCCCAAGAAGAAGGCTTGGATTATGATGAAACCTTTGCTTTTTGTTGCAAGACTAGAAGCCATCAGATTGTTTCTTGCATATGCTGCCCACATGAAGTTCACGGTCTATCAAATGGATGTGAAAAGTGCATTTCTGAACGGTGTGCTTAAAGAAGAGGTTTACGAGGAACAACCTCCTGGTTTCAAACAGAATGACCAAGTTTACAAGCTAAGAAAAGCTTTGTATGGTCTTAAGCAAGCACCCAGAGCATGGTATGATACTCTTTCTCAGTTTCTTACTGACCATGGTTTTGTCAAAGGGAATGTTGATAGAACTCTGTTCAGAATAGAGGATGGGGAAGATATCTTACTAGTTCAGATATATGTTGATGACATCATCTTTGGATCTCCAAACCATCAGCTGTGTGAAAAGTTTTCAACACTGATGAAAAGCAAGTTTGAGATGTCAATGATGGGAGAGATGAATTTCTTTCTAGGACTTCAAGTGAAACAATCAAAGGAAGGAATATTCATCAACCAGGCAAAGTACACCAGAGATCTGATTGCCAAATATGGTGTACAAAATTGCAATGCAGTTAGGATTCCTATGAATACTAACTACAAGATGGATCCCGATAGGAAGGCAAATCGGTGAATCATACCGATTATAGAGGAATCATTGGATCATTGCTCTATCTCGTGACAAGTAGGCGGATATAACATTTCTTTGTTGGGATATGTGCAAGATACCAAGCTAATCCTAAGACTAGTCACATGGAGGCTGCCAAAAAGATACTAAGATATCTTAAGGGCACAGTGAATAGAGGATTATGGTATCCAGCTGACGATAACCTTGAATTAACTGGTTACTCAGATGCTGATTATGGAGGTTGTAGAATTGACAGGAAGTCCACAACAGGAACTTGTCAATTTCTAGGAAGCAAGCTGATATCTTGGTTTTCAAAAGCAGGACCTCAAAGAGCAATCGTCTACTTGAAAGTTTGAATACATGGCTGCAGGAAGGAAGTTTGTGCGGCAATTCTTTCGCTCGGACAACAGTTGAGGGATTATAAAGTTGAAGCCAATGAAGTACCAATATTTTGTGACAACAATAGTGCCATTGCTATTTCACAAAATCCGGTATTGCACACACCGGATGCAAGCATGTGGATATCAGACATCACTTCATCGAGATCATGTCGAGAAAAAAGGACATAAGGATGGAGAAATTCATCTTGATAGGCAAAGAGGCGATATCTTGACTAAACCTTTGGTGAATCAAGATTTCAAGAACTTTCGGTTGAATTAGGGATGTTAGAACCGGTGTATAGAGTAAAACCGAAAATTTGAAGATTTTTCGGATGCATGAAGGTTTCTCGAGAATTCTCTCGAGAAACTCAGGATAAAATGGAAATACTGAACTGAGTCTCAAGAAACTCAGATTTACTGAAGGACAATACTCGATGAGTATGTTGAACCCATTCATTTTTCAAGATTATTATCGACATTTTATCAAGATCGGCCTTTCGAAGAAAGACCGATAGAGGGAAATTGGTGCGAAGAAGTAAAGACTCATGCGACTTATTTATTGCTCAAGTAAAACTCAAGAATCATTCATAATAAATACAAAAACACGAGGAATGTTTTTGGGCGGGATCGTTTCAAATTCAAGAAGAAGGTCGTGAATCATTTAATGCTCGCTACATTAATGACCAATGAGGATGTTTTGGCGGCTTACTTTTTAGAGATCGTCGGTTCGTATACCCGATTAATCGGAGATTAATCTCAACCGTTGTTTCTCACCTAACCCACACGATCCTCCACGATCTCGAAGCTATATATACCCCTTTAAGCCATTCAAGCCAAAAGTTTATCAAACCCTTCGTTCCCAAATCCTCTGCAATCAAAAATCCCTTTTGCCCAGAAATCTCCAAACCCTAAAGCTTCAATTTCTTAAATCAATCTCAAAAAAAAAAATGGCCCCAACCTTGTTCGAGAAATTAGCCATAACCAACAAGCCGTGGAACGAGTTCGTTGTCTCACTTGAAAACACAAACAACTCAAAGCCAGAAGAGGAGGCTCTGCATATGATCCGACTGGCTAAACTCACCCATCTAGTCGCAAGCCGACCAGACCAGGAGTTTGCAAAAGAGGTAATCGAATTCATCTGTAATTTGAGAATAGATGAAGAAGATGGTATACATTCTTCGATTACCACATCACACTTAGAGCATTCATCAAAATACGTCGATTTTGAGAGGGAGTTGTGCATAATTCCGAAAAATCTGAATGATGTGTTTGAGCTCTGTGATAGAGGAAAGGATCCTGCGATGTTTATGTCGAGTAGAGAGCAGGAGTACCTTGATAGGATTGTTGAAAATCCTGTGAAATTTGAGGCGACATTGAATAAGAGGCATCTAAAGCCACAATATCGTGTGCTGATGGATATTGTGAGCAAGTGCATCATGAGTCTTGCGGGGAGTTTTGAGCAGATTAGTACCCCGAAGCTCAGATTGATGGCTGCGATCGAGGCATCGCCTACCACTGACTTCAACTGGCTGAAATTCTTAATTCAGATGGTGAAGGAGCAAGCCAAGGTCATAAAAAGGGTCAATGGGACAATCACGATGAAAGGCAAGATCCACCATGCCACCAAAATTGCTTATATTTTGGAGATGTGCCGAGAGGAGGAGGATATCTTCGCCAATTCAACCCCATTCCCTAAAACCAAAATTCTCTTCAAGCCCACTGCTGTGAAGAAGCATGCCATTCGAGGGAAAAGAGAAAAGAAGGTAGAATCACCTTCTGCGGCTGTTGTGAAAGAGACCCAACAAACCAGGGGGAAGGTTCTGTTGGAGGCAAAAATGGAGCAAGGAGCAAAAATAATGAAACAGAAGAATCTTGCTCCAAAACGCAGAAGATGGTGGTTGGTTCTCACCCGAAAGGTAGCTTGATGATTCGAGGAGATACAACCTGAAGACAAAACCGCTCAAAGTTCGCCATTACAAGTGTTGGCTCAGGTTATCTCCAGGACACGGGATCAGACTGAGGAGCAGGTCTTCTCTGAGGTGCTCGAGACATCACTCAGTCTGAGATAAAATTTCTCGGGAATTTTTAAAGGTACTCGGACCTCGAGAGATACCTACCCTCGAAGTGCAGGCTCGAGCACGGAAGAGCCCATTTCAGAGTAGATCTGAAGATGTGCGAGGCTCGGACAAATGAGCCAACTCGGACTAAACCGAGGATATGCTACCAGCCTCGTAACCCACTCGAGATGCAAACCGAGGACACAATGCACAAACTTGAGACACTACTAAGGATCGGGGAGCAAAATATTTTTGAGGAGCTCAGAGCGATCTCATCGCTTGATCCATTAGCGAAGCTTCTCTTGAACCAGAGAGCCCGAGATGGAAGAAGGGCGAGGGCCAAGAAGGCGAGTGGAGGAGCAAGGGGAACGGTTCATTCTTGATCGATACCTCGAGCTCAAATTTCATACCCCGATCGCAAGATGTTTTCTTGATTAAGGGACGGCAGTGTATATCCTCAATCGGACTCTTCCCGAGATGCTTGACATTCCGCATTCATTCGGGGGAAGACGGTTGAATGAGGAGACAGCCTTCCTAACCGACTTCTCAGGGTTCAGAAGGACAAAGCTCAGGATGAAAAATTCCGATTTTGATGAGCTGGTTCAGAGGAAGCTAGCTGAGAAGAGAACAACTGAAGTTGGTGCCCCGAGCAGCGGAGACAAATCCAAAGATGGAGATGGGGACCAACAGGGAGATGCTGAGGATCAGTCTCAAATGGAAAAAGAGACTTATGTTCTTCGATCAACCTCAGATCGAAGTTAGCACTCTTCAGTACCTTTTGGCACTATTAACAAATATGCCAAAGTTCTTTGAAAAGTACTATCTTTAATTCAATTGTCCGATAAAATGATCGAGGCTCAATTGGAGTCCGGAGCTCAAGATGAAACTGGAGCTCAGGATGATCAAACAGCACAGAAGGTGCAGAAGGCTGCTGAGATTGATCTCACTCCCGTAATGGAGAAACTTGAGAAGATTGAGCCAATGGCGATCAAAATTGCTCAGATGGAAGAAACGTTGGCCAATCAAGCTCAGACAATGGAAGGTTTTAGCCATTCTTCAGAACTGGTGCAGATACAAAACACTCTAACCAATCAGATGACCTCCTTGGAAGAAAAGCTGAATGCAAAACTGGAGGGAGTCAATGCAGAGTTAAGTGCTGAAATAAAACAGAAGCACCAGGAATCGACTGAAATTCTAGAGGTAAAACTAGCAAAGAAAAATGAGGTGCTGATCAAATCTGTTGTTGAGGAAATGAGCTCAATGCTCATGACCAAGATGACAGAGATGCTTAATGATGCACTCTCCGCCGCTTTGCCCACATATTCGAAGAACTGCTATGCGTGGCTAAGAACCACATCGGGAGAATGGAAGATGAGCAAGATCGGTTAGCGAGGAGAGATCATTGCTGTGTGAGCAAAGAGCAAGATCACATGGACACTGACTCTCTCCGGACTTCTTCCAAATTACGGTGCTAAGAAGGGGAAAAGGAAGGTGAAGACCTCGGGAAGTTCATGGCACGCATTACCTTGGAAAAGAAGGCTCGAAAAAAGATCTTTGAATTGTACAATCTAGCCAAAGCCTTAAAAGAAGTCGAAGTTACTGAGAAATTGAAATTTGCTCAAGTGGAGAAGCCCATCTACACTCGAGTTTCTGAGCAAACCATGCTTGAGGTTGCAAGAGAGAAACTAAGTGCTAGAACTAAGGTTGGAACAAGCCAGGCTGGTGCTGAACTGCCTATGAAGAGGAAAGCCTCGGGCGTTGTTCAACATGTAAGCAAGCGTGCGAAGGCTTCTAAGCCAATCCAGAGAAAGCTGATTCTGGATGATGAAGGTGCAGAAGAATCTGAGTCTCAACCTCAGAAGAAAGTCTTCAACACCAGAGATGCTCTGAAGACACTCCAAAAAGAACAAGCTAAGAAAGCTGCTGCTTCGATCTCAGGAGCGTCTGTGATCAGAAAGAAGATAGACGAAGAGCAGAAGAGAAGGAGTGATTTTAGGAGGTTTGCGAGCAAGAGGAAGGGAACATCGAAAGCGCTGAAGTGGCCCCACGTTGATAAATGGATGCCCATTAAACTCAACGACATGTGGGAAGAAGTGAAGAGAACCTTCTGGTTCAATTACGATGTTCTCAGGGAATGGAGAGGGGAAGGCTCAGATCAGAACGAAGCTTTCATTGAATATCTTCTAACCTTCTATCCAAAGTATCTCCAAGGCTGGATTAACCTTGCGGATGAAGGTGGAGTACAGATAGTAGCCCCTGATCCATATTCCTATCCTCCTCCAAGACTTGGTAATGGCTTGGTAAATGAGAAGGCCATTACGCAAGAAATTGCTCAGTATGCTGGTCAGTTGGGATTAACAGGGAACAGCCCGGACATCATCAAAGAGAGGAATGAGCTGAAGAAAAGATTTTTCGGAATGTTCAACCTGGAGGTGCCAGCTGATGAAGTGGAAAATGAAGCAAACTAAAGAGCCGAATCTGAAGACTGAAGACAGAAATTGATTGTATGCTGATAAAGAGAGAAATTGTTTAAGTATGCTGATTGTATGCTGATAAAGAGAGAAATTGTTTAAGTATTTGGTAATGAACTAGTTAAAGAGATTCATTACTGAAGAAATTTGATATATGATTAAACTGTTGAGAAACTCTGAAATTGTTGAGAAATTCTCTGATCTAAGAAATAGTTGGGAGACAACCAATCTTGTAATAGGATAAACTGAAACCTGAGTATAGGTTATATATTTGTAACAAGATAGGTTTTGGCATCATCAAAAAGGGGGAAATTGTTGGGAGATGAATTTAATAAAAGATTATATGATTTTGATTAAGATCCCAAAACCCCTAAGTATGACATGTTCATAATGATCTTGATAGTTGAGTCAGGATTCAGTTATTAGAGTATTCAGGATGTTATCTGCAAAATGTATAGTCGTGAGATATAGTTCAGGATAGGTTTCAAGACTCAAGAACTCAAGATATGTTTAAAGAAGCTGAAGTTTCAAGATGAAACCGAAGTCTCTCAAGACTCAAGATGAAATCGAGAATCAAGACTCAAAGATGAAGACTCAAAAGATATCGGTCCAAGATAAATTTAAAAGACTTAAGACTCAAGACGCAAGATCAAGACCGAGAAATCAAGATCAAGAATATCAAGGCACATGAATTATCAAGACTCAAGTAATGTACTGAATGCTCAGTATGAACCTGAATGTTCCGAGGCACTGAATATATCTATCTGGAGGATGCAATACTGAGAGAAACGCGATGCCTTAGAAAGATAGATATTGCCAAGACATTCAAATGCAGACAAAAGGAACTAAGTCAGAAGTGTTGTTAAGATTATATCAAACTCGAGTTTGTAACCAAAAAAGAGCCGTTGAAGGTGTCTACCTTTAAATCAAGACAAAAGTCAAAAAGAGGAAGACGCGACATCGCACCATCTCGACATCGACAAAGGACAAGCAAAAAAAAAGATGTCGGATGTAACGAAAGTTCCAGATCGCAAAAAGTGAAGACCGGCTACATGAAAGGCTATTGCCCAGAAAGTGTTAGGGAGTTTCAGACCCTAAATATAGTCGTTTCACACACCATAAGAGGGAACTCACGAAGCTACACGGATAGTTTTCAAAGAGTGACCTTGGTGTATGCCTATAAATACTGGTGACCCTCTACATTGTAAGGTTACGGGAAATTTATACGCAACTCAAGAGCTCGAACTTATTCTTGCAAAAGTAAAGCACTCGAAATACCTTGAATTTCCCAAGTGCTTCTATATTGAAGAGAGCTCACTTTACTAAGCCTAGCCTGATAAGATTTATCCAAAGCTTAGTCGAGATATCCTAAACCTTTGCATTGTGCTTCATTGTAAAGGATATCTCATCCTAGTTGGAAACCAACCAAGAAACCCCAAACCCTTGAGAAGGTAGTTGGAGTGTGTTTGTTGGTGAGTAGAGTTGTAAAGAGTTAGTAAACTACGCGGAGTAGTCAGAAAACTCTAGAGGAGAAGTTAGTAAGCTACAGAGGTAGTCTGAAAGCTTGTGTGTGATTGAGTAAGTAAACTACGGAGGTAGTCAGAAAACTCAAGGTCGGGTTGAGTAAGTAAACTACGTGGAGTAGTCGAGAAAAACTCGGTACGAGTTGAGTAAGTAAACTACGAGGTAGTCAGAAAGCTCAGAAGTTGATAGTGAATTTCTCTGAAGAGTCGGAGAGAGTGGACGTAGGAGCTTGAGTCTCTGAACCACTATAATTGTTGTGTTCTTTATTGCTTTCCTTATCTTTGCTTATCTGTTGCATTGACCTGATTTTGAAAGCATACTTTTCACTGATATTCAGTTGGAATCAATCCACTGAAGTTGCATAAGTGAATCACAACCTAATCACTATTTCATAAAGGGAAGGTTTTTCAGCAAAGCTTAAAACGAGTATAATCTAAGGGCCAACCATTCCGCACGACTGAGTAGCTAGAACAGATAGTTATCAAACTGAACTCTCTTCTGAGGATTCAGTAAGTTAGTTATCTGATCCAAGCAATTCAGGATCTCTGACACTCAGGACTCAGTTGGGATTATCTGAGGTATCTGAAAGCGGCTCGGGATCCTTTGTCTCGATAGACTTTGACTCAGAGCGATCTGTGCTTCTCAGAACCTAATCTTCAGGATTATCTGACCCAAGCTGACCTCAGTAAGAAAAAGATTTAAAATCACTGAACACGTGTATTCCCCCCCCCATACACGTGTAAGACTCGTTTTCACCGGGACCAACAGTCTGCATTCTCAATCTCCATAGATCATAATTCTCAACTGAGAACATAGGTAGTTTCTTAGAAGGCATGATGAAATGGCCTTGTAAGATATCAGCAGTAAGATCTATTCAGTAGACCACCAAAGTCTCTAAGTAAACAAGACTATGGCTACCAAAGCAAGTGGTCAGTGAGAACCTGGCTCTAATACCACTTGTTGGTCCCGGTGTAAACGAGTCTCACACGTGATGGGGGGGTAATACACGTGTATAGTGATTTTTCAACTTTTAAAACTTTACTGAAATCTGTGAGTCAGGTTATCCTGAATTTCAGTCCTGAGAAGCACAAATTACCCTGAGTCAAAGTCTACAGAGATAATAACACTGAGCCGCTTTCAGAGACTTCAGATTAGCTCAACTGATTCTGAGTTTCTACAACATAGTCCAAATAAGCTTGGAGTAGATAATCATCTTACTGACTACTCAGGAGAGTTTATCAGTTTGACAACTATCTATACTAGCTTATCTTAGAGTGCGGAAAGTGTAGGCCCTAAGTTTATACTCGTTTTACTTTGCTGAAAATCTTTCCTTAATGATACAGTGGTTAAGGCTGTGATCAATTTTAATGCAAGTCCAGTTGATTGATTCCAACTGAATATCAGAAATGCTTTCAGTGAAATATGCAACAAGTACTAATGCAAAGCAGAAAGCAAATAACACAGCAAGTTATAGTGGTTCAGAGGCTCAAGCTCCTACGTCCACTCTCCCTGATCTTTAGAGAAATTCCTTAACACACTACTTCTACTACCTCAATCTTTCAGACTGAACTCAGGAGCTTACTAACTTTCTACTACGAGTTTTCAGATTGAACTACTGCAGCTTACTAACTCAATACACACACAAGCGTTCAGACTGAACAATCAGCTTACTAACTTCTTCTCTAGAGTTTTCAGACTGAACACAGCAGCTTACTTACTCTTTACAACTCTCACTTCCAACTACTACACACACAAACTTACCTAATCAAAAGGTTTGGGTTTTGGTTGGTTTCCAACTAAGGTGAGATATCCTTTTACAATGAAGACACAAGTAAAAGGCTAGGATATCTCGAACTAAGCTTTGGATAAGATTTTGAATCTAGGCTTAGAAAATGAGCTCTCTTCAATGATAAAACAGTTGGGAAATTCTAAGGGTTTTGAGTGCTTCACAAGAATGCTTGAATATGAATGAGCTCTGTGAGTTGCTTTGATTTCCCGTGACCTTGAAGTGTCCAAGGTCTCTGGTATTTATAGGCAACTCTCACGGAGTCTTCCTTTGAAAAACTATCCGTTGGAGAGATAGCATCTCGGGTTTCTTCTTTGAGTAATTAATGAACGGCTTTGTTAGGGTTTGAACGAGCCCTTGCATGCTTTAGGAAATATCTAGACAAGAAGCCAATCACCAATTTCTGTGAACAAGACAAATATCTATGCTGACATTTTTCAGGGAAATGTCGCTTTCAGTGTCAGTAAAGTACGTTGTTGTCGCCTCCTCATTGGTCGACATCTTCCTTTGAACAGAGTCAACCAACACTGAGTTGATATCCTCCTTAGTTTCCACGAATGTATAACATTCTCTTTGCATGTACTAAGAATGAACAAACACTATTTAACTCGAAGTGTTAAGTTCAGGGTCTTTTAGTTCAGAGTCTTCAGGGTCTTCTGATCTTCAGGATCTTCTGGTCTTTAGGATCTTCCAGTCTTCAGGCTCTACTAATCCTTTAGTATGATTTCGGTCTTTAGTATGTTTTAGTCTTCAGGGATCTTCTGAGAACTTTAGATAAATTCTGAAACCTAAATTATCCTGAACTATATCTGCCGACTATAGATGATGCAGATAGTCCTGAATCTTAACAATAATTTGAAACCTGATCATATACTATCAAGATTGTCCTGAAACATGTCATACTCAGGAGTTTTGGGATCTAATCAAAATCTTTATTAAATTCATCTCCCAACAGTTTTCCCTCGCACTATTTAAACCCTAGGTCTATTCTCAGAAAACCTTTCACATACACTATTCACAAATTACCCATTTGAGATCGAATTCTTGTCACTCTGCAAAACCGATTTCATTGATTCTCAAGCGATTCATTTCAAAACACTTTCATCCTTTTCGAATCGTTAACTGGTAATTATTTTACTGTGAATTGCTTTAAGCTTATATATGGGGTTTCATATGTTCATGTTCTTGTAATTATTTATGCTTATAAACTGTGAATCCTATTTTCTGGGAAATAGGTCTATGTTGCAATACTTGTCTTGTTCTTGCTGCTATGATATGTGACTTGTTGAATAGGGATACATGTGTAATGAGTTAGGCTTGTGTTCATATGATATCTACGTGAAGTTTATAAACAAACACAATCTAAAAATTTGCTCTTGATCAGAAATGGCTCATATTGTTAGTGTTAGTGTCCTAGAGACAATCCATTGTAAGGATATAATACTTGATGATATTCAGTTTGAATTAATGTTATAGTTAACTTAATATAAATGTATGGCAATACGCTTGTTTGAATATTATGTTTGATTGTTTGCATTTATCCATACAAGTGTTCCCATGAGTCATTGTTGTCGTTGAGGTTGTGAGAACTCAGATGACTTAAGCATGATTCTCAAATAGCCCCGATAAAGGATCATAAAGAATGGGATATTGATGATGCAATGGAGATTGGTGTGCGATCTGCATCATACTCTTTGAGAGTGTAGTAAGATCTCACTTACTACGAGATACTAGGTATCTCATGATGGATGCACAAATACCTTAGAGGGTATTGGTATACCCATCCGAGAAACCGTTTGATGTATTTCCACTATATGTGTCTACGGGTGTCTTGGTTAGTTGGAGCGATGTGATACTCCTTTGACTTGAGGTCAATACGCACGACATGTGTGGGATGATGAACTTTGACCATGACCGACGTTTGTACCCTTCCATGGGTAGATATGGCTTGGATTGGGTTCATCACGAAGTGCATGTGCGTGGTAGTTGAGCCAAGAATAGGATTCATTCCTCAATGTGGATTTAGAGAGAATACTCATCTTCTCATCATAATTGGATCAAAGTCATCGGCCGATGCACGTCAACTTAGACTTTGTGGCTAAGTGTGACATAAGTGATCAATTAGTGATTAGAGATAAATTAATTAAGTTATTTGAATAGACACTTCATCATGTTCAAGACTTAATCGAGTATTCGCGAATGAAAGGAGGAAATCGTAATAGTCCATGTTCCAGTTACTGGTAGTTGCACATTTCCTCGCAACATACCTCATATATTGAGAATGTCTGATTTATTGTCTAGGGTTCAATTAAGACCGTTAGTTTGACGAATCGCTCGATATATGAGGGCCTATGGGTCACACAACAAGTAACGGTTGTTTACTAATTATAGTTGGTTGATTAAATGTTAAATTAAATTTATTATTTAATTTATGGGGAAGTAGTTAATAATAGATTAATTTGAAATTAATTGTTATTAATATTTAATTAAATTGGATTTAATTAAATAAGATTTCTCAATAATAATATTTGAAATATTATTGTAGGATTTAATATATATGGAAACAAATCGTAGAGATTTGTCATATATGAAATTTAAATCCTTAGAGATTTATATGTGAAAAATAAATCTAAGAGATTTATATAAATAAAGATTAGGGATTTTATTTCCTAATTAGGTAAGATTGAGGCTAAAGCTAATCCTCTCCTATATATATGAGCTCTTGGGAATTCATAATACGTGAGTTCATATTTCTCCATAAAATCTCTAAGTTAGAATTTTCCTAGCAAATTCATCTCGAGGATTCAACGCTGGCAGATCTGTGCGAGCTAGTAAATGACTGTTACGCGGATACCATAGTTAAGGAATCCATGTACGAATTGCTGTAAGAATTCTATTTACGTTTACTCGTATTTAATTATGCAATTAACTGTTTGTTGTTGGTGAACTTTAATTTTCGCTACGCATGTATTACGTGCCTCTAAATTCCAACAGTGGTATCAGAGCTTTAGGCTCTTGATTAATTGCTAATTGAATTGGTTTTATAATAAAAAAAATTATAAAACTGTGCGGTCGGTAGCTCGCACAAGCCCGCACCTTTGCGTGCTACGGCGGATTGTACCCGCGGTGGCGTGACCCGCCTTCGACGCGACTCATGGAGATGCTCCCTATTTCGCTTTGTCTTGACGGTGGTCATTCAGGATTCATGTCGATGCACCCCAATTCGCTTTGATTCACGGCGGAGCGCCACCGACTCGTTTCGTTCAAGGGCGGCGCTCCTCGATCTCGCTCGATGTACGGCAGCATGCCCTTGTTTTTTATTCGATTTGAGGCGGCGCACCACTGAATCGCTCGATTTCTCATTTGAACCCCTCTGGTTGAATTCGATTCAAGGGGTCAACGGCCCTACGCGCGTCCCTTTTTTTTGCTCGTGGTGGCGAGTACTCCGCACGCGCCTAGCGGCGGCGGTAACTCGCACGCGCACACACTGCACCGATTGATGTTTCGTCCCTTTGGGTTTTGCATACTGTTGCCTGTAAATTTCGATTGGGTTGTTATTTGAACTGATTAAAATCGTGATTAATCGAACACTAATGGTTAAGCATGTTCTGCGAGTTATTTGGAATAATTCTGATGAACTGTGATGAATTATTGGATGGTTTTGGTTGATGCTGGTTGACCCGATTGGAAACGATTTTGGAAATTGGGCAGTGATGAGGGAGGGGCTGCTTTGCTAATTGAATTTCGAACAGGCCCCTCCGTGCAAATTTTAAAAATTCCACTTGAACCCCCTATATTTATTAATTAAAATTAAATTGGATTTAATTTGTTGAAATTGATAAAATTTGGGTTTTAATAAAATGTATTAGTTGGACTAATGACGGACTTAATTAATTGGATTAATTAAAGGGCTAATATTAATAATGAATTTAATTATTAAACTCAATTTTAAAATTCTGGTTTAGAGAATTAAACGAATTATCAATTCCCACTTGGTTAACTTGTTTTATATTCTGTTAACATTTTTACGTCAGCATTATAATTGTTTGGGTAGGCGGCGCCCAATAATTGTCGGGCCGTATTGGGTAGGCAGCGCCCATATAAATGTTAGTCTATGTAAATCATGTTTGGGTAGGCGGTGCCCAATAATTGCTCAAATGTGATGTAGATTAACATGTTAGATCTCGATTAAGCAATTAATACCCCGCCTTTAAAATGTTCCTCACTAAAATATGGTTTTCTCATTAATTTGATAAGATGTCTTCCATCAAAATTAAAATACCGGAGATTTTGTTCCAATGAGTACTTAAAGACCCTCGTCTTTTGCTCGGATCTACATCTAACGGTACTTTTATAGGGGCATGAAATGTCACCACTTGATGGTTTTAAACCAACTTAACTTCATTTCGATAGCCCTTGCGGGGAACAAAGGGTAAGTGACATCAGTCGAACTAGGTTTGACGAACTAGGAATTGTAGTTTTGTAATTGGTTTGGAGACCTACCAGTTATGCTATTGTAATGATCAGCCCTCGTTGGGATTATGATAGTAGGAATATGGATCCTAGTCCATTATAATTTATATTAGATATAAATTTGTATTCTTTCGATGAGGTCGTTGAATATGTGAAAATAATGGAGGCAAAATAAACAAAAAAGAAAGATCATGTTTATTTTGATTGCTGAATATTGATCATAGGAATTATGTGTTTTAATTCCCATTTTATTTTATTTCTCTTGGTTAGTTGAAATGTATAACTATTATTGAGATGTGTTTTGGAAACAAACTAAATTGGTTAGGCCAAATTTTCTGGACTGGCACCGAAACATGTGTTTGGTGCTAAGGCAAGAAAAGATTGAGTACGTGTTGGACACGTATGTCCCGGTTACCCTTAAAGCTGGTACTCTGAGAAAGCCACGTTTGACGTAGCAGCTCAGAAGAAGCATCAAGAGGATGCTTCCCAGGCTCAGTGTGTGAAGTTGCTCGGCATGACTCCCAATATACATAGGCAACATGAGAAAATGGATCTCTTCTACATGCTCCAACATCTGAAGGATCTCTTTGATTTTGAATCTCATTCTGAGACTTATGAAGTGGTGAGAGATCTGTTCAGATGCCGGTTAGATAAGGAAGGGAAAATTTCATCTCATGTGCTTAAGATGATAGGCCTAATTGATAAACTTGGTAATTTAGGCTTTGAGCTAAAAGACCAACGTTTTCATCTATGCTATCCTCCAGTTGCTCCCGGATTCATATTTTAGCTTCATTGTGAACTACAATATGAATAAGACGGATGCCACCGTGCCTGAACTTCACAACGTGCTCAAGATTTTTGAGTTCACTATCACTAAGATGGTGTTCAAAAGAAGGAGCGGGTAAACAAGGATGTGTGCCTCTACTGTAAGTAGAAGAGGGCACCGGAAGAAGGACTGTAAGGTTTTGGTTGCTGAAAAGAAGGCACTATGTGCTTCTAGCACTAGAACATGTATGTTTGTTATTAAAATAAACATGTCCACTAATAGCCTAACTATTTGGTATTGGATACCGGATTTGGCTCTCACATTTGCACTAATGTGAAAGGGCTCATATGTCATAGGACAGTTAGGGCGGGTGAAGTCGTCTTACACGTGGAAATGAAGCAAGAGTTGCTGACTGAACGTGTGCGAACTTATGTTAGACTTACCCCTTGGTTTTAGATTAGAACTTAATGATTGTCATCTAGTTCTTTCTATTTCGCAACATGTATTTGTTGCATTATGGATATGATGTTCTTAATATATAAAATAAAAGACTTAAACTTAGTAATCATGAAAACCTGACTTACTTATGGCATTGTAGAACTTGATCATATAAACGAGAAAAGAATTGCAACGTTAAGAAAGTTAGACTACTTAACCTCATTCGACTTTGAGTCTTATGGTAATTGTGAATCTTATCTCATGAGCAAGATGATCAACAGACCCTTTTATGGGAAAGGGGTGCATGCCAAAGAAGTTCTAGAGTTAATCTACAACGACGTTTGTGGACCATTGTCCACTCTAGCTAGGGTCACTTCGGATACTTCATCACTTTTACTGATGATTTCTCAAGATACGGATACGTGTATCTTATGAAACATAAATTCGAATCTTTTGAGAAATTCAAAGAGTTTAAGGCTGAAGTAGAGAAGCAACTTGGTAAGAGTATCAAGACTCTTCGATCGGAACGAGGAGGTGAATACCTTAGCCATGAATTCACTGATTACTTGAAGTTACATGGAATCCAGTCACAATGGACTACTCTCGGAACACCTCAGATGAACGGTGTGTCCGAGAGAAGAAACCAAACCCTGTTAGACATGGTGAGGTCCATGATGAGCTTTTCCTATCTTCCAACATTCTTATGGGATACGCGTTACAAACCTCAATTTACATTCTGAATAGGATTCCATCTAAATCGGTTGAGCATACACCATAGGAACCATGGTGTGGCAAGAAGCTAACTTTTACACATATCTAACATGGAGTTGCCCCGTGATTGTGAAAAGGATGCTTACCGACAAGTTGGAATCAAAAGGTGAAAAGGGTTACTTTGTGGGATATCCTAAAGAAACTAAAGGATATTACTTCTATCTACCTAAGAAATAATCAGTGATTGTTTCTAGGCAGACCAAGTTCCTCGAAGAAGACTATGTCTTTAAGGAACAAGGTCGTAAGCTGATAAAACTTGAAGAAATTCAAGAACCACAAATTAACAAAGAGACTGATATATTGTCAAAGCAACATGGCAAGGAATCAGTGGGAGCATTCAGCAACTTTCACGGTGGGAGTCTTTCACTAGGTGATTGTCTTTCAGTCAGTGGGAGCTTAATTGGAGTATGCCTGAATGAGAACAACATAGTTCAAACTCCCGCCCAAGAGGCAACTGAAAGTGTAGCTCTTGAGGACTCTCCGGACATTGATGAAATCAATGCACCACAAAATTTTCACGATCAGAATGTACAGCCTGCACAACCACAGCTCCGTAAGTCAATTAGGAATCGTACTCCGCCCATTAGATACGGTTTCCTCTTGGAGGAACTCATAATGTGGACATACCGGATAAGGACGATCCTAATACTTACTCTGAAGAAATATTAGATATTGATTCAGGGAATTGGCATGAAGCCATGAAATCCGAGATGGACTCGATGTACACCAATTAAATCTAGGACTTGGTTTAGTTGCCTAAAGGGGTTAGACCCATTTGCAAATGGCAAAGTACAAACCTACAAAGCTAGGTTGGTGGTGAAGGGTAATAGTCAACGCGAAGGCACTGACTATGATGAGACCTTCTCACCAGTTGCAAAGATCAAGTCCATTAGAATTTTACTTGCGATAACAGCACACTATGATTATGAGATTTGGCAGATGGATATCAAAACAACTTTCCTCAATGGAAACATTGATAATGAAGTGTTTATGACTCAACCGGAAGGTTTTACATCTAAGCCAAATTCTAATCTAGTATGCAAGCTAAAGAGATCCATCTATGGATTGAAGCAAGCTTCTAGGAGTTGGAATATCCGATTTGATGAAGGTATCAAGTCTTTTGACTTCTTTAGAAATTCGGAAGATCCTTACGTTTATCGTAAATGCAACGGGAAGAATATTATATTCATAATCATGTATGTCAGTGACATATTGATTTTGGAAAACAATATCCCGTTTATGCAGTCTGTTAAAGATTTGTTGTCAAAGACCTTCATGATGAAGGATCTTGGTGAAGCCTGCTATATCTTAGGGATCAAGATCCACATGGATAGATCCAAGAAGATGTTAAGGCTGTCACAGTCCACCTATGTAGACAAAGTGTTGAAGCATTTTGCGATTGAGAACTCTAAGAGAGGATCTCTATCGGCAAATCATGGGATAAAGCTATCAAAGAAGGATTGTCCTTCTGTTGAAGCTGATATCAAGCACATGAAAGATGTCTCATATGCATATGCAATTGGGTAAATCATGTACATCATGACTTGCACTAGCCCAAACGTGGCCTACGCTATCAACATCACTGATAAATACCAACAGAATCCGGGTGAGTCTCACTGGATTGCTGTCAAGACCATTCTGAAGTATCTTAGACGAACTAAAGAATGTTTCCTTGTCTATAGTAGACAGTCAGAACTAGTAGTCACTGGTTATACTGACACAAGTTTCCAATCCGACTGTGATGATTACAAATCACAGTCAGGTTACATTTTACTCTCAATAATGAGGCGGTCAGTTGGAATAGTTCCAAGCAAAAGGACCGCAGATTCAACAACCGAAGTTGAGTACATTGTTGTATCAGAAGCCTCAAGCAGGCTGTCTGGATTTTATAATTCTCAAGAGAACTAGGGGTAGTTCCGAGTGCTAGTTGTCTAATAAAGTTGTATTGAGACAACGTTGGTGTGATTGCGCAAGCACAAGAACCGAGATCAACAAGCATAAACGATCATGTACCTAGACTTATCGTTTGATCCTAGAGATCATAACGATAGGAGAAATAGAATTAAAATGTATTCCCACATATTTAATTTGGAAGATCATTTCACCAAAACACTGAGTGTTCATGTACACACTAGACATTTGATGGTCTAGGGGTTAGACATATAGGTGATTGACTCTAGTCCAAGTGGGAGATTGTTAATGTTAGTGTCCTAGAGACAATCCATTGTAAGGACATAATACTTGATGATATTCAGTTTGAATTAATGTTATAGTTAACTTAATATAAATGTATAGCAATACGCTTGTTTGAATATTATGTTTGATTGTTTGCATTTATTCATAGAAGTGTTCCCATGAGTCATTGATGTCGTTGAGGTTGTGAGAACTCAGATGACTTAAGCATCAAGAATGGGATATTGATGATGCAATGGAGATTGGTGTGCGATCTACATCATACTCTTAGAGAGTGTAGTAAGATCTCACTTACTACGAGATACTAGGTATCTCATGATGGATGCACAAATACCTTAGAGGGTATTGGTATACCCATCCGATAAATTATTTGATGTATTTCCACTATATGTGTCTACGGGTGTCTCTATTAGTGGGAGCGATGCGATACTCCTTTGACTTGAGGTCAATACGCACGACTTGTGTGGGATGATGAACTTTGACCATGACCGACGCTTGCACCCTTCCATGGGTAGATATGGCTTGGATTGGGTTCATCACGAAGTGCATGTGCGTGGTAGTTGAGACAAGAATAGGATTCATTCCTCAATGTGGATTTAGAGAGAATACTCATCTTCTCATCATAATTGGATCAAAGTCATTGGCCGATGCACATCAACTTAGACTTTGTGGCTAAGTGTGACATAAGTGATCAATTAGTGATTTGAGATAAATTGATTAAGTTATTTGAATAGACACTTCATCATGTTCAAGATTTAATTGAGTATTCGCGAATGAAAGGAGAAAATCGTAATAGCCCATGTTTCAGTTACAGGTAGTTGTACATTTCCTCGCAACGTACCTCATATATTGAGAATATCTGATTTATTGTATAGGGTTCAATTAAGACCGTTAGTTTGACTAATCGCTCGATATATGAGGTCCTATGGGTCACACAACAAGTAACGGTTGTTTACTAATTATAGTTGGTTGATTAAGTGTTAAATTAGATTTAATATTTAATTTATGGAGAAGTAATTAATAATAGATTAATTTGGAATTAATTATTATTAATATTTAATTAAATTGGATTTAATTAAATAAGAATTCCCAATAATAATATTTGGAATATTATTGTAGGATTTAATATATATGGAAATAAATCGTAGAGATTTGTCATATATGAAATTTAAATCCTTAGAGATTTATATGTGGAAAATAAATCTAAGAGATTTATTTAAATAAAGATTAGGGATTTTATTTCCTAATTAGGTTAGCTTGAGACTTAAGCTAATCTTCTCCTATATATATGAGCTCTTGGGAATTCATAATACGTGAGTTCATATTTCTCCATAAAATCTCTAAGTTAGAATTTTCCTAGCAAATTCATCTCGGGGATTCAACGCTGGCAGATCTGTGCGAGTTAGTAAACGAGTGTTACGTGGATACCATAGTTGAGGAATTCGTGTACGAATTGCTGTAAGAATTCTTTTTACATTTACTCGTATTTAATTATGCAATTAACTATTTGTTGTTGGTAAACTTTAATTTCCGCTGTGCATGTATTACGTGTTTACGTGCCTCTAAATTCCAATACATATGACTGCTATTCCTGGAATGGGAAAGAAAGTTTGCAACTTTGCTACCATGAAGAAGGACATAAATGATGAGAAATATGTCAGTTGGGATTATACTGGAAAGTATGCTTTTTACTTTGTATAATCAAAACTGAATTTCGGACTTATTTACTGAAATAAATTGTTTATCACTGATGCTTTAAATATCATTGAATGTTACATATATTTACTGCATAACTGTTCATTAAATAGTACGTGTTACATTGTAGTTAATTTAGTGATACCAGATCACAGAAGATTAAATTAACAGTCCCTTGTAACTAAAAGTACACCATTCACGACCTAGATGGAAATGAACAATCCATCGTGAAAGGTTGAAGTGTAAGGCTCAGATTGGCTTGTCTTGACTAAGAGATTACACTAGTGCATGACTGATGCACTGAATAGGACCTACAGGAGGACAAATTCTTCAGAAGTGAACAAGGAAGAATTAGACCTCAGTGGTTCGTTATTTCTTAATCTTCGTTCTTTAAATAGGATCACGTGTGGTTGGTAATTATTGCTTTGACTTATCATGGGTAGAGAATCAACGAGATTCAATACTTTTTATCTTGGGCAATATTATTGGTCACATGTGATTGCTAAGATTTAATACGGAGAATCGTGTGCAAGTACGCTTGTTCGATTTGCCCCCTTGGGAGGTTCATAAGATTTATCATACCAAATCTTGCAAGTGGAATTAGTTTCTGGTATGGATAATAATGTTGAATCGTTCTTTGACCAAGGACAAAAGATATTAATTAACGGAAACCTATTTCAGTGGCTAGAATTAATTAATGGGCTAGATAATCTTAAACAAGGGAAATAATAACCGGGAGCCATATTGACTGTAATATGGGTTAAGATGGATAGTGCAATACTAATTATGTAGTGGGATTAATTAATATTTATGGGATTGAATAAAATTGTGGCTCAATATTGATAATTCAAGATCCATTGGAAGGTCCAATCTTAATTCTCCTAAAGGCCCCCTGAGTAGCCCAACATATAGTCCAATAACTGAAAAAGGTGTTAAAATAAAATAAATATTGTTGCTTATTTTTCCTCAATATTTTCAAAATTTATGGATAAAAGGGGAGAAAGATTTTCTTTGAATTTTGGTATGGAATGAAGATATGTATTCTTGGAATACAAGAATATCTCATTAAATTCAAGAAATCTCCCACTTGGTTATTCATGAAGATAATTTCTAAATTTTTGAAATATAAAGGGCAAGAAAGATTTTCTTGATTTTCTTGAAAAGATATTATGGAAGATATGTATTTCTTGAAATACAAGAATATCTCATAAATTCAAGAAGATCCAAATCTTGGATTGCCTATTATTTTCGAAAATATCCCATAACAAAGAGTAGGTGGAATTTTGTGGAATATTATAATTATAGGAAAAAGAATATAAGAGATATATTTAAGATTTCTTGGAGATCAAGGAAAAGATTTTTCCACATTATTTTCTACCCAAAATTTCGACCACCTATGCTCTATAAATAGACGATGACTCTTTCACTCCCAAGAACAATTCCATGTGCTGGAAAAATTAGTAAATCCACAAAGGTGGTGCAACATAATTTATTTTCCTTTTGTTAATTGTTCACAAGTGTCCTACCACCGGATAGAATAAGGAATAAGGGAATACTTGGGAAGTTCTTTTGGTTAGTCTAATCAGCCAGACCATTGCCGTCCCAAGAGGTACGTTCACGTAAACTCATAGAATTTTGCATGCGTAGGATTTACGTGAATTAATTATATGCATGATTTGTTGTTGGATTATTATTTGAATTAATATAGGATTAATTCATGCTAGTAATAATTATAACAATTAAATTTGTATTTAAATATTCACCCCGAATAGATCTGTGCAACTTATTCCCCAACAACTGGTATCAGAACCACGGTTTTGGGCTCTGAATTTTTTAAATTGTAATTTAATTCGCTGTCATTAAATTTGAAATTGGATAGTAGAATTGCTAGATACTTTTTGCGGTATCCAATTGTCATGGAATTTAATGTGTTTATTTATGCATGCATATAAATTGTGGTTTTTAATTCGATTCGTTCGGATTCGTTTTGCCTCGTGAGAAAATCCTCGAGTAGATTAGAATTTATTTGATTTGATCAATGTAATAGACTAGTCTAGATCTAGGTTTATTTATTTTTTGTAAATAAATTGTAACCGATCGAAACGGAGGATCGAGACGAAGAATTAAAGGATAAAATCGAATCGGCGAGGCGGCAAAAGGCTGCGAGCCAAACGTGCTAAAGGAGGCAACGCGGACGCCAAGACAGCACGCGACAGCGCGGGGCGCAGGCCGAGGGCCGAGCGCGCGCGAGGATCAAGGCCACGCGACACGGGCGGGCGTAAGGCGACGCTGCACCGCGGCGCGAGCTGGGCGGGCGGACGAGCGAAGGCCACGGGGCGCTGGCTGACGCGCAGTTCGGCCCGCTTCCGCGGCAAGGCAAGGGGCGAGGCTACAAGAGAGCGCAAGACGTCGCCGAAAGTAATCGCCGGACCGCCGAGGCGGTGCCGAGGCACAAAAGGGCGCTCGCCGAGGTGTGCCGAGGTCGCCGAGGCCGACTTGGCCGAGTGGCCACCGATCGGGCGCGTGCATCCCTACCGCGAAGCTACTTGGCGTGGCGTTTGGAGATGGAGTTCTTTTCTAGACGATCGAGTGGGAGAAATTCAAGATGGCGTTTCTTGAAGATCAAGCCAAGAAAAATCAAACCATGACAATTGGATAATTTGTGTCAAATATGTTTATTTTTCTGCTTTGCTTGATTTACTATTGAGTTATCTTGTGCTTTATTTAATTTGTTTAAATGTGTTTGCATGAGAGTTGCCCAATGAAAAATCTCACCTTCAAAAATTACTAAGTATGTTTAAATAATTAATTGACAATTTTATTCCGGATAATAAAATTGTATTAATTTTGACCTCCATGATTTATTTATTTGTGAATTCTTTTGGAGAAATTCCCCCCACGGGACGGTCAAAAGTTAGCTTTCACATGAATAAATTCCAAATGGATGATTGTGAATTATTACTAGTGGCGACGATGACCCTCCCCACGAGGCTCGTTCAATACGAAATAATAATCCTGTATTTAATCATGGTTATTACTTAGGTATAAAATTGATATGCATATACTTCCTCAAGTCCTGTCAATTTTATATTGGTCAAGTGAGCCAACTATTAATCTGGATATTAAAGGTTTGTAACTGTTCTTGTTTGTAACCCTGCTTGAATGTGTTTAAATAATTACCCACCCCACGTGGCTTATTTAAACTGTTTTGAGATGTTGGCTGATGCATGTTCATATTTTTTTTGAGATTTTAATATGATGCATGTGATCAAACCTTGTGATATATTTGTGCTTATGCATATTATTGTTTATTTCAGTTCATCATGTCTCAACCTTTTAATCCACTATTCAATATACTTAAAGACAATTTGCTTCTTGGTGAAAACTTTGTTGATTGGAATCGAAAAACTTACTATTGTCCTCATCGCACAAAGCCATAACGGGTTCTCACTACACCTAAACAATAGGAAAAGCCAAAAGATGAGTCCACTAAAAGCGGTTAAGAAAGAGTATCCGACCGGGAGGCGTTCAACGAAATGGCAAAGTGTACCATCTTGGCTTCTATGTTAGATGTGTTGCAACACCAATACCGTAAACGTTGAGACCGGGCGCAGACATCATGACTAGTCTTAAAGCGATGTTTCAACATCGTAGGTGTGGCTCGTCGGATCACCATGAGGGACTTGCTCTCTATGAAAATGGTGGAGGAACGCCCGTAAGGGAGCACGTTCTCCAGATGATGGCTCACCTTAACAAACTTGAGGTACTTGGTACTGAATACGATATCAAGACCCAAATCGATTTCGTGCTCCACTCTCTGCCGAAAAGTTTTGAGCGATTCAGTGAACTACCGGATGAATAATCGAAGTTCTCGATGCCCGATTGTAAGCTTTAGTCTCGGCCGGAGGCGATATTGGGGCAATAAAGCCAAGCCTTGGTGGAAATGGACCTTCTTCTTCTTCTAGGCCAAGGGGTGGTAAGAACAAGAAAAGGGACAAAGGCCACAAGCAAGTGAATTCAAGTGTTGCCAATGGCAAAGAAAGGGTGAAGAAGGGTGGAGGTGTGAACAAGCCAGCTAAGGGGAAGTGCTTAAACTGCGGTGAAAAAGGACATTGGAGGTCAGCCTGTTCCAAACCCAAAAGGAATGGAAAGAAAGGTAATTCTCACGCACTAGTTGTTGAAACTTGTTTAGCGGCGTATGCCTCCCATTTATGGGTGGTGGATATGGGATCCACTGATCATGTTTGTTTCACATTACAGGGGTTCAAGCGGACCAAGAACTTAGTGGGAGTGAGATCCTCATCACATCGGGCGATGCTACGAGAGTGCAAACCAAGCGATGGGAGAAGTGCACCTGTCTTTTAAAGACAGAGTTTTAATTTTAAGAGATGTTCTTTACGTTCCAAGTTTTAGAAAGAATTTGATTTCAGTTTCTAAACTTTTTCTTGATGGATATTCGGTTACTTTTAATAAATTTGTTACCATTTCTCTTTTTGATAAATTTATCTGTCATGGAACGTTGTCGAATAATCTCTATACAATTAACTGTGCACACCACTCACGAAATGCATCCTATAACACATCAACTATTTCCGAGAAAAGAAAACGTTCATCAGACGTGAACAAAACACTTCTATGGCATCTGAGATTAGGTCATATAAATCCAAAGAGGATCCAAAGGTTGGTGAAAGACGGTTCACTGGAGTTTCTCCAAGTTGAACCAATTCCAACCTGCGAATCATGGTTGGAGGGTAAAATGACCAAGAGGGCATTTGGAGCCAAGGGGAATAGAGCCAAAGAAGTGTTAGAGATCGTTCACACAGATGTATGTGGTCCAATGTCAACCAAAGCGAGAGGAGGTTATGAGTATTTTGTCACTTTTATTGATGATTACTCAAGGTACGGTTATATTTTCCTTATGAAGCATAAATCTGAGACTTTTGAGAAATTCAAAGAATTTAAGGCTCAAACAGAGAATCATAGGGAAAAACGTATCAAGTATCTATGATCCGATCATGGAGGCGAATACCTCATCGATGAGTTTTTGAACTACTTATCTGATGAAGGGATTGTATCCCAGCTCACTGCACCCGGAACCCCTCAACAAAACGGGGTTGCAGAGCGAAGAAACTGAACTCTTTTGGAAATGGTTAGATCTATGATGAGTTATGCGGATCTACCCAAGTCGTTCTAGGGTCATGCCTTGGAAACAGCAGCCTACATTCTGAACTTGGTGCCATCCAAATCGGTACCCAAAACTCCCAAAGAATTGTGGACCGGGCGCAAGCCTAGTTTGAGACACATGAGGATTTAGGGGTGTCCGGCCTACGTGTTGGACAAGGAAGCTGGAAAATTGGATCCTCGATCAGAATTAAGGTTGTTTGTGGGATACCCCGAGGGAACAAAAGAGTGTATGTTCTATGGTCCTGAAGATCAAAAGGTGGTAATAAGCACCCACTTTAGATTTTTGGAAGAAGACTATATGAACAAAAGAAGACCCAGAAGTGAGATTACCTTAAATGAGCTAAGGGGGATAACCTCAATGCCAATTGTACTAGATGACATACCAAACGACACACTTACACAATCGGAACCTCGTCGTAGTGGGAGGGTTGTGAAACAGCCAGAGAGATTCATGGGAATAGGAGAGTCCTTGGACTTGATTCCCGGACAAGATGAATCAGACCCATGGACATATGACGAGGCAATCCAAGATAAGGATGCCGATTCTTGGCAAACAGCAATGAAAGCCAAAATGGGTTCTATGTTTCATAACAGAGTGTGGGAGCTAGTCGAACCACTTAATGGGGTCAAACCCATTCGTTGCAAGTGTGTGTATAAGAGAAAAAGAGGACCGGATGGGAAGGTGGAAACCTTCAAAGCAAGACTAGTGGCGAAAGGTTATACTCAGAAAGAATGGATCGATTATGAGGAACCTTTTTCGCCCGTAGCCATGCTTAAGTCTGTTGGTCCTGGTGCAAACGAGTCTTACACGTGTATGGGGGGGGAATACACGTGTTCAGTGATTTTTAAAACTTTTCTTTTACTGAGGTCAGCTTGGGTCAGGATGTCCTGATGATTTGGTCCTGAGAAGCACAAATCGCTCTGAGTCAAAGTCTATCTGAGACAGTGATCTTGAGCTGCTTTCAGATACCTCAGATAATCCCAAGTGATCCTGAGTTTTCAGAGATCCTGAGTTGCTTGGATCAGATAACTAACTTACTGAACCCTCAGAAGAGTAAGTTCAGTTTGGTAACTATCTGTTCTAGCTACTCAGATGTGCGGAATGGTTGGCCCTTAGTTTATACTCGTTTTAAGCTTTTGCTGAAAACCTTCCTTTTAATGGAATAGTGATTAGGCTGTGATTCAATTCAGATGCAGCTTCAGTGGATTGATTCCAACTGAAATAACAGTGAAAATATGCTTTCAAAATATATGCAACAGTTAAGCAAAGCAAAACAGAAAGCAAAGAACACAGTAATTTATAGTGGTTCAGAGACTCAAGCTCCTACGTCCACTCTCCCTGATCTCTTCAGAGAAATTCACTAATCACTTCCTAAGGCTTTCTGACTACCTCTGTAGTTTACTAATCTTTCTAGTTTTGAGCTTTACTAACTCAAAAACTCACACTAGCTTTCTGTTTATCCAAGATAGATTACTCACTTCTTCTCTTAGAGCTTTCTGACTACCTCAATGTAGTTTACTCACTCTTTACAACTCCAATCTCACCAACAATCACACTCAAACTACCTTACAAAGGGTTTGGGGTTTCTTGGTTGGTTTCCAACTAGAATGAGATATCCTTTACAATAAAGAATAATGCAAAGGCTAGGATATCTCGACTAAGCTTTGGATATATCTTATCAAGCTAGGCTTAGTGGAATGAGCTCTCTTCGATTTAAAGCACTTGGGAAATTCTTGGGTTTTCGAGTGCTTCAACTTGTAATAATTTGAGCTCTTGAGTTGCTTACAAATTTCCCTTAACCTTACAATGTAGAAGGTCACAAGTATTTATAGGCATACACCAAGGTCACTCTTGAAAAACTATCCGTTGGAGAGATAGCTTCGTGAGTTTCCTCTTATGGTGTGTGAAGAACGGCTATATTTAGGGTTTGTGACTCTCTAACACGTTTTAGGCAATAGCCTTTCATGTAGCCTGTCTTCACTTTTTGCAGTCTGGAACTTAGTACTTCTGACATCTTTTCAGTGACCTGTCGTTGTCAGTGTCAGTATGGTACAGTGTTGTCTTCCTCTTTTTGACTTTTGTCTCCAGTTTAAAGGTAGACAACTCAACGGCTCTTTTGGTTACAATCTCTGAGTTGATATAACCTTAACAACACTTTGTCTTAGTTCCTTTTGTGCATTTGGGCAATATCTATTTTTCTAAGGAATCACGATCTTCTCAGTATTGAATCCTTCAGATAGATATTTTCATTGCCTCGAAACATTCAGGTTTATACTGAGCATTCAATACATTACTGAGTCTTCAGTAATTACTGTGCCTTCAGTATTCTTGATCTTCATTTCTTCAGTCTTCTGTCTTCTGTGTCTTCAGAGTCTTCTGAGTCTTCAGGGTCTTCTGAGTCTTCAGGGTCTTCTGAGTCTTCAGCGTCTTCTGAGAATTCACAGATATACTGACTGTTATACTGAGTCTTCATGTTGAGTCTTCAGTTCCTCAGTTTCATACTGAGTCTTCAGTATCTCAGTTTCATACTGAGTCTTCAGTATCTTAGTTTCACACTGAGTCTTCAGAAACTTCAGTTTTATACTGAGACTTTGGTTTCTTCAGAAACTTTCTGAGTTCTTCAGAATCTTCAGATCCTAACCTGATCTATATCTGCTGACTATACATTGTGCAGATATCATCCTGAATATTCTAAAACTGAATCCTGACTCAACTATCAAGATTATCCTGAACATGTCATACTCAGGGGTTTTGGGATCTAATCAAAATTATATCTTTATTAAATTCATCTCTCAACAAAGTCCATCCGAATTCTCTTATCGATTGCTGCGCTTCTCGACTTTGAAATCTGGCAGATGGATGTCAAGACAGCTTTCCTTATGAAGAGATCTATATGCAACAACCCCGAGGCTTCATTGAAAAAGGCCAAGAACACCTAGTTTGTAAGCTCGTGAAGTCCATTTACGGACTCAAACAGGCATCCAGAGCTTGGAACAAATGTTTTGATCATGTTATAAAGTCTTTTGGGTTCGATCAAAACGAGTTCGAAAGTTGTGTGTACAAAAAGCTTGTCAGAACTGCATTAGTATTCTTAGTACTATACGTAGACGACATTCTGATCATCGGGAATGATGTAAAGGTGTTATTAGATGTAAGGGCATGGCTTTCAAAATAGTTTGATATGAAGGACTTATGGGAAGCCGCACACATCCTTGGGATCAAGATCACTCGAGATCGCAAGAAAAGGATGATAGGCTTATCGCAAGCTTCATACATAGACACTGTCTTGAAACAATTCAGCATGCAAGATTCTAAGAAAGGCTTCGTACCTTTCAGACATGGAATTCATCTATCAAAGAAAATGTGCCCTAAGACGCAAAAGGAGATAGATGACATGAGAGGCATTCCTTATGCTTCGGCTGTTGGAAGCCTTATGTATGCATTGCTGTGTACGAGACCGGATATCTGCTTTGCCGTTGGCATGGTGGCAAGATATCAAAGTAACCCGGGGAAAGAACATTGGACGGCAGTTAAAAACATTCTGAAGTATCTAAAAAGAACTCGGGATAGAATGTTGATTTATCAGTCAGATAGTTCAATCCCCATCGGCTACACGGACTCGGATTTCCAATCAGACATAGACTCCAGAAAATCTACCTCCGGAAGTGTGTTTTGCATGGGGGGAGGAGTCGTGACATGGAGAAGCATCAAGCAGAAATGCGTCACAGATTCTACCATGGAAGCCGAATATGTAGCTGCTTGCGAGGCAGCCAAAGAAGCAGTTTGGCTCAAGAACTTCCTATTGGACTTGAATGTGGTTCTGAATTTGCCCAGTAGAATCACTGTTTATTGTGACAATGCCGGAGCAGTTGCAAATTCAAGGGAACCACGAGCCCACAAAGCCAGCAAACACATTGAAAGGAAATACCATCTTATACGAGATATCGTTAAGAGAGGAGATATAGATGTGGCAAAGATAGCGTCAGAAGACAACCTAGCAGATCCATTCACAAAGGGTCTGCCTCTGAATACATTCGAGAGACATGTGGAAGGAATGGGTGTCAAGACCGTTGTCAATCTGCTTTGAGTATAAGTGGGAGAAATTATTAGGTTAGTGTAGGTGACATTAGATATCACAAATTAGGAACTACACGAGACATGTTGTAGTATACTTAAAAGCAGACTTTGAGTATAAGTGGGAGATTGTTGGGATTATACTGGAAAGTATGATTTTTACTTTGTATAATCAAAACTGAATTTCTGACTTATTTACTGAAATAAATTGTTTATCACTGATGCTTTAAATAACATTTAATGTTACATATATTTAATGCATAACTGTTCATTAAATAGTACGTGTTACATTGTAGTTAATTTAGTGATACCAGATCACAGAAGATTAAATTAACAGTCCCTTGTAACTAAATGTACGCCATTCACGACCTAGATGGAAATGAACAATCCATCGTGAAAGGTTGAAGTGTAAGGCTCGGATTGGCTTGTCTTGACCAAGAGATTACACTAGTGCATGACTGATGCACTGAATAGGACCTACAGGAGGACAAATTCTTCAGAAGTGAACAAGGAAGAATTAGACCTCAGTGGTTCGTTATTTCTTAATCTTCGTTCTTTAAATAGGATCACGTGTGGTTGGTAATTATTGCTTTGACTTATCATGGGTAGAGAATCAACGAGATTCAATACTTTTTATCTTGGGCAATATTATTGGTCACATGTGATTGCTAAGATTTAATACGGAGAATCGTGTGCAAGTACGCTTGTTCGATTTGCCCCCTTGGGAGGTTCATAAGATTTATCATACCAAATCTTGCAAGTGGAATTAGTTTCTGGTATGGATAATAATGTTGAATCGTTCCTTGACCAAGGACAAAAGATATTAATTAACGGAAAGCTATTTCAATGGCTAGAATTAATTAATGGGCTAGATAATCTTAAACAAGGGAAATAATAACCGGGAGCCATATTGACTGTAATATGGGTTAAGATGGATAGTGTAATACTAATTATGTAGTGGGATTAATTAATATTTATGGGATTGAATAAAATTGTGGCTCAATATTGATAATTCAAGATCCATTGGAAGGTCCAATTTTAATTCTCCTAAAGGCCCCCTGAGTAGCCCAACATATAGTTCAATAACTGAAAAGGGTGTTTAAAATAAAATAAATATTGTTGCTTATTTTTCCTCAATATTTTCGAAATTTATGGATAAAAGGGGAGAAAGATTTTCTTTGAATTTTGTTATGGAATGAAGATATGTATTCTTGGAATACAAGATTATCTCATTAAATTCAAGAAATCTCCTACTTTGTTATTCATGAAGATAATTTCGAAATTTTTGAAATATAAAGGGCAAGAAAGATTTTCTTGATTTTCTTGAAAAGATATTATGGAAGATATGTATTTCTTGAAATACAAGAATATCTCATAAATTCAAGAAGATTCAAATCTTGGAATCTTGCCTATTATTTTCGAAAATATCCCATAACAAAGAGTAGGTGGGATTTTGTGGAATATTATAATTATGGGAAAAAGAATATAAGAGATATATTCAAGATTTCTTGGAGATCAAGAAAAGATTTTCCCACATTATTTTCTACCCAAAATTTCGACCACCTATGCTCTATAAATAGGGGATGACTCTTCTATAAATAGGGGATGACTCTTTCATTCCCAAGAACAACTCCATGTGCTGGAAAAATTAGTAAATCAACAAAGGTGGTGCAACATAATTTATTTTCCTTTTGTTAATTGTTCACAAGTGTCCTACCACCGGATAGTCGAACAAGGATTAAGGGAATACTTGGGAAGTTCTTTTGGTTAGTCTAATCAGCCAGACCATTGTCGTCCCAAGAGGTACGTTCACGTAAACTCGTAGAATTCCGCATGCGTAGGATTTACGTGAATTAATTATATGCATGATTTGTTGTTGGATTATTATTTGAATTAATATGGGATTAATTCATGCTAGTAATAATTATAAGAATTAAATTTGTATTTAAAAATTCACCCCGAATAGATATGTGCAACTTATTCCCCAACAATGTCATCTTCAACGCCACCACCGATCCAGAATCACTCGAGATTTTGGAATGTCTGCGTGCTTCGGGGTTGGAACAACTATGCTATAGACATCAATACATCGTCTATACACATGAGGCGCTAGAATTCTTATACAATTTAGGGAAAACAGAAGATAAACAGTTAAAATCTTCGGTTGAAGGAATCAGATTTGAAGTAACGGATAATGATCTAAGGAGGATTTTCAACCTCCCTTCTGGAAGAAATGCTCCGGATGAATACAGATCGTCAGTGGACGAAAAGGAATTTCTGAAGACAGTGTTTTTAAGGCCAGCCAACAAAGATCAACTTGTCAATGCCAAAGCTCCCCATCTGAAAAGGAAGTACAGACTTCTTTTTCAGGTAGTGTTGGTCCCGGTGCTAACGAGTCTCACACGTGTATGGGAGGGGAATACACGTGTTCAATGATTTTTCAAACATTTTCTTCACTGAGGTCAGATGGGTCAGGTTATCCTGATATTTTTGTCCTGAGAAGCACGGATTGCCCTGAGTCAAAGTCTACTGAGACAATGATCCTGAGCTGCTTTCAGAAGCTTCAGATTAACCCAACTGATCCTGAATTTATCAGAGATCCTGAGGAGCTTGGATCAGATAATTATCTTACTGAACACTCAGTAGAGTTAGTTCAGTTTGGTAACTATCTATTCTAGCTACTCAAGTGTGCGGAATGGTTGGCCCTAAATTTATACTCGTTTTAGCTTTGCTGAAATATCTTCTTCCTTTAATAAAACAGTGATTTAGGTTGTGACCAATTTTATGCGATTCAAATTGGATTGGTTCCAATGAATATCGATGAAATATGCTTTTCGATGAAAAATGTGTAACAGATAAAATGCAGTACAAAAAGCAAACAACACAACAATTATAGTGGTTCAGAGACTCAAGCTCCTACGTCCACTCTCTCTAATCTTCAGAGAAATTCCTTAACCACTTACTAAAGCTTTCAGGCTAACTCACTGTAGCTTACTCACTTTTCTACCTTGAGTTTTCTGGCTGACTCACTGCAGCTTACTAACTCAAACACACACAAGTGTTCAGACTACCACAAGTAGCTTACTAACTTCTTCTCTAGAGTTTTCTGGCTAACTCACTGTAGCTTACTCACTCTTTACAACTCTAACTCACCAACAAGACACACACAAACTACCTTAACAAAGGGTTTGGGTTTTGGGTTGGTTTCTAACTAGGGTGAGATATCCTTTACAATAAGAACTAATGCAAAGGCTAGGATATCTCTTCTAAGATTTGGATATATCTATCAATCTAGGCTTAGAATAGTGAGCTCTCTCCAATGTGAAACACTTGAGAAATTCTAGGGTTTTCGAGTGCTTCAATTTGCAATAATACGAATGAGCTCTTGAGTTGCTTTGAAATTTCCTGTAACCTCTCAATGTAAAAGGGTCTTTGGTATTTATAGGCAATTTCACCAAGGTCACTCTTTGAAAAAACTATCCGTTGGAAGAGATAGCTTTATGAGTTTCCTCTTCTGGTGTTTGATGAACGACTATTTTTAGGGTTTGAACACTCCCTTGCATGTTTTAGAAAATATGCAGTCATGTAGCCAATCATCAATTTTTGCAGTCTAGAACTTAGTACTACTGACATAATTCAGGGTCCTGTCGCTTTCAATGTCAGTGAAGTACAGTGTTGTCTTCCTCTGATTGGTTCTTGTCTTCAGTGAATGTAGACAAATAAAACGGCTTTTTTTATCAATCTCTCTGAATGAGACAACCTTAAACAACACTTAGACTTAGTTCCTTTTGTCTGCACTAGGATGTTTTGGGCAATATCTACTTTTACGAACATGTGCGTTTTTTCGGTTTTGTAGTCTTGAGATAGATATTATTCGGTGCCTCACGAACATTCAAGGTTATCTTGAGTATTGATATCTTCTCGATTCTTCAAGAACTCATCGAGTCTTGAGTGTCTTGACAGACTTCATTGAGTCTTGATGTCTTGACAACTTCATCGAGTCTTGATGTCTTGACAACTTCATCGAATCTTCAGTGTGTCAAAGAACTTCTTGAGTCTTGATGTCTTCGCAACTTCTATCGAGTCTTGAGTGTCTTCAAACAACTTATCGAGTCTTGTGTGTCAAAGAACTTCATCGAGTCTTGATGTCTTCAAAGAACTTCATTGAGTCTTGATTGTCTTCAAAGAACTTCTTCATCGAGTCTTGATTGTCTTGAAGAACTTATCGAGTCTTGAGTTCTCGATTCTTTAGTTACTCAGTACCTTCTGAGTTCTTCAGTAACTTCAAGATCTAACCTGATCTATATCTGCTAACTATACATTGTGCAGATATATTCCTGAATAATCTATGCTGAAACCTGACTCAGACTATCAAGATTATCCTGAACATGTCATACTTAGGGGTTTTTGGGATCTAATCAAAACTTCTTTATTAAATTCATCTCCCAACAGATAGTCTCGGAAGTCATTCTGCGTATCTCTTTCAGCCCGGATGCTCTCACTTCAGTAAAGCAAGGCGTTATTAACGACTGCAATTATTGAGAAAGCTCAAGACATGAATTGGCTTGGGTTGTTCAAGCATAGGTTACTAAGGGAAGCTGACAAGTTTGGAGTCAATGCACAAAATGTTGTGTATTTGACGAAAAAATGCTCCTAACATACACAAAGTGTTAATGATTTTGACTGACAAACTGCCGAACTATCAGTGGGCTGAGGAAGGGAAGAAGGTATACTTGGCGAAGTATAAAACTCCTCTTCTGAAAGATGAAGAGATTTCAGGACAGACAAATGATGATCCTGTTCCCTATGTGCCCAAGACTAGGGGCGAAGGTAAAGGCAAGAAGGCTAAAGCTGGAACGTCTTCTGTTCAGTCAGAAGCTCAGGAAGAGGTTGCCCCAAAGCGGACTTTGAAGTGAAAGCAACTTTCCACGAAGCCTGCTGAGAAGGAGAAGAGGCAAAAGAAGATAACCACTCTATTGCCAAGGGTTACTGGAAAACCCTCAGAAGAAGTGCCTGGAGAAACTGATGTTGGATCAATTGAGAAAGGGAAAGAGGTCACACAGATTGAATCTGAGGAGGAGATGGCTGTCAGTTCGGAGTGAACTGCAAGCATTGATCGAGAAGCTATGCAGGAGGAGGAAGAAGCTGAGCAGATGGAAACATCTGATTTTGAAAAGGATGGAGAGGAAGGTCAAGGAGAAGGCGGAGGAGAAGAATTGGGAGAGGAACAGGCTGGAGAGCCAGAACCGTTAGATTCTGTCCCTATTAGCTCAGTGTTCAGAAGAGCCAGATCACCTACCCCAACATCAAAATCACCATCACCTTCACCTGCAAAAGCCAAATTCCTATCACCCCCACCAGCCCAGAAAACACCATCGCCTATACAACAAAGCCCTCACCCTCAACCTACCCCACAACCCACTCAACCAGAAATAACTTCCACATCAGAACCCCAGCCAGAAACCCAACCTGAGAATCATCTAGAATCTCCCATAGCCAGTAAACCACAAACTCCAACACCCACACCAGAAAAGCCTTCAGAAGAGATTCCTAGCTTGTTCAAGAACCCGAACAAGTAGAAGAGCTATTTATGTCCATCTCTCCCAATCCATTCAATAAAAAGACCCTGTTGGAGTCACCTGAACAAGTACACCCAACTGTGTACTTCTTGAGAAGACAGGTGAATGCTTATCTGGACAGGAGCTTTCCTGATCTAGTTAACCATTCAGGGATCAGACAACAGATTGAAGACATTTTCTTCTGGAAAGATGTCAGACTCAAGGACATTGAAGATTTTCTGATTCTGATGGAAGCCTTGGGATCAGACTACTTCGTAGACTTGTAGATGAAAGCAAAGGTGTCTGTAGGAGTTGAGAGTGCTCTGGATCTGGAATCTGATGAGGATATCAGATGGTTGGTGAATCATAAACTTGGAGTTTCTAATGAGACAGATGTGACCCAGACTATCTGGGATATTGCTCAGGAATACTTGGAAGATGAGCAAGCTGCCGATGAACCAGTTGAGGGTGTTGCAAATGAGACCCTAACTGGAGAGGCATCAACATATGGTAAGGTTGTTGCCATATATTCTAAAATCCTAGGTCTTCTTTCGAAGACTATTCAGGATGGGGTGAAGATATCTGTTGAGACCCAATTCAACAGTTTGGCAACTAGTCTGATGGAGAAGTTTGAAGAGAGAACAAAGTCTCTCGTAGAGGCAGAAAGGAAGTTGATGATTGAAAAGCTTCTGCACATGCATGATGAGATATCTGGCAGAATAATGAAGAGAGTAGATCCACTAACAGATAAGCTCGTAGCTGAGGTGTCCATCCTTTCTGACATTGGGACTCTACTAGAAGAAGTATTCAAATCTTTAGACAAGACAGGTACTAGTCTTGATTCTGCATGGAGAAGATTTGAAGGTTACATGATCAGGGCCATAAAATCTCTGGAGTCGGCCTTGAATCGAATTCTTGGTCCAGAACCAACTGCTTCAACTGTCTGTTGGAATATAGAGGCACGTAAAACACGTAATCACATGCGCAGTGGAAATTAAAGTTCACCAACAACGGACAATTAATTGCATACAGATTACAATAATCATAACGAGAAATCTTATAGTAACTCGAGAGCAGATTTCTCTACTACGGTATCCACATAATCCCCAATCACGGATTTGCACTGATTTGCCAGCGTTGAATCCCGAGACAAATTTGCTAGGAAAATCCAATTTCTAGATTTTATGGAGAAAATATGAAGTAATACTATTTTTGAATCCCAATAGCTTGTATATATAGGGATGCTTAGCTTATTTCCCAAGCTAGCTCAATTAGGGAAATAAAATCCCTAGTTTTGAATTAAATTAATTCCTTTTAATTTAATTCCCTAAATATAAATCTCTACGGATTTAAATGTCTTATATGAAAATCTCTACGATTTATTTTCATATACATTAAATCCTACAATTATATTCCAAAGATAATTATTGGGAATTCTTATTTAATTAAATCCAATTTCACTAAATATTAATAATAATTAATTCCAAATTAATCTATTATTAATTACTTCTCCATAAATTAAATATTAAATCCAATTTAACATTCAATCAACAAACTATAATCCGTAAAAGGGGACTACTTGTTGTGTGACCCATAGGCCCTCATATACTGAGCGATTAGTCAAACTAACGGTCTTAATTGAACCTTAGTAAATAAATCAGACATTCCCAATATATGAGGTACGTTGCGAGAAACATGCAACTACCTGTAATTGAAACGTGGGCAATTTCAATATCCTCCTTTCATTCACGAATACTCGATTAGTCTTGAACATGATGAAGTGTCTATTCAAATAACTTAATCAATTTATCTCAAATCACTGATTGATCATTAGTGTCACACTTAGTCACAAAGTCTAAGGTGACGTGCATTGGCCAATGACTTAGATCCAATTATGATGAGAAGATGAGTATTCTCTCTAAATCCACTTTGAGGGATGAAGTCTTTTCTTGGCTCAACTACCACGCACATGCACTTCGTGATAAACCCAATCCAAGCCATATCTACTCATAGACGGGTGCAAGCGTCGATCATGGTCAAAGTTCATCACTCCACACATGTCGTGCGTATTGACCTCAAGTCAAAGGAGTATCGCATCAATCCCACAACCGAGACACCCGCAGACACATATAGTGGAACTACATCAAACGGTTTCTTGGATGGGTATACCAATACCCTCTAAGGTATTTGTGCATCCATCATGAGATACCTAGTATCGCGCAGTAAGTGAGATGTTACTACACTCTCTAAGAGTATGATGCAGATCGCACACCAATCTCCATTGCATCATCAATATCCCTTTCTTGATGATCCTCAATTGGGGTTATTTAAGAATCATGCTTAAGTCATTTGAGTTCTCACTCACTCAATGACAGCAGTGACTCAAGGGAACACATATAAGAATAAATGCAAACAATCAAACATAATATTCTAATGAGTGTAACGCCATACATTTAATATTA